>CM076571.1:194326477-194529173 GCA_034641835.2 Pinus albicaulis | reverse complement strand
TGAAGTTTACAACACCTTAGGGAACATTCATGTATGCTTGGATGCCTTTTGGCCTGGTAAACTCTGATGCCACATTCCAGCATGCGATGGATATCACTTTCATAGGAGACCAGGACAATTTCGACGTAGTGATTTACCTAGATGAAATCACCGTCTTCTCAAAGGGTGATGTCGAACATATAGAAGATATCAGGTGAACTTTTGACAAAGGTTGCAGGTATGGTTTATCTTTGAACCCCCAAAAGTCCATGTTCATCGGAGGAAGGGAATATATTAGGGCATATGGTAACTAAGGAGGGAGTAAAAACTGATCCAAAATGGGTGGAAGTGATAAATCACATTTCTATGCCAAGAAACAAGAAATAAGTGCAAGTATTCCTAGGAAGGATAAATTTTCTAAGAATATTCATATCCAATTATGCCAAGATTGTCCGAAACATCACCGGAATGCTAAAGAATATCAGTGAAGTAAAATGGAATCCTCAATCCAGAGATTATTTTTACAGAATCAGGCAGGCTTTTGTAGAAGCTCCAGTGTGTGCTGGCCCAGAATATGAAAATTCGTTCATGATTTTTCTTTCACCTCCCCTCACACAATAGTTGCGGTGTTGTTATAAAAAAATGAGGAAGGGCATGAAAAACCCATTGCATTATTCAACCAAGTCCTCCAAGATGCTGAACTAAAATACAACATCCTGGAAAAGTAGGCATATGCTCTGGTCAAATTTCTCAAGGCATTTCGGGTGTATGTGTTACAGTCTTCCATAACAACTTATGTACCCACCGCAATAGTGAAGGACATTCTTGTGCAGGGCGACATCGAAGGGAAAAGGGGAAAATTGATAGAAAAGATCCAGGAGTATGAAATGGAAATAAAGCCTACCAAGTTCATCAAGGGCCAAGCATTAGCAAAAATTCTATTAGAATCCAACTGTCAAGCTTTAGGAATAAATATATATATGATAGGGGGCAAGGTGCAGGAAGATACAGGTGTACAATAAGGGATAGAAACTTCCATAAAAAAGACGCATGTAAAGTATCTTCTATCCCAATGGTATAAGGATATATTAGAGTATCTCTTGACTCTGAGGTGTCCATATAGCTATGATAGAACCAGATATCACTCTGAGGTTGAGATATCAAAATTACACTGTGGCAAATGGATGATTATATTGGAGAGATCTAGCTGGAATATTGTTATTGTGTTTAACAGAGGTTGAGGTCAAGGAGGTGATGACGAAGTTCCATGATGGAATATGTGGTGGGAAATACAGCTGGCGTGTGACTACCCATAAGATCCTTAGAGCAATGTTATTTTGGCCTCAGCTATTTAGCGATGTTCATGCTCACGTCAGGGCCTCTGAAAAATGCCAAACATTTGACAAAAAATAAAGGTTCACACCCCTCCCACTGATCTCAGTACATGTTTGAGAGTCATTCAAACAATGGGGAATCGACTCCATAAGTGAAATCCAGCTGACATCCAGCAACCAGCACCGGTGGTTTCTCACCGTCACAGACTACTTCACTAAGTGGGTCGAGGTTGTGCCAGCAATGAATGCCACAGACTCGGTGGTGACCAAATTCCTCGAAGAAAACATAATAGCTAGATTCAGGTGCCATGCTAAAATCTATACGGATAACACCCAGGCTTTAAATTCAATGAAGTTTGTAAACTTCTGTCAGCATTATAACATCCTTCTGGGAACTCCACTACATATTATCCCCAAGGGAACAGACTCGCAGAGTCGTCTAATAAGATGTTGGTGAGGACTCTGAAAAAGACCATCAATGAAAATCAAAAGAACTGGGATTCCCAACTCAAGTTCACTCTTTGAGTGAATCGTATCACAACTAAAATATCCATAGGGAAGTCTCCCTATGAGATTTTGTATGGTAGAGCAATAATCCTTGCTATTAATCTTAAGCTGCTTATAGCCTCATTTCTGCAAGAGAGCGAGGAAGAACCAAATGACCTTGTCAGAAGAATGAACTAATTGGTAGAGTTGAATGAAACTTGGGAGCATGTGAACCTCATATTAACAGAGTATCAGGAGAAGATGAAAGGCATATTTGAACAATGAGCTAAATATAGAGAGATACAAGTAGGGGATTTGGTACTGTGATGGGACGTCAGGAGGTTGGATAAAGGGAAACACGGGAAATTCGACCCGCTTTGGTTTCGACCCGCTTTGGTTTGGACCATTCAGGGTGGCAGAGGTCAAAGGAAACAATAATTTTATGGTGGAAAAATTGGAAGGAGACACACTTGAGATGCCTGTCAATGGAAAATTTCTCAAGCCTTAATTCCAGCACTGACATGGACCCCAACAGTCCATTGTACATATCCTTCCATTGTATACATACAAATTTTAATTCTTTGCATGAATTATTGTTTTGAATTTAACTGCATTGTCTGTAAATTCCTTGATGGTGAGTCCATGCGCCCAAAAATAGCAGAGGAAGATGGTCTACAAGTTCTCAATACACCAGAGTGAGCGTGTTTCCCCTATATGGAGCCAATGTTGACCTATGACAATATTCAGCCTAAAAATGAATGGAATAATTTAACTAAGGAATGGGGAAAATGGTTGAATATAAGGGTTGGTGGAAAACCCGCATAAGACCTTTTATGCATTCTCCATATGCGCCATCCATCATGGCTGCACCACCTCCAAAGCTGCGATACAATCTGCGGAGGCAGCGACGCCACCCGCATGGAGCACACAAGCAACTGTTTCGACGACTCTCAAAAAAGTGGAGAGCAGCGAGATCGACTCGCCGGAGGCAATGACGTCAGCCTCCCCATGGACCAATTAGACGAGATCAGGGGGGGAGAGACACGGGCCTATCCTTGACTTTCTGACCCGAAAAAATATGGCGAGGTCCATGCATCTACGCCTGCCCGAGGTAACTGAAAGTATGGTAAGTATGTCCACATATGAGGTTGGTACCTCCGTGTCAGGCACGTGGCCTCTCAGCCACCCGGCCGCTCTTGGCTAGTCACGTCCTGCCACGTGTCCTCCCGCTGACACCTTCGTGACTTCAGCCCTCCAGTTGTCATCCCGCTCCAATCCCTAGTAAAAAACCCATCTTCCATCGAGTTTTTACTCCTGACCGTTTGATTTTTACCATTTACAGTCGTTTCTTACCCAGCTGAGCACTCTTGTAAAAGTCATAGCACTAGCGGTTTCCTCCTCACGTCACTCTCATTGCTGCCTCAGGTATTTTTTCAAGTCCCTCTCATTGTTTTCCTTTACTATTCATCGAAATTATGATGGAAAAGATGAAGCGAACCATGCCTGAAACCCGACAGGCCCACGAAGCCAGAATTTGCCCCGGTCATGAGCCCCTCATGGATGCCCACTCCCAGCTTTGTGACACCATTTATCCTTTCAATGTGGCCTGTATTAAGACTGAGCTCTTGGATTATAAACGGCGGGGAGAGGATTTGTTTAGGGTTGTTTATTCGGGGCTCTATTACCAAATTACCCCGTCAGTCCATCCTTTCCCTAAGTTCACAGCCTGGCACACCGACGCTTATATTGAGTGGAAATATATATTCCTCTCTGCCTATGGGGTCAAGTTCTTCAATATGACCCCTCAAATAATTATAAAATCTCTGTTCTACCCTTCCACTCAAGACTGTGTTGAATTCATGGAGGCCACCCTCTCCTGTCATTTCTCAAACTTGCCCCTGGAAAAGAAAATAGGTTTCCTCAAGCTCATCACCACATCACACTTGACTTCCCTCTTGCCTATAAAGACTATCCCTTTGTCCCTATTTCGTGACACTATACAGCCTATGCTAGCGATCATCTCGGGAATGTTGGGTTTGGACAATGCAGATAGGCTAACAACTGCTAGTCTAGGGTTTCTAGAGTTCATGATTGAACCCGGGGTTCTACTCGATATCCCCACTTTCCTTGCCTCTGCTATTAATGATCAGTTTGAAGATATACCTTCCTCTAGTTCTTTCTGATACTGTTCCTTGGTCATCTAACAATTCTTGTTCAAACATGCAGAAAAGTTCGAGGGTTTAGGCCTAGACAAGTTCTCTATGAGAAATTTTGAGCCAAAATCCATTTTCGAATAGACCCATTTAGTTCGCCAAAACTCAGAGGGAAAGGGGTACATGAAATTCATCACGAATTTCATGTCCAGAGCTTATACGATCATACATTCTAGGCCCCCGCCCAGGATTTTTCCTGAGCAGAAGCAGTTGCTCCAGTTCATTGAAATGGATTGTATTGGGGATTGGTATTTATTTGAAGATCATACTAAGATTAGGGTTTATGGTGTAGAAGTGCCTCCTTACCATCTGCCAGTGTTCATGTCCATGAGGATTTTCACCCTTGAGTTTGTCTGCCAAGTCAGGAGCGCCGAACAAACTGACTTTGTGCCAGAAAATAAGGGATATATTTTGAGGCTCCCAAATTATGTATGTTGAGCGCCGACCAAACTGAATTTGTTCCATAAAAGAAGGGATATATTTTGAGGCTCACTTCAAGAAACGCACTCCCCTTAGTTGAGGGGTTGTTGCAAAAGATGAATTTATTACAAGGAGATGTATGGAATTATGATCCTAAAGGGTTCATCACACGAAGAAAGAAGAAGATTAAGTATTCATCATATGAGCATGAACCTGGGCCTCTAATAGAATGGAAAGCTAACTGTGAATCATGTCCTTTAGATACAGAGATGGAGGCTAAATCCCCAATCACTGAAGGAAAAGGAGACAGTGCACATGGTGAAGTGGAGGTCCTGGATTAGGAGAGCCATCAGATGTACCAGGGACTCGCAGATGAAGAGGAGAAGGACCACCTTAGTAAAAAGCAACGAACTGATGGGCCAAGAGAACATGACACCGAGAAGCTTGATGAGGAAATCCCATAGCTCATAAGTCAGGGAAAATACAAACCAGGTTTCTAGCTCTCTTACGACTATGTGTCTTCTTTGATGCCTTCAAAGCTCTCACAGATGGTCACTTTGGGTAAAGGAGATAGAAGTGTGCAGACTGAGGCGAAGAATCAATCTGCAAGAGAAAATATGACAGAATAATTGGCTCATTTTGTGCATAAGCATCAAAATAGGCTCATGACAGCCTTAGATGTGGAAAATGACTAGCTAATAATCAATGCCCAGCACTTGTCTTCTCATCCTCTACCCCCAGGATCCAAGTACAAATCCCTAGAGATGATTATGGAGCTGGCTTCCATTCCCTTATGAGAAAAGCTGAACTTGCATAAATCCATTGGGGAAATGTTGCATACAGAGGTGTTGAAACACACCATCGCCTTAGAGAAAGTTGAGAGAAGGCTATATCGTATGATGAACACTCTGAAAAGTGAAAGAGAAAGTGTGAAGGCTCTCGCAACGAAGCTAGAGGATTGCAAAAATTTGATAAGAGGGAAAGGAACCAACCCTAATGCATCAATGCAAAATATTATGTGTAAAATTGAATTGGAGGTACAACATTTGCGGTGCAAGCTGAACATTCCTCTTTTGGAGCATATCTAAAGAGAGAAGCTTTCCAAAGTTGAAAAAGAGAAATATGCCCTCACTGAGGCACTTTTTCAAAGATATGAAGAGATCATAGAGTTAAAAGGGAAGCGAGCTGAGCTGCAACATGCCTAAGATAGTCATGTATGTCTATTATAGGTGCCAGATGACCCCCAAAATGTCTCAAGGAATTTAACCAAGGCTTTGGTGGAATTAAAAATGTGATAGGATGAGGCTCGCACCACTCAACGACTATTGGATGAGGCAAAGGAAGCCTTCACAGAAAACCAAAAGATAGTCTCATCTCTACAGAAAGAGGTGGAGACCCTTCGTAAAGAGTCTCAAGAGCACTAGAAGTCGATCAAGGACTTGAAGGCTCAACTTAAGGGCAACATGTCGCTAGCAGAAGCCATAAAAATAGTCTGGCCTTAAATTATAAATGAGGTGAAGGATCATTGGGAGCTCATTACCTTGGCAAATGAGAAGAAGAACGCCATCCGGGATTGTAAAGTATAGTTGGAAGCAGGTAGCATGGAAGGAAATGAAAATTTACTAACCACACAGAGATACATCAGGTACATCAATGAACTCCTCTCATAATAATTTGGCATGTGCAAAGTGGTCAATCGGTTCGAGACCATGATGGAGGTCACCAAAATGATTCAGAAGAAAGAGGCACGGGTAAAAGCATCAGGTTATTTGGCACTCGCGACAAATGGAATGGAGGCATTTGATCGAGAATGGGGTAATTTAGTAGAAGCAAGGCTCCCCGCATGCTGGGATCCATTGGGGGCATTGCTCCCCTAGACCACATATGATCAAAAGTTATCTGATATCAATTGCAAGGCTAATTCGACACTGGAGAAGACCTCTCGCCTAAAGGTTGAAACCTTGGTGGCAACACTATGCAAGGAATTCTTTCTCCTTGCCATGGTTAAATGGTTCTTTGCCACCCACCTTGATTACACTGAACTGACCTAGTTGCGTGCGTTATTCTAGATTTTCAGCTCTGTGCCTTTCCTGTTGAAATCATGTGGTAGATATGTTATGAGTACTCATATTTACTAGCTCCATCTACGTCATAGCCAATGCCACCTCTATCATCTCGCCACTCTGGCTCCTCCTCTACTTCAACATGTTCACATAGCTTGGGGCCTTCTACCACTCCTCGTTGCATCTGTTAAATATGTCAGGATCAGGCCCATGCGGCCTTTTATTTACTTTATCTTGTATGTTCAGTTACGTTGTATAATTGGGTGAAATCACAATTTCACCCTAGTATTGTTCTTATTATTGTTATGTTCTTGTTGTTATCGGTTATGAAGAGTAGCACACTAGGCATGATATAGTTAAACCGTATCATTTTTTATTTTTATAGGCATAGAGAAAGATCAAGAAATAATATCCACTTGAAAACTATCTGGCTAGTCGCCTGTGATGTAAAATCTATAAAGAGTAAACTCAATAAGTATAGAAGGGTTCTGGATTTCATGGAATTTCTAGGTTCATGTTGTATAGCCCTTTTTGCAATTACTATTATGAGCTCTAAATTCATATCTTGAAGAGTTGTTTTTGAGAGATAATATAACAACGTTTTTTTTTCAAATGGATTCCAATTGGGTTGTTGAACAGTATGTATGTATTTTTCTTATGTTTTTTTAAATTATTCTCCATTTTGTTAAATACCTCTTCTATTATCTTGTGTTTGGAATGTTGGTTTCTATTTCTTTAATAAATGAATTTTTATATATCTCTTCTGTGAGAAAATGGAACTCACGAGTTAATCACTCAGTTACCTTAATTGGGCTCGACATAGGATTGCCTCCTCATCAATCTTATAAAAATAACCTTCTTCCTTAAATATGAGAAGGACAGATTCTTATCATAAAATAAGCCCATCTTCCTCAGGCTTCATTTCTCTATTCTTCTGAAAGTTCATTCACCTTATTCCCAGAGTTTGTTCACTGGTTTCAAACCTAGCCTATTTGCATCCACTCAAATCTATGCGGCCTTCAAGCCCATTCTTAGTAATGTCCAGTATACATCAGAGTTAGTACCACGACTCCCATATTTTTCTTGAACCAATAATACACCAATATTGTAGAAGATATATTTAGAGAGTCTCTTAAAGTAAAATTTGTTATAAAAACCTTTGGTTCCTAAGATTTCCTAGGCAATGGTCTCTTGCAACTTAGGGTTGTCTCTAGGAGTGATAATAGGGGCCATGCCATAATGGCTAAAAATTTCTTGTACCTATTAAATCATCTTCCTGATCATAAAGTAAGACTATGTCACCCTATGAGGAGATGTGGGGTTGGAAATTCTTGTCGTATTGTGCCTTTATACATCTCTTATGTGCTTCATTGGCCAAAGAGGCTTCATTACGTGTTTCATCAAGATGGATGAGGTTAAAAAGACATGCTTCTTCATAAGAGGTGTCAGGAAATAAGTCAACGATGAGTTTTAACGATGGTGTTTCACATTAGATATGTAAGATAGCTTCAAGAACATACACCAATTGAAAGGGGGTAAATCCGGTTTCGTTTCTCACCGAGGTTCAGTATGCCCACAAAGTCGAGTATAGGATCAAATGTCAATTTTGTTTATGAACTCATATCATTCATTGAAGAATTCATTTAAGAATATTGTTAATAGCCTCAACTTGTCCATTGGATTGTGGATAATAAGGAGTAGAACTATCATATGACAGTCCTAATTTGGCAGTCAAATCATTCATCATGTGATTGCGAAAATGCTTACCATGATCTTTGACTATAGCCTGTGGAACACCAAATCATGAGATGACATGATTGAAAAATAATAATGCAGTTGCTTTGCCTATGTTATTGAATGTAGACATCACTTCAGCCCACTTGGTAAAGTAGTCTACTGTGACGATAATATAACCATGCCCCTCAGATGAACGAGGGTTGAAGGTCATGAATTCAATGCCCCATTTTGCAAATTGTCCCATAGCAATAATATGATGCATTGGTGTTGGCAGTTTGTTGATTTTACGATCAAATATCTAGCACACATGAAAACTTCTGACTGCAAGGATGCAGTCGTGAAATATTGTAGGCCAAAAGTAACTAGCACGGAGTATCTTCTATGCGTTAGCGTATCCAGACAAGTTTCCACCACAAACCCCAACATGAAAATTATTTAAAACCTTCTCGACCTCCTCATGAGTGAGGCACCTCCTTAAAATCATATCGACACCACGACGATAAATTGTATCGCCGACGAGCAAATAATATTTGGCTTGGTATCGAATACGTCGCTGTTGAGAGTGAGAGGTAATAGGTTGAAAAGTCTAGGTTTGGAGATAAATGATAAAATCCGCATACCAAGGATCATATGATGACGTAGGAAAATTTGATGGCGTAGGAAAATGAAGAATGGCTTGGACCTTCAGTGCATCTATTCGAATTCTTTCTTTTGAGACGACGAATCCTAGAAAATGACTAGAACCAACACAAAATGCACATTTATGTGGATTGAGGCGTATTTTGTAGTGTCAGGAGTGTAGAAAGATAGCTCTCAAATGCATCAAGTGATTAGTCCGGTTTTTTGAATGCACAGGTAAGTCGTCTAGATAAAGTTGAAAATTTTTCTTGATGTCATTGAAAGCATAATCCATTTCTCTTTGAAATGTTGCCCCAGCGTTATCTAAACCAAACTGGAGTTTCTAATAAGAAATTTTTCCCCAGGGATAGATGAATGTTGTCTTATATTGGTCCTCTGGGTAGATATTGATTTTATTGTAGCCAGAAAATCCATCCATGAACGAAAATATTTCACATCCAGCACAATCATCAATAATATGGTCGATAAAGGGAGTAGGATAGTTGTCTTTTGGAAAAGCAAGATTTACGTCTCGATAATCAATGCACACTCTGATTGTCTATAGTTTCTTCATAACAGGAACGATGTTGGAAACCCAATCAGTTAGCGGAACAAGGTAAATGAAACTAGCACACAAAATTTTTCCAACTTCCGTTTTAATGGCGACAACCTTCTTCGGATTAACATGATGAAGGCGTTTACATACCAGTTTGACACCAGGGTACATGTTAATGGTGTGTTCAATGATACTAGTATCTATGTCTCGCATTTCCTCGTAAGACCAGGAAAATATATCACGAAATTCACGAAAGAGAGAGTGATAATTTTCGAGTTCTAATGGAGAACAAGACATGCCGACATGAATGCTTTCTACAACATCGGGTTTAGTTGAAATATCGATATAAATAGTCTCTTCAATATGTGATAAGGTTCGCTCGGATTCGATTGCATTAATGGTAAAATAATTTTAAAATAATGTTTGATCTATGGGTGATATAGTTCAATAAGATTAACTTCGTCGTAATGCTGAAGATGGGAAAGATGTTGATGATCTTCCCATGGTTCTCCTTCTAGCATCATGGATTCCAAAATGCTCTCAGCAGTCAAGAACGTGGATGAAAAAGCATCAAATGGATTACAAAACTCTAATTAACGATCAACCCAAATGACCGATGACGATGATTTCAGATTCACCACCCAAGCCATGTAGATTGATTGTTATGCTAGCTCAATTGGGCTGGGCGACAGAAATTCATCCAACGTAACAACTTCAGAATCACTCATAATCTTCCTTAAGCCATTTGGAGTGGAAGATATCATGTAGCAGGTCTCTATGCTTGAAATTTTTGCTGATGTCGCAGGCAACAGTAATGCAAAGGTTCCCATTAGGGAAGAATCCTTTAAGAGACCTACACCAATGTTTTGAAGTGGTAGTTGTGGTGTGTGAACTAACGAAACACTTCCAGTTACCTGGGAATTGGAGTAAAAGAAGGAGATTTGATTGATGACTATGATAACACCTTCATGTGGAATGGAAATCGTTCTAAAATATGTAGATACAATCTCAGTCATAGCATATACCCATCGCCTTCTGAGTAAAATGTTTTATTCAAGGGGTCCATCAATGACCTCAACTTCAACAGTTACTGTTTCCCCCCTAGCTCGACATGCATGTTATTGATGATACCGCAAGGCTTATAGGTACATCTGTTGAAAGCTTTCAACGTCATAGGTGATTGAGATAGGCACAACAAGCCAATTTAATTCTAGCAATTTAGAGACATAATGCAGGTAGACGATCCCTCATCAATAATAGTATGATGAATGAGGTGATTGAGAAATTTTACTTGAATGGAGAATGCCAACTCTATTAGTAATTGCGGCACATAGCCCATATGATTAAAGACTACAAGATTGGAATTTGTTCATGTAGAAATTATATGCACTAAGCATGCATATGTCCTAGATCCACCTGATCTCACACTATTTAACTTTATGCAAGATACTGAATCTATTCCACTTGTTAATATTTTGCGGAAAATTTAATTGCACACACATGTAGAGCAGAAATAAAATAATCACACATAACGCACTTGTTTTTAACCAGGAATGCCTGAAGCTGAAAACCCAAACTATATATTATGTATCATGGAATCATATGAAAATCCTCATACAAAGCTTATCAAGCTCTCAGTACAGTACAGTCGTCATACACTAATCAGGAACAATCTTGCAAATCCATGCACCGATCTCTGGCTCCTGCTAGCCTGCCTCCACTGTGCAATCCCTACTGAAGAATAGCTCTGAATGAATTCAAATTACACTTGCCTTTACTGTTCAATCCTCATTGGCAACTCCAATGTGTGTGGGATGCAATCAATGCATCACTATAGTCACAACAGATAGTATATCTTTCCCTTTCACCTATCTCTCCACTGGGTCTCCACTGAAACTACCATGCACTGTAGTTAAATGTAGTATTGTTCATTTTATTAATGAGTTATTATTTGTGAATTAATTAACTAATTAATTCACTTCACTCTCACTAGTGTATCAATCAGTAAGACTAGATACAACTAGCTCAACTGAGTCTAACTGAGTTAAACTAAATACAACTCCATAACTACTTCTTCCAACTGTGTCATAACTCTGCCACTTGAGTTCTAACTGAGTCCTCCATGCATTAGCTCCAAAGAACCCGAATGATACTCCCCGTCCAATTAATGTGCCACATCTCAGTAAACGAAACAAATCGCCTAAAAGAGAATATGTTGTTGTTTAGTGTCCGATTTTTATTATGACATGCATCTATTTTTAGATTGACGATCTATAAATAAACTTCGCCCAATATTCTAAAAATAGAATTTCATCTATTTTTCCAACTTGATCAACCATCCACAAATAGCATCCTGCAACTTCTGAAATATGATCATCATGTCTAAAAATAGACATAGTCTAAAAATAGATTTGCACCAAAAATAGCCTGCGGGCCCACTTAGTGAAGGCGACTCTTTTCACTAAGCTCATCATCTTGTTGAATCTCAACACTCCCTCTCAACAAGATAGGGATTATCCTTCACCCCGATCCTACCTCTATGGTATTCGAATTTTCTCCTGGTGAGCACCTTCGTCAAAATATCTGCATCCTGATCCTCCGTAGGAATGTACTGAAGCAACATGATCTTCCGCTGCACACAATCTCTGATATGATGATACCAGATATCAATATGTTTATATCTATCATGAAACACAAGATTAACCGAGAGTTTAATGCAACTCTGATTATCACAATGTATCAACATGGGATCTAAATGTGAACTGAAAAAACCAACCAGAATCTTCCTCATCCAGATAGCCTCACATGCAACTTGACTTGCTACCATGTATTCCGCTTCTGCTGAACTGAGTGCCATGGATATTTGTTTCCTGCTATACCAAGAAACTTCCGTAGATCCGATACTGAAAACCCCTCCTGATGTGCTCTTTCTTTATGTGGGCTTCCTACCCAATCTACATCCGTGAAGCCATGCAACTTCACCTCATATGTCTGTTTGTACCATAAACCATACTCAGATGTGCCCCTGAGATATCTCAGGACATGCTTGTCTGCCTTCCAAAAGAGCTTGGTAGGCTTAACCATCGCTTTTGAAAGCTGGTTCACCGCATAGCATATGTCTGGTCTTGTATTTACTAAATACATGAGAGAACCCACCAACTGTCGATAAATAGTGGCATCCACTACCTCTTCCGATGTGGCATCCTCTTTCTTCCAATTTCCTGGAAGAGGAGTGTCGATTGGCTTGTAGCCTTGCATGTGAAAATTCTCCAATATCTCCCAGGCATACATGCCTTGAGACACAAAAAGTTCACCTTCCCACTGCCATATTTCCAATCCAACGAAATAATGAAGGAGGCCTAAATCCTTCATCTCAAACTCCTTTGCAAGATCTGCCTTGCATGAGTGTATCAACTGCTCATCACCTGTTAGTATTAAATCATCAACATAAATTACAATGATTAAAAGCTTACCCTCCACCACAATATGGTACAGGTTTGCATCCGCCTCACTCTTGGTGAAGCCAAGTCGAGTGAAATAGTTGTCGATCTGAGTGTACCAAGCACGGGGTGCTTGTTTCATCCCATAAAATGCTCTTTTGAGCCTGCACACATGCAACTCACTGCTGAAGATATCAAATCCTTCAAGCTACTTAATGTACACCTCTTCCTCAATGATCCCATTAAGGAACACAGTCTTCACATTCATCTGATGAATGTGCCAAACCATATGTGCTGAGAGAGCAAGGATAGTCCGTATGGAAGAATACCGTTTGACAGGTGCAAAGGTATCTTCATAGTCAATCCCCTCAGTCTATGAGAAGCCCCTGGAAAAAAATCTTTCCTTATACTTCTCGACACTCCCATAAGCAACTTTATTTACCTTGTAGATCCATCTTGATCCTACAACTGATTTTCCCACCAGCCTTGGAACAATCTCCCAGGCATTTTTTTTTACAATGGAGTCATACTCCTCCACCATGGCATCTACCCATGTGGGCTCCTGCACTACTTCTTCGAAAGAATATGGCCCTGTCACAATACACTTGCTCATAAGATCCATGTATCCAGTAAATCGGTCAGGTGAATGTCTCTATCTCCGTTGTGATGTAGGGACTCCTACATTTTGTGCTACATCAAGCTTCAGGCTCTCAGCTTCTATGGTACGCTTTCGGGATTTTCTGATGTTTGGTTTTGCATGAGTGGACTCCTCCACTTCATGAATCTCCTCCTATGGCTGATCCACATCCAGAGTCTCATCTTTGGGAACAAGAAGTTCCTCCTCTGCATGCAAGTGTATCTCCCTCTTAAGCGACAACTTCATGGCTTTCACCTCATTGAATTTTATATCATGTCGCACAACAGTCCTCCGACTATCTGGAAAATACACACGATAATTATGGGGTGTTTCTGTGTACCCTACAAATATCCCAACTTCTGCAGTCGGCTCCAGCTTCTTCCTGGTGTCCTTTTTCACATGAATGTAAACAGGTGAGCTAACAATCTTCAAATGAGAAATATCAAGCTTCTTACTAGTAAAATATTCTTCAGGTGTACTCATGCCAAGTACTCTATGAGGACAACGGTTTTTCACATAAACCGCAGTGTTGCATGCTTCTTCCCACAAGTGCATCGATAGGCCCTGGTCATGCAGCATCACTCGTGCAGCACCCGCGATCGTTCTTTTCCTTCTCTCTGCGACCCCATTATTCTATGGGTTATGAGGTGCTATGAGTTCTCTTTGAATTCATTCTTTGCTACATAAGTCTTTGAATTCGCCTGAGATGTATTCACCACCATTATCGCTCCGTAGAGCTTTCACTTGCTTCCCCGACTCCTTCTCCACCAATGCCTTGAACTCACAGAACTTTGATAACGTTTCACTCTTCTTCTACATGAATAATATCCAACATCTACAAGAATAGTCATCAACAAATATAACATAATACCTATGTTTTGCTATTGAAGCAACCGAGAAAGGTCCACACACGTCAGTGCGAATTCTCTCCAGGATCACCAAAGCACGATTCTCCTTCTCATGAAAGGTGGTCTTCACAAACTTACCCATATTACATCCCTTGCACTGATCTGAGTACACAAGAGTACCCTTGGGAAGTCCAGTATAAATTTGCTGCAAAATCTTCAAAGCACCATGGTGAAGATGGCCCAATCTCCTGTGCCATAATTCGCCCTCATCTCGGCTCACCACTTCTTTTGCTTTGCCCACCATTGTAGCACAGCCAACTACCTCCATCTTATAGATATTCTTAATTCGAACGCCTATATTCTTGGTTTGACCCGTTGTTTTATGTCTAAGGAAGGCTTTTCCCTCACTGAAAACAACATCATAACCTCCGTCTTCCAGCATTGTGACTGAGACCAAGTTCTTCTTCAGACCTGGAACATGCATAACATTCTTCAACAAGAATGGATTATCGGACTCCCTCTCAAAGGTAATGGTCCCAATTCCAGTCGCACTGTATCGACCATCATCGCCCATCTCTATATGCATCTGGAGGTCCTTCTCCTCCAAGTCACTATAAAACTCTTTGCCTCCCATCATATGGAAATGCGCACCACTATCAAGATACCACACTGATCCCATATAGCTTGAAACCAAGCATGCGATCAAAGAGAAATCAAGTTAAAATTGTGAGGCTAAGGCCTCTCCAGCTGCAAATCAAGCAACCTTCTTATTATTCTTCTTCTATGGACAGTTAGTGGCGAAATGTCCATGTTCGAGACAGTCAAAAAACTTCAATTTGGACAAATCTTGCTTCTTTCCTTTAGCTTTAGATTTTGAAGGATGTTTCTTCCCCTTCCCTTTCCTTTATTTTGCAGCCAAAGCGCAATTCTCTTCATGTTCATTCTTCGATGAAGATTTATCCCTGGTACCTTGCCTTATCTCCTCCTGCACAAGATCCGACCAAAGTCGCTCCCATCTGGGCAGTTTCTCCCGTCCATTGATAGAGTCTTCGTAGCTATGCCAACTCTTTAGAAGCCCAAGGAGAGCCAAGCTCACCAAGTCTTCATCATCAACAGTAACCCCCACACTTCCCAGTTCATCCTTACAGTGGAAAAACTTCGTGAGGTATTTTGGAATACTATCGCCTTTCTCCATTTTTATTTTTTTAAGCTTGTCTTTAAGCGCCAACTTCCTCTGGTCACCTCTACTTTGGAAAAATTTTGTCAAAGCCTTCCACATTAAGAATTTATTAGCTTTCCCATGAAATTTGGACACAATATGTTCCTTCACACCTTCCAATAGAATCATTCTTGTCTTTGTTGTCTTCTTTTTCCATGCGTCAAGTAATACAGCATCGCTAGATCCTGACTTAGGAACATCGCTATCGATGAACTCATTTAGTCCATTTTCCTCTAGCACTGCCTCCATCTTGTCCTTCCAGGCTATGTACTTTGAGCTTCCATCAAGGGCATACTCCAATCGTAACCCATTGAAATCCATTTCAATGTATACTCAACTTCTGCACCAAGAATCTTCTGTAGAAAATTCCAACTGTGTCATAACTCTACCACTTGAGTTATAGCTGAGTCCTCCATGTATTAGCTCCAGTAAACCCTTGGGAATTGCGTAATTCCCTCAATCCACTGATGTGCCACATCTGTGCACTGAAATAAAGTGATCCAATAGAATAAGTTGTTTTTTAGTGTCTTATTATTATTAAGAGCTAATAATAATCGACATGCATCTATTTTTAGTTCAGCGATCTATAAATAGACTTCGCCCAATATTCTAAAAATATAATTTCATATATTTCTCCAACTTGATCATCCATCCACAAATAGCATCCTGCAACTTCTGAAATATGATCATCATGTCTAAAAATAGACATAGTCTAAAAATAGACTTGCGCAAAAAATAGCCTACGGGCCCACTTAGTGAAGGCGACTCTTTTCACTAAGCTCATCATCTTGTTTAATCTCAACATTTCGATCGATTAAACCAATTGCCGACAAAAAATCCTGCTTCTAGGAGGGAAAATTTTGAAGTACCTCAAGTGTCGACATAGTTGAAGGGGATTGAGCCAAATCTTCAACTATATTATAATTTTGAGCAACTTGGCCTCGAGTATTGAATGTTGATTTATGGACAACTCCCTTTGGTGGCTTTATTGTTAACTCAAGAATAGACGTTGGTAGAATTGATTCCGTAGATAGATTCATGGTCAGGGTAGTAGGTTGATTAGTAGCTTTACTACCGTAATATTTATTACACATTGAAACCAAAAAAATCAGTTGGTGGCTTCATGACAAATAACATAAGCACTTGGGAACTAGAAGTTGGATCTGTAACAACCAAAATTGTGTTTGGATTCGAAAATGGATTTGTTAACACAATGGATGAATGCGAGGTCTTAATAAATTTTGAGACTTCAGGGTGGTGAGGACAATCTCGAACAAAGTTCTCCTAATTACATATTATGCAAGGGTAACGAGGTTTCTGATTTCCAGTTTGTTGATTAGATGATTCTTCCTGTGGGGTAGAATTTTTCTTTTTCTTTTATTTTCCTTTTTTCTTACTTCCAAGTTGCTTGTCACTTTTTCCTTTGTTATATGACACGTCATGAATTTTGAAAGAAGGTGAAGGATCAAATGCAGTAGAGTGATGTGTGCTTGTAGTACTGATCATACTGTCACTGGCATGAGAGTCCTTAGATGGAGGAGGAATAGTAAAATTAGATCATGGCGCATTGGGAAACTTCTCAAAGAGCATGCCATACTAATTATAAATTAAATCTAAGTACTGGGAACGAGAAATGACCTGCACTTCAATGACGAAACTACCCTTAGCCACATCCTCAGTTATAGATGGTAACAAGGACTTAATGAACCACTCAGCAAGGAGCTGATCAAGAAAAAATTTCTTGTTCATTCTACGATGATGACACCACTCATGAATATGATCAGAAATGTGAGTAGCATTAGTCTATTTGAAATTGGTCAAGATTTCAATTCCAACTTCATATTGTATGGGTAATTGGTAGTGGGTTAGAAAGGTAGTAGCTAAGGCAGTAAAATTATCAAATGAAGCTCGTGGTAAATCAATGTACCACTTCGCGGCCGAACCAGTGAGCGTACGCTGGAAAAGACCTATTCGAAAAAAGTCATCATTTAAGGAGTTGGATGAACACCACAAATGATAAGTCATAACATGCATCGGTGGTTCTTCCTCAAGGTTTCCATTGAATTTAGGAATATCCGAGGGTAATTCATGTGGTATCACCAGCCACCAAAGAGCATAGCTAATTGGATTGTTTGTAAGCCTGTTTAAATCAGGTAATTTTAAAGTTGCAAGAAAGGGAAACTGTCGATTTAGGTCAGGTTGAGCATAGAAAGGGTATGATGGAATTGCTTGGGAAACAGGCCTTTGAGCACCAACATAAGGAATATGTTGTTGGTAACCCATATAGGGGTTGTTTTGATAAGCATACGCTTGAGGATTCTGTTGACCAAAACTCGGGTAAGCTACATGTTGTTGGAATGAAGGTTGTTGCATTTGCACTTGTGGCTGCCAAGGTATCTATCCACTAAGATTATAACCGACAGTAGAATAGCTTGGATTCAGTTGTGAATAGGTAAAACACGGTTGTGGCTGCACCATCCCATAATATGGTCATCCATCTTGTGACTAAATAATTATGGATAGAGGTGGTTGTTGTAAACCAGCCGAAGGAGTTGGAGTCTCGAGGGCGAATTCTTGAGGGTATTTGGTGGAAGGACCCGCCTGAGATGGCTGAGGTACAACACTTTGAGCTTGTAACATGGGTAAGGATTTATTTACAAGCGGAGTAGATGTGGGTGCAATAGGTTGAACCGATTGATATGATTGCACAACCCTTTGTGGTTGGATGGGTAGAGTGTGCTACCACTTACAAATAGTCATTCCAAAATTATAAGGATGACCATATAATGACGGAGTACTGTCAAAATGGGTGACCATAGGTTTCCCCCAGCATGAGGATTATAATAGGATCGAATATATTTTTCTCCAATGTCGGGAGTCCAGTTGAAATTGTACTGGATGGAATATACCCAGATGGACCAGCTTGATATTGCACTGAATATGTATATAAAGGATGAAGTCATTCAGTACTCATTAGATATGTACCTGATATAATACCAGATGATGACATGGGTGAATTCCATGGGTTGGAGGATGCACCAGAGAAGTTTCAAAATAAATATTGGTAACCTGGTGTGACAGAAGGGCCACCATATAGATGTGACTATGGTGATGTGGTGAACATCGATGGGATAGCAAGAGTAGGTGCTGTTGCAACCAAAATAAATGCTATATCCGAAGATGTTATCTCAGCCATGGTCATACGACCCAATGTATACCTTACAGGATCTACGAGAACTTGAATTGACATAGGATCAAAGAAAGCAGAGTGAGGTGATTGAGGAAAAGTCTCATAAAGATAAATCTCCAATCCAAAATGAGTTGGAGTCAAAGGTGTTTCATCTTGTGGTATTTCTTCAATCAAAATCAAACCAGGTGGATGGATTTAGTCATTAGGCCCGAATTATGTTTCATGTGGTTGAATGTGCGATATGGGAGACTCAATGGTTAGAATTGATTGTGGGTTGAATGATTAAGGAACAACTTCTAGTTGTTCGACTTCGGGATCTAGATGTTTTGGTAAAATAACGACGGGATCTAGATCGACTTCTAGTTGAAAAACGTCAGGTTTGGGAGGTATAGTCTCACTGATTGGATGGATCGTGACCACAGGTAGTTGTGAGGACTCTGTCTCGACAACTGTAGATGAACCAGGATTTGTACAAAAAAATCGAGACAACTCTGGTATATGTGAGGATGATGTTTCTTAAGAGGTACTGATAGTACTAGTTTTGGTAGAACAATGTCGCCTTCTCCAACCAGAAATGGCTTCTGGTGGTAAAGGTGGTTTAAGTGCTATTCTACACAAACGACGGGGACATGGATGTTCTTCTTCCACGATGACTGATTCATTTTATGAAAAAAATAAATAAACAAAATAAAAGGGCAATTTTGGCAAAAGGTTTACCAAGTAATTGTGAACTGCAAAATACCTCCTAGCGAACCAAGAAGTATGAGCAGGAAATCTCCCTGAATGCTATGTTCAGTGTATCAATAGTTACAAGGTGGCTGACTCGATTATCTATGGATGGATAACAACCTAAAGTTTTCCTCCCAAATATACCCTAAGGTACGTGGAGGCCCAAGTCCATATTAGCATTGTCTAATGTGAAACTACATAATGAGATCACCCCCTTATACTTTTCGTACTAGAACACCGCTATATATACCCGATGTTACATGGAGGAGCTTTGATATACTTACATACGTGGAGTGAGGTATCAGAGTCGGAATGTATCGTAGACAAGTTAGCCACAACTACTATGTTTAACGACGCCAAAACACGTCTCTAGCCTAGACCTTCTAAATGTTATCGTTAATGTTCATTGCTTTCTTTAGGTAAATTGATGTAAATTTTATGTTGATCTTGTTTAAAAGTTTTTCTTTGAGGTTCACGGCGTGACGTAATTGAAATTCCTAAAAATGCAAACTAAATGATAAGAAAACTTTTCAATTTAGTTTTTTCAATGAAAATCCTAGCTACTAAGGGAAAGAGCAATCCGTTTTTGAGCAAACAATAAAGAGCACAAAGTAAATGCAGTTTTCCTAACTTGTTCCTATGCAACACACACAATTCACTATATGCACATGCATGTTTTTCTTTTCAGTTCCCTTAATGTGAATGAAAGAAAGAAAACTATATTCATGAATTAAAAAAAACAAGTGTTTTCTTATGAGAAACGAGGAATGAAACAACAATTTCTCTTAGGAAAATGAATAATGGAATTACAATTTTCCTACAAGAAATGAGGAATGAAACAAAAATTTCCTTTTTGAAAACAAATTGATCTAATGCAGAAATGAAATAATTTTAATTTTATTTCCCAATGATAAATAAAAACACTAAAGAGACATTGAACAAATTTACTTTTCAAAGGAGGCAGAACAAGAAAGTTTACTGGTCTCTAAGAGGTATCATAAATCTGAGAATACAACAAACAAGTGGCTGAGAATGATATCAATGAAAAATTTCGATGGAATTTGGTTGGTTGAGGGGGAAACATAGTATGTAAGGGGAGACAGTGTGTTGCAGAGCACCCCTGAGTGGGAGACAATGCACTACAGTGCACTATGTCTAGTCCAATAGTGCATTGGGCGCAACAAGGATTGAAAAATAAAGAAGCATAACACACTTATAATGCAATTCTTTCATTCAAATGACTGATAACTAAAAGTAGATGCTACTGATGAGGATAAATAGAGGAAAAAACACCAGGAGTGATAGGATACTCCCCAGTGGAGTCTCCAATTTATTATATGGAATTGTGACCTATGGATAAACCAAATTCCCTAAGTGTGATGTCTATCACTTAGAACAATAGAGGAAAGAATTACTATCACTTTATCTAAAACAAGAAGATATACAGAATGGTAAAGGAGCCTACTTGTGATTGAAATGCTTCTCCTTCTCCTTTTTTCGATGTTGTCGTTGCTCTCCATCCAACCCAAGTCGCTAGATCGATTCCTACAAACACAAAAAGAGAACAAAAAAAACATGAAATATACAGATATATACTTATCTTACTCAAATAAAATCGATTACATATTAAATACATACATCATTCAATAATACATTGCATAAGAAATAGAGAAATATGTATGGGAAAATGAACAACAATATTTATTAAAGAGTATAACACTACAAGAAAAAAGGACATTAGTGAGGGTCATGCTTGTGACGGACCTTTAAGGTCCTTCACCAATGTCACATATGGTGACAATCCTTAAAAAAGCGTCATTTTAAGTGTATATGGTGATGGTCCTTTAAGGTTTGTCACCAAAGCCATTTTCAATGACACTTTTGGTGAGGGTCGTTAAAGGCCCATCACTAATTCTCTCTTTGGTGACACTACTAGTGACGAAATTTTAATAAACCTCACCAATGCTCTTTTTGTTACATTTGGTGACGGTCGAAAAATGTTCATCATCATTGATCGTTCCAATGAGATTTTGATGACGTTATGTGTCTGTTAGTATATATTTTTTCAAATGATAATGATTTAAGACCATTATTGTGGAGTCTTTTTTATAATATGTCCAATTCCATAGTGGTTAGAGTCAGTCAATTTGTTAAGAAGCAATTAGTGTGTGTCATTTCCCTCAAGTAATGACTAGTCGAATATAGTTTTCCTATGAGTCAACACATGATTCATATATATATAATTTATTATCTAGCAAATTCCCTTTAGATAAAGTTCCACTAGTCTGTGTAGGAAATATATTATTTAATACTTAATAAAACTCTATCAATTCTATTAATGAGAAAGACCTAACACTCCTCAACAATCTCGGCACACCTTAAATTAATGCTTTGGCACACACTAACATTTGTTAGCACCTCGCCTCTCTTGGAACACCTTTGTACCTAGAACATATTTTCATGACACTGATGCCCAAGCACATGGTGGAATGCGCTAGCACAACATAGAAATATCCTAGCATGTTTTGGCATGCATGTAGTCCCTAGCATGCCATAGAACACCTTGGTTTCATGCATTGACATACATTAGCACTTGGCACACAATGCCACTCGGCATGTATTGGGACCTATTATTAGTGTGCCTAGCATGCCCCTTTTGAAAAATATAAAGTCCCAACTTATTAACCCTCTTATGTGTCCGTTTCCTTTCATTTTAGCTTGGTTCTTCCTTTTTTTGCCTTGACACTTCTTGACACATATTGACATACCCTAGCACCATGCACATCCTTAGCACCTGGCATGTATTGCCATATCTTGGCACTATTTGGCACATATAATTACCACATCCTAGAACTCCCTAGACACTTTGGCACTTCTTAACATGCCTTGATATTCCCTAGCATGCCTTACCAATGCTTAGCATACCTTGTGACTCCCTCCTTGGCATGGAAACTAGCACTCATTAACACTAGTCCATGGCACATGTTCCTCATATTAAATAACTTCCATGAATTTTGACCTAGTGCTCCCTTAATATTTTTTCCTAGTACTCCTTAACACTCCTCAACATGCATTAGCACTCTCTAGCACACCTTAGCAGTCTTCAGCGTGCCCTTCGACTTCATAGCATGAAGAACACTCCCTGACACAAATTGGTGCTTGGAAAGCCTTAGCATATATGGAATATGTTGAGATGCCTTGGTATTATTTGGCATGGTTTAATATTAAATTTATTTGAGATCAATTGTTGGAAAGTAGTTGAGAAGCAGCAAAGGAAGACTTGGCACTTATAATGTGCTAAGACTTTTCACTTGGCACCTATTGGTGCCTAGTGTTGGTGTGCCTAGCATGCCCCTCTTGGAAAAGGTAAATTGATGACCTATTAACCCTATTATGTGTTCATTTCCTTGTATTTTAAATTTTTCCCCCTTTTGTTTCCTTGGCAGTCCCTGGCACACTTTGACACACCTTTGCACATCTTGGCATGGCTTATCACTTTGCACATATTAGCATGTTTGACATTCCTTCACACTATCTAGAACATATTAGCATTCCCTAGCATGCCTTGGCACTCATGTCCTCACAACTAGCCTTTACATTTTTTCATGACTTGGGAACCCAATAAATTCCTTGGCTACTGCAGTTCATGTGACAATATTGGCCTACTTCAACCGCAACAACTTGACAAATTGCACCTACTACAAGTAGATTGTGCATTGTTCACTAAGAAATGCATGTAACTCATCTTATGCCACTCATGTCCAAGCTCAAATTCTCCCACTTTACTAGTTACCAGGACAAGGATCACATGATCTACCCATGGCCATAAAATAACTAAGAAACATAGATTACACAAGCAATATTTCACATGTATGTTCAGTTCATATAAACAATAGACCATTAACTAAGAGTTTGCAAGAACCATAAGATGAACAAGGCACACAAGATATAATCTGACACAAGTTGAGTGCCCCAAAACTTATACACAACAATGTACAATATGCAATAATCTATAATAGTTTAAAACATGAGCATATAGCCAAAGTGTGCCACATCTCATTTTAATAAAATAGCTAAATAAAAAACAATGTTGTGCCTAGCACAAAGTGATCTCCCTTTGTCTAAAACTGCTATGTCAAGCCCTGTATAACAACCATAGGCCTGCCTCCTTAAATCCTATTATGAACTTCTCCTAAAACACTTCGTACTTAGCACATTTGAATTCACTAACACTCCCTGGCACACACTCTTTTTCATTCCTTTCCATGCATTGTGACCTAGTTATACATTGATATGCCCTGACACTCCCAAACACTCTAGTTTAGAATGCATTGACATTTTCCAACATGTGTTAGCATTCATTTTCATTCCTTTGCATGCCCTGACCCTCCCTAGCTATCATGCCCTCACAACTACCCTTAATTTGTAAATTGGGAACCCAACCAAGCCCTCGCTTGACTACAAGAGCTTGACCAAGTTACGGTTACTACAACTAGACTATGTTGTTGAATTCTGTAGCTTGGGAGGTACTCCGCAAGCCTAGTGAGATGGGTTTGTGTGATTTTGGTCACAAAAGGCTTTCTGGGCAAAGAATCCAAGAAAATGGATTTTAGACCCAAGATGGGGTTTAAAATATAAGAGAAAATTAGAAAGGGAGATTAATATTTCATAAGTTCTAAGTGGATAAAACCTATAAGTTCTATAGGGTTCCTAAGAAGTATAGGAAAAAATATTTAAGGAGGCCTTAGGATGAAGGCAAGAACATCGAGTGATAAGGAACTCATTGATCAAGGGGGCGAAGACAGATGTAGTCCTAAATAGGACATGATCATTAGCATGTCTAGCATTAATTAACATGCCTCGATATGCTTTGGCATGGTCTAATATTAAATTTATTTGAGATTAATTATTGTAAAGTAGAAGAGAAGTAATAAAGGATGATTTGGCACTTAGAATGCACAAACACTTGTCACTTGACACTTATTTCCACCTACTGTTGGTGTGCATAGCATGCCCCTCCTAGAAAATGTAAATTGATGACTTATTAACCCTATTATGTGTTAATTTCCTTGTAGTTTAACTCGTTTCTCCTTTTTGTTGCCTTAATAGTCCCTGGCACGTATTGTCACACCCTTGCACATCTTGGCATGCCTTAACACTTGACAGATCTTAGCATATTTGACATGCCTTTGAACTATCTGCCAGATGTTAGCATTCCCTAGCATGCCTTGGCACTCATGCCCTCACAACTAGCATTACATTTTTTCATGACTTGGGAACCCAATCAACTCCTTAGCTACTGCAGTTCATGTGACATTAGTTTTCTTCAGCCGTAACATGTTGATCAATTGCACCTACTACAAGTAGATTGAGCCTTGTTCACCTAAGAATTGCCTATACCTTATCTTAGGCCACTCATATCCAAGATGAAATTTACCCACTTAAGAACTTACCAAGACAAGGATTACATCTAGCCATGACCATAAAACAACTAAGCAACATAGCTTACATAGGCAATATTTCACATGTATGTCCAGTTCATATAAACAGTAGAACATTAACTAAGAGTTTGCAAGAACCAAAAGATACACAAGACACAGAAGATATAAGGCGGCACAAGCCTAGTGCCCCAAAACTTATACACAACAATGTATAATATGAAATTGTCTAAAATAGTTTAAAACATGAGCATTTGGCCAAAGTGTGCCACATGTCATATAAAAATAATAGATAAAAGAAAAATAGTATTGTGCCCAACACAAATTCTCCCTTTGTCTAAAACTACTTTGTCGAACCCCTTATCACAATCGTAGGATTGCCTCTTTCAAATCCTATTATGAAATTCTTCTAACACACTTCATCCTTGGCACACTTGAATTCACTGATACTCCCTGGCACACACTCTTATTTGTTCATTTCCATGCATTTTGACCTATTTCTCCCTTGTGATGCCTCAACACTGCTTAACACTCCTAAACATGCGTTGACATTGTCCAACATGTGTTAGCACGCCTTTTCATTCCGTGGCATGCCCTAACCCTCCCTAGTTATCATTCCCTCACAACAACCCTTAATTAATTTTCAACTTGCGAACCCAACCAAGTCCTCGCTTGACTATAGTATCTTGACCAAGTTACGATTACTACAACTAGACTACGTTGTTCAATTATGTAGCTTGGGAGGTACTCCACAAGCCTAGTGATATGGGTTTGTGTGAGTTTGGACGCAAAAGGATTTGTGGGAAAATAAGCTAAGAAGAGGGGCTTTGGACCTGAGATGGGGTTTAAAATCTAAAATAAAATTAAAAATAAAAATTAATATTTCCTAAGGTCTAAGCGGATAAAGTTCGTAAGTTCTAGAGCGTTATTAAGAGGCCTAGCTAGGAAAAGCTATTTCGATAGGCCTTATTATGAAGGAATAACATCAAGTGAGAAGGAGCTCATTTGATCAAGGATGCCATGAGAGATGTAGTGCTAAAGACGTAGGTCAAGTTAGAGGGCTGAGTGAGCATTGCTAAAGGGAGGCCATGATCATCCACCATGAGTAAGATCATCATGTGAGGGTTCACAATAATTTCACATACCTTAATGGGTTTGAGATAGGAAGTAATATGGCATATTGTTTTCTCTCTTATGGCAGATCAAGCTCAAGAGAGGTTTCTCATGAGAATTTGGGCATGTTATTTCAGTGGTGTTTCTGTGTGAAGTCCACATCACATTTTGAAATAGTAGAGGGTTGAGACCCCACCTTGTGGTGGTTAGTAGGTTTCAAGGTCTGTAATAAATAACAACACAAATGGAGGAGGGTATGCTCTAGAATTTAGGGCCAGAACAGAAGTAGTCGTAGGTGTAATATTGAATGAGGTAACCGTAATTTGAAGGTCATAGAGATTTAAAGTTTAGGTCAAGATTCATTCAAATAAATTCCCAGAATCTATGGATCCATATGAGCTAGGCCGAGTCTCTTATGGAGGAAAGAGTTTTTGCTTTTTCTATGGGTGGATAGGTTTTTTTATAAAGCAATTATAATAGAATTATAATTACCTATTTAGGGAGGTTTCCTAGCATGTTGAATCCATAAGGTATGCCATTAAGACTATGAGAAATCTGCATAGAAGAAGAGGGTTGTGACCCTTAAAGAGAGGTTTATCTCTGCAATATATACCACAAATTTAGAAGATGGTTTGCAGAATTATGTGCAGAGATAGAAAATCCAAAGGAAGGTGGAACCTAAGTAGAAGATGGAGCAGAAGAAATGTGCCATATGAGGAATGGATTGACATCAAGAGGAGTTGATTTTGGTGGACTGTCCATAGAGTTTTGGACAGAGATATGAAGGAGTCTATAAACATTTAGTTAATGGACTGTTAATGGATGATTTTTGACCTTAGTTTAGTCATCTGCAAATTGTTAGAAGGACGATAAGATGAGTAGTTTGAATTTTTTTCATAGATTGGACAACAAAGAAATTGGTACACAAGAATAATTATTTTGAGAGGACTCCCTCCTTAGCAAACCTGGAACTCCATAGCATGCCCTATAACTCCCTGAAACATATTGGCTCTTGGCATTTAGTAGCACTTTAAAATTCTTGGCATGTGTTTGGATGCCTTGGAATTCCTTGGCATTGTTTAAGATAAATATATTTTAGATCAATTATTCACAATTAAGAGAGAAGTAATACATGATTATTCCCTACTTGGCATGACAACTAGCACTCATTGCCACTCCGTGACACATCCTCATATTCATTCACTTCCATGCATTTTCACCTAGTGCTCCCTTGTGTTGTCCTAGTACTCCATAATACTCCTCAACATGCATTGGCACTCTCTACTTAGCACTTTTCGACATGCCCTACCATTTCATAGCATGCATAACACTCCCTAACACACATTGGCACTTGGCACATGTTAGTGCTTGGAAAGTCTTAGCATGTTTTACATGAATTGAGATGACTTGGTATGCTTTGGCATGGTTTAATATTAAATTTATTTGAGATCAATTATTGGAAAGTAGATGAGAAGAAATAGAGGAATATTTCGCACGTAGAATGCAATAACACTTGGCACTTGGCACCTATTCACACCTACTGTTGGCGTGCTTAGAATGCCCCACATGAAAAAGGTAAATTGATGGCGTATTAACCCTCTTATGTGTTCATCTCATAGTAGTTTAACTTGTTTCTCCATTTTGTTTCCTTGACCATCCCTAACATGCATTGTCACACCCTTGCACATCTTGGAATGCATTAACACTTGGAACATCTCAAGATGTTTGACATGCCTTCACACTATCTATCACATATTAGCATTCCCAAGCATGCCTTCACACTCATGCCCTCACAACTAGCCTTACTTGGGAACCTTACATTCCCTGGAACACCTTGGCACTCCCTAGCTGTCATACCCTCATAAATAGCCTTAATTCTTTTGCAACTTGGGAACCCAACCAAGTGATTTGCAAAAAAATGTTGTGCCCAACCCAAAGTCTCGCTTTGTCTGAAATTACTTTGTCCACACCTTATCACAACCATAGGCTTAGATATTTCAATTCTTATTCTGAACTTCTCCTAAAACACTTCATTCTTGGGACACCTGGAATTCACTAACACTCCTTGGCACACACTCTTATTCGTTCATTACCAAGCATTTTGACCTAATTATCCATTGCGTTCCCCTGGAACTCCCTAACACTCATCAACAAGCAATGACATTGTCTTCCATGTGTTATCAGACCTCTTCATCCCATGGCATGCCTTGGCACTCCTTAGCTATCATGCCCTCACAATTACCCTTACCTTTTTTTAGACTTGGGAATGCAACCAAGTCCTTCCTTGACTATAATAGCTTGACCAAGTTACAATTAATACAACTATACTATGCCTTGTTCACCTAATAACTTCATATAACTCATCTTAGGCTACTCATTTCTAATCTCAACTCATCCCACTTAAAAAGTTACCATGTCAAGGCTCACATCCAACCATGGCCATAAAACAACTAAGCAACATAGTTTTCATCTTGACATGCCATAACACCTAGCACATTTAACACTCCCTTCGCACTATGTGGCATGTGTTATCACCCCCTACATTTATTGGCATGTTTTTCAATCCCTAGCATACCCTAGCACTCCCTAACATTCCCTAACACTCTAGCATGCCTTAGCACTGGCTAACATTTAACCTTGTCACTCCCTACTTTGAAGACTTCGAACTCATTGACACTCCCTATCACACACTTTTATCCATTCATTTACATGCATTTTGAACTAGTTCTCCCTTGTGTTTTCGTGGAACTCCCTAACACTCCTTGGCACACATTGGCACACCCTCACACCGTACACATCTTGGCATGTCGCCTTGAAACTATAGCATTCCTTGGAACTACCTAGCATACCTTGTCACTCCCTCAGCACATTTATAACTCACTTACACTCCCTGTCACACACTCTAATTCGTTCATTTCCATGCATTTTGACCTAGTTCTCCCTTGTGTTTCCTTGACACTCCCTAATACTCCCTAGCATGCATTCACACACCTTAGCACCTGACACATCTTGCATGTTGCTCTAGCACTCTAGCATTCCTTGGCACTATCTAGCATACCTTGTCATTCACTCTTTAGCACACCTAGAACTCACTCACACTCATTGTCACACACACTTATTCGTTCATTCCATGCATTTTGACCTAGTTCTCCCTTGTGTTTCCTTAACACTCCCTGCCATGCGTTAGCACACCCTAGAACCTAACACATCTTGGCATGTTTCCTTGGCCTCTAGCATGCATTAGCACTGCCTACCATACCTTGTCACACCCTCCTTAGCACACCTAGAACTCACTGACACACCCTATCACACACTCTTATTTGTTCATTTCCATGCATTTTGACCTATTTCTCCCTTGTGTTTCCATAACACTCTCTGGCACATGATGGCACACGATGGAATGCATTAGTAGTTGGAATTTCTTAGCATGCCTAACATGCCTCTGAAATATCTAGCATATGTTAGAATTTTTTGGCATTCCCTAGGACACCTTCGTACTCCCTAGCTATCATGCCTTCATAGATAACCTTACTTTTTTTATGACTTGGGAACCTAACAAAGTCATTGGCAAAACATTGTTATGCCTAGCCCAAAGTCTCCCTTTGTCTGAAACTTCTATATCCAACTCACTGTTGAAACCACATAATAACCTCTTATTATTCCTATTTTGAACTTCTCTTAACACACTCAATCCTTGACACACTTGGAACTCACTGAAACTCCCTATCACACACTCTTATTCATTCATTTCCATGCATTTTGACCTAGTACTCCCCTTGTGTTTCCCTAACACTCCCTACCACTCCCTAGCATGCATTGCGAGTCTCTAGCACACCTTCAAACTTCCTGCCATGCCCTACTACTCTGTAACATGCTAGTATAACTCCTTGACACACATGGGCTCTTGGCACTTGGTGACACCTAACAATTCTTGGCATGCATTGTGATGCAAGAGCATTAGCTCGAAAAAATACCTTGTATTTTTATTAAACCTAGGGGTCTCATGTTTTTGAGAAAATATTAATTTCATGTAAATATTAATATTATTTTTGAGTAATTAAATTATGTTTTTAATTAATTATATGTGAGAATTTTTAAATGTTTCCAAACAGCTAGAAAACATGAGAGAAATTAGACTTGAGATATCTAAGAATTAATTAAGAGGCCTAAGTTAGATTTTAGTTTCAAGATTTTAAGGATAAATCTAGATTATAGGATTTGTTGAGATATTTGAGGGTTTGTTGAGCTATTAAAGGGATATGAACCAAAATTGGTTCAATTAAATTTTTATAAATTGATATGCCTCAAAGGCAAAAGAGATCAGGTAGAATAGAGTGATTAGAGGTGAGGGTTGGACAGCAAGTTTGTAAGCCTACGGGCTTTTTTAAAAGGCCATAGATTTGGAAATCTGGCTATGAACCAAGAAGGGTTTTTGAAATTGATTTTATTTGGTTATATTGATGAGGAATATTTTTGAAAATTCTGTGTGACATATATATATATATATATTCTTGGTCGAATTTGGTAGGAAGAGTTGAGTTCTTAATTCAGTCATATGATAAGCTTTGTAGACAAAGTTCTGCACAGAAGTTGAAAGAATCGATATTATTAATATCGGCATTGCAATTGTTAATTGTAATGGTAAATCCGTGTGTTGAGTGAATCGATTGCTTTTATGTCAATCTGTAGTTTTGTATGGAAGCGTTGAATAAAGTGAGGGCGCGTTATGAATTTGCGTATGGTGTTCATAGAGGTAAGCCGCATTTGTATTTACCAAGCATGTATTAAAATCATGGCCAAGTCCATTATTGCGTTGAATGGGATGGGTGTTTTGCATCCAAGGATCAAAGGAGTGTAGTTTTGTGTGGGCAAAATGTTATTTTAAATAGTGGCGATTTCATTGATATTAAAATGCATAAAATTGATTGTCGTTTGATTGTAAGCTGAATGAATTTATGTTGGAGAGAAGTTGTTGGTTAAAATGTTGTTGGATGAAATTGATTTGAAAATCAAACGCAGAGCTGTATATCCATGGTATGAAGCCGACTAAGAACCGGTATAAGACGCAGAGTTGTATGAGGCGCAGAGTTCTGTTTTAAACTCTGTCTAATTTAATCGATTGGAACAGCTTTTAATTGCATCACAGAGATGAGAAGGGGTCGGTCATTCTATCGACTGGAGAACTGAGAACAGAAAAGTTGGAGCAGTTCAAAGAAATGAAAAGTCATTGCGTAACACGATGAGAGCATCAGCGTTAAATGCAGAACGGAAATAAGATTTGTCACAAGAATAGCACAGTGGATTTATGGTGAAATCGAATTGTAGAATCCGTGAAGTAACATGGTTTGATTGTGACCTCTTGAAGGCAGAGTGTATACAATTAGAGATGCAAGAATTGGGCGGAATCCTAAGTCAAGAATGGAAGGCGCGGTTTGTTAGTGGAACCATTAAAAAGTACATTAAACATTGCAGTCAATGCAATAGTTGATGCAATGGTTTTTAAGCTGCGTAGGCCAGGTACGGATTTCAGTTTATATGGTTTTTATTTTCAACCTTTGAATAGAAGGCAATTGTATGTTGAATAAACCGTGAAGGTTGGTGGATGTGGAACTCATAATCCCATATGCGCTGGTGTCCATTGTGAATATCAATCTTGGTTAAGGTTTAAAGGGCATATATGTATATTGGAATTGGAAACTCGAAATTTCTACCAAGTCAAAGATTTGTTTAAAATGTTCCATGAACATTGAATTAAAGGCCATGCATTACTTGGGTTCGAGTAAAATGAAGGATGAAACGAAATGTTCCGTGAACATTTAAAAAGAGGTCATATTTGTATAATTAAATTGGCATATTGGTGTGAATTGGCCTTGGATACAAAGAAACAAACTTCCAAAATGGGTTTTGTGTGATAACTCCATAAAGCTAGTTGTGTATGGTTTTCATAAACCATAAAAAAAAGAAAATTTTGTGAACAGATGTTACAAGCTTCCGCAAATGAAAGAGGATGAAATTTCCAGACTTAGAGTCGTATTCGGGCAATTATTTGAGATGCATTTTGTATATGCATGAGAGTGGAGAGATTCTGGGTTTTGCAGGATTTACCTCCATCACATTGGGATGCCCTGACATGGTTTAAAATTAAATTTACTTGATATCAATTATTTTAAATTAATATAGAAGTAATAGAGGATGATTTAACACTTATACATGCTAGCACTTGGCCCATAACATGTATTGTCACTAGTGTTTTTGTGCCTATCATGCCCCTCTTGAGAAGGTAAGGTCCTCACTTATTAACCCTCTTATGTGTTTATTTCCTTTCATTTTAACTTGGTGTTCCATTCTGTTGGTTTGACACTCTTTGACACACATTAGCATACCCTAACACCTAACACATTGTGTCATGCATTAGCACATGGCATGTCTTGGCATTATCAGGCATATGTTGGTACACCCTAGAACTCCTTGACATGCCCTGGCATTCCCTGACATTCCTTGGCACTGCTTAACATGCCTTGTCACTCCCTCCTTGACATGCCTGACAATCACTGAGACTCCTCAACACACCCTCCTATTCATTTACTTCCATGCATTTTGAACTGGTACTCTATTGTGTTTCCCTGACACTTTGTTTCCTTGACATACCCTAACATGTGTTGGCACACCCTCACACCTAAAAAATCTTGGCATGTATTACCACTTGGTACATATTTGCATGCCTATCATGTCTTGGCATTGTATGGCACGTATTAGCACACCCTAACACTCCATAGTTTTCATGCCCTTAAAGGTCAAATGGAGGTCAAATGGTTATGGCTATTCTCTAGAAAAAAGATAGTTGATATCAATGGAAACCAATAATATGTTCTAGGTTGTTTCTTGTCGCACAATTTGTCTAATCAAATCCACTCAAAATCCTAAAACCATACATTTTATCAACATCCCTTTACACCATCGAGGAAAATTGGTTGTGTATTCCTTTTCTGACTATTGTTAAGATGGCTCTAGCTGCCACCACCATCTTCCAATGCAATGATTAATTTGACACCAAGGCAGATTAAGATTTTTGTTTTATGAATGGTATATTGTGGGGGGAAATCAGACAAAAGTTTTTATTTTCATCCCTATCATGGAGACCTTCAAATATGCATTTCCTTCCAAGCAAGGATTTATCTCAATTAGAACACATGATTTTAACTCCTTGAAGGTTAACTCAAGAAATATACTCTACCCAACAATGTCATCAATTCTTCTAATATCAAACTTAGTCTAATACTTTTTTAATTGTAAGGTATTTGGCTTGCAACACCACCTTCATCCCAAAATAAAATGTCAAGCTTAGTAATTGGAGATTAATACCCCACTATGGCTAAGTACACCATATCCTCCTCTATCCACTTAGACATTACATGAGTAGTCTTTAACTACTCCAATTACTGTCATGGCATACTGAAAAATTCATCTCTCTTGAGATAGAAATTGTACATTAACATATCCAAACAAAGTCCTAAAAGTAATATTGCTTTTCCATTTTTCCCAAGAGCCAATTAAATAACTTTTTTTCCTCATGCACCTCTTCCTAATTTCACCTTATACCTTTCCCAACCCATTTCCATGAATAATTAGCACCCCTAAATAAGTTTATGGAAAATTTAGGGTAACGTTTAAAAACATTCAAGTCACTTTAAGCCATTTTGTAGGTTAAACTCTATCCCCTCGGTCATTAAACCCTAATTTAACTCGTCTACCATATTTCAAATATTTTAGACAATCATTTCCCATTATTGTGTGTTGGCTCTATGATAGACTCAAGGTTAAATAGATGTCTCTAAATATGACGTATTGTTATCTAATGTCCTAACATATTCCACCTTATAGGGGCAAGAATGTCTCACTTGAGACAAACATAATAATTCCCATTAATAAAGCGCAACATGTTAAAGATTTTATTGGGGATCACATTCGTTATGATATTATTAACATCTATTTAAACCACTATAACTAACATCATTGAGATGAATAAGAAACAAGCATCTCACTCGATTATAATACAAATACAAACACATACACATAGATAGAATAGTAATCAATTATAGTGATAACATGCATGATATTACATAAGTCTAATGTAAAGTGAACATAAAAAACTCATAACAAATACAATCTCTTTACAACTTCTTCCTAATATTGAATCTATTAGATTTCTTACAATCCTTGTATATATAGGAAATTAGAGTACTCAAAATTATAATATAGAATCTTCCAAACATAAACTAATGAACACTCAAATAACATTAAAAAAATCTATTTCCTTAAAAATACACAAATTATATATATAAAAAAAAACCTGATCTATAGACCACCATATTCAACCTTCATATTTACCACTACAAATTCATATTTTTTCAAAATTTATTGAGCTTTTTCCTATCATAAAACTTAGTGCCTCGACCATGCCTTCCAACTCACCCTTAATTTGGCTTCTATGCTTCATATATGCCCTGCTTTTGTGACTATTATTTATGAAAACATGAAAAACACGCGCATTTCAGATGAAAATATCATTTTTTTTCAAATATCAAAATTTATTTCCCTCGCTTTGCCGTGTTTGTCTGGGAAGGAGGAGGAAGGGTGAAACCATGTTGTGGCAGGTCTAATATAATACCTTTACCTTTGTTTGAAGTCAACAAAGGATCCCCAGTGCCTCCAATATGGGTGATTTTGTTCCACGGAAGGAATCTGCACAAGATTCCTAACACCCCTACGCGATGGCCCATCCATCTCTCTTAGCAACTTAAAAGTACTTCTGGACTAGTGCAACAAGGCTCTCAAGAGGCTCTTTATTCAAGATTCCAAGGAGGATGACAAAGCTGAAGGCGTGGGCAATAATGGTTGCATCAATGAAGACAGCAGTTGCCTTTCCGACCCCAAAAATAGTGAAGAAAATAAGCAGAAAAGAGAGTAAGAATGCGTTGAATCCGACAAGGAAATCAAATGTCCTAAGGCCATAGGAAACATAGGTCACCCAAAAGTAACAATAGGACTCTTGCTAGATGGTTTGATGCCAAAGTATTGTTCCTTTCTCTTTACGATTTTTTAGATTTCTGTTTCAAAAATCTAATTTTCCTATATCAATTCAAAATTTTCATATGTTTAGTTTTGGTTGTCCAGTTTCCGGTTCAGATCTTAATCAGTGGGTTTGAGTGGGTTTGATTTTCAATTGCACTTGCACTTGTTCAATTAATTTATTAGAAATTATTAGGTTAGGTTCAGAAGAATCGCATTACCAATTAGTGTTCAGTCAAACCTCTTCTACATACATCATATGCATAAGTCCTCAAACCAATAGAAAATACTTATGTTTGTGGGAAATCTAGGCCTCCATCAAATTAAAAATTGACTCAATTCACAATGGGTTAAAATCTTCTACAAATTAAATGAAACATCTATATAAGGATTCTTATCTAGATTACATAATTTAATTAAAAGAATAAATGGATTGACATTTTTTTGTGACATTTGATTAGGTATGCACACAAAATAAACAAAGCAATTAAGAAAGGTTCTTCTTCAACATCCACCTAGAAAAAAAATTGGACAAATACAATACGATTTCAATCACACACTGGATTACTTTGTAAATGTTTTGGAAATTGAACTTGATTGTGATTTTTATTTAGCTCACAGGTTTTCCCTCAAATTTTCGTTGGTTCAAAGCTTCCAACCTCAACAAATGAAACTATTTTGACAATATCCTTTCAAAAATGCCACAACAGGTTCACAAATTCTAGATATATGATGAAGGAATTTATTCACTTTCACTTTGCTACACTAAGGAAAGGGATGAACTTGAAATAATAGCTTAAACAAATACTAAACCTACACCAACTCTGGTATAACATTGTGGATGAACAACAATTTTAACTTATCTCCATGTCTTAGGGTCTCAATCCTGGCAATCCCTTTGAAATGGACATGGTATGTGCCGAATAAAGGCTTAACAAAGGAAAAAACATAGACACATGAAGTTTCAAACCCATATTTTATCTAAGTAATGGCAAGGATTGATGGCTTTGATACCTGTGCTAAAACAAGTGGACGCATTTGAGTTTAATATCTAGGAAAATATTCTATTTTTGATAGACGTTTCTTAATCTTTGTTTCCAACCTTGCTTTACCAAAGTTTATGTCCATATTGATAGCTTGGAATTCTTCTTTAGTTATCACATCACCACCTATCAAGAGTAAAATACATATTTAAATATGGTGCTAGCAACATAAGTTTTAATGAAAAATATTTGGATATAGGTCTGAAGAGGAAGAAAGAAAATAAATTATATTAATGTCCACTAGTGGCCAAAATCTGTCCACATGACTAGGAAGAAAAATGTTTGGAAACAACAACAAGTACGTAAAGCATCTTCAAAATAGTATAAAACCCAGGTTAAAGGAAAAAAAATAAACAGTATACAATAAGAAACAAAGGGGGTGAACTTGAAAATGGAGGCATCCAAAATAATAAACCTAAAAATGGAGGGTGACAAAACTCTAAATAGTGAAGTAGATAGTAAATTGGAAGGAAGTAACCCCACAGTGATGTTACACTAGAAAGGGTCCTTCAGAAAGTAGCTAGGATTAGGGATGCTGAGGAGTAACACCCTATGATCAGAAGAGGACTCATTATCCCTGCCCACCATCACAAACATGCCAATGCTAAGTCTGACAATATCCTCTGGAGATTGGGCTATGCTATCCGATGGGGGAGAAGTTAGGAACCTTGTTCCTCTTATAACATTCAAGTATGATGAATCTTCTAGAGAGGGGGAGAAACCTGGTGATGAGCATCTGTTGCCATGAGCTATGCTGAGAATGAGGAAGGGTAACAGTTCATCTACATTGGATGCAGAGATGGTAAGAAGAGATGGCCCCATGATCTTTTGTGTTGGGAGGCATCGTACCACATATCTATTATTATCCATGTCTTTGGCACCAATATCAACCATTTTCTTAATGCATCGGGTGGTTGAGAGGGCCTGAAAGGAGGAGGTAATCAACTTAGTCGACCTTGAATTCCATGTAAATCACTTTGTCTAAAAGTAGTTGTCTCCAAATATATAGGGCTAGTCATATATGGCATGGGTAAAAAAATAAGGTAGCAAGGGACCTACTAAAGTCTCTGTCTAAGTGGTGAAATATTCCTGGATCTAGTAATATATGGAGTATCAGAAAGGGAAGTGCTCCATGCAAATCCTATCCTCATATGGATTCATGCGATTTGTCTCAACTCATAGCTAGAAGGAGTTCACTTTAAACTCAACGAGAAGAATCAAAGGCATGTGACCAAGGGGAATCTGGAGGAAATTTTGTTCTCAGGTTCATCTCTGATAAGCTGATTACAGTTCATCTTGTTATTATATCATGTATAGATATCTAAACACTGTTGAGAGATAATCTGTAAAATGCCTCTATTGCAGTGACTCGTAAAAAAGGCAGCTCAATGATATTTAAAAAAATGGCCTAACTCATTGAACATGACCTAAGCCAGAGGATTCCCATGTATGTCTTTGTTTGCATATTATCCATTTTGAGAGAACTTAACTTCAGAAATTATTTAGAATATAGTGAATAGATAAAGAGAAAACTATAATCTCAGAAATAACCACATTTAGTTCTAGATTCTACTTCTGAATCACATGCATGGAACCTATGTATTAATCAAATTGTAGAGCCTCAACGAATGTTTGCAGTTATTATCTACACCAATTCTCCTTTCAAAAAACTTCGTACTTGGAATATCAATAGAGAAAATAGGGTTGTCCATACACACGGAGGCAGATCAAATGCACTCTTGAAATTGGTATTGACCAGCATATCCTACATAGTTTTTTCTATTTTCTTTTCCATCTCCTGCATCACTGACAACAATATCACCTTTTTCCATGCTAGTTGTGCCAAGAACAGTTTCTACTCTTCTAGTAGTGGATGGTGATGATTCCGGGGGATTTTGAGGGGCTAACTGAAACATGCTAATAGTGTCATTGTATTCATTGACACCATGAGTTCTATCTTCATTGAGAATGGACCGGGTTCTTTTCAATGAAGACTCTGACACTGCCACAGGTTTTTCTAGTTGATGTCTGAAACATAGGAGAAGTTTGAGTGTTTTCCCTAATAGATCCAAAATTCTTCTTGTTGGTATGAAAGTCATGAAGAGAGCTAAAATTGTGCACTTTCTCTAGATCTTCCTCAAGAAAATTATTTGCTTTAGTGATAGAAATAGAAGATTCTATCAATTTTCAAGTAATTTCCTGCAGCAGTTTGTAGCATTGTTGAAGTGATGTTATCAACTTGAATCTTGGGTTTGAAATTACCCATTGTTTCCGAAGGATACTCACACAATGGATTTTTCTCTTTCGTGGGAGAGAGGGATGACACTGAATTGGGTCCTGGGATTGCTTGTAGTACAGTCTTGATTGCTATTTGGCCCTCCCGTTACCTGTTGAAAAAGCACCAAGAAAAAGAGCACAATGGAAATATGAGAAAGGTGGGGTCAAAATATTTGAACTTTGCAACTATCCCCTGAGAGGAATTGCTTTCGAAGGGGGTAATACTTTAGACAACCTCTCCAATGTTGTTGGCAGTGCATGCATCTTCCTTCTAGATAACAACATACCATAAAATGTTCTCATTGCAGATTTGAAGATTGGTGGGTGAGGATCGCCAATTAAAGGTTACAGTGGCTTTTTATAATTCAAAATTTATAGAATAAAAAAAGATAGATAGTATGTATAGTCCTATTTAGAGAGGATGGGAGGTAAATAATTTGTTTTATTGACCATACAATGGAGCGTTGAAGCCATGATGGGTTGTTTGATAAGTTATTTTTCTTATTTACAACCTATTTGTCACATGATTTAGAAATATGTGAGAAGGTTTGGTTGCTCGATATATGTTCATATATGTACGCTCCTTATAAAACAACCAATCACCAATCTAGTCTAGGACTTGGAAAAATTCCTCAAACAACCTTGGACATGGTTTGTATAAAATTCATTTATACAAAGTAGAAAAGAAATGATCATATATCCTTGACTAGAATTTTTTTGTATTTTTATTCCCAAAGATCCTGGTAGTACACTTGAATAGGTAGATAATTGGTTTTCCATCTCCACTGCATCTCATGGAATATGTTTGCACCACTCATAATGTTCAAAAGGTATGAGGGCATGTGGAACTCTATCTATGTGCATGGTCTGGGATACTTACCTCGACAATTGAATCAGTTAGATTATTGAATAGGATGGGGGCTCAATTGAAAATTTTCCCTTCCTCTAGACTGGTGTGCAAAATAGGATCTTAAGCCATTGTGGGATCTGTTGATCCATTCTCACCATATAGTGTGCTTATTAAGGAAACTGCATACATGGAGGGTGCTCTTAGGTGGTATTGGAGTATATATTCTTATCCCTAGCTATGAATTTTTTGCACCACACATAATGTTCAAAGGTGTGAGGACACGTGGAACTCTATCTGTGTGCCTGTTCTACAATACTTAACCCCAAAAATATCATCATTTAGTGAATTGGATAAGATGGGAGATCAATTGAAAATTTTTCCTTCCCTTAGTTTGGGGTGCAAAAGAGGAATTTGAGACTTTATGGGATGTGTTGATCCATTCTTGCCGTATAGTGTGTTTAATATTTATTAAGGAAATTGCATACATGGAGGGTGTTCTTAGAGTGGTATTGGGGTATATTTTGTTGTCCCTAGCTATGAATTTTTTAACCTCATCATATAATTTATTGGTTATTTTATTATATTCCTTGTCTTGGTGTGATTCCCCCGTCCATTCATCACTCATGGGAAGTTCTACACTGTGGAACTTGGAATGTGTTTCAAGGTTACCTACTTAGAGTGAGGCTATGTATTTTCCTTTATTGTTGATTATTGTTTTTGTGTCAATGTTTGTATTGTCAATGATCTATTATATCATTTCCATGCAAGGCACTACTATTGGCCAAGTGGCTACATTATGTAACTACAATATTTTAAGGCTTTCCATGTCAATTGCATCATTTTCTTATTCTTGAGTTGGATCAGAGGATGCTTGAACTCTTGTCTTATCCTAAAACAATTGGAAAAGTACCCCATATTGATGGGCTCCTTGAATACCTGTAAGAATGGAAGTGTTTGATAAAATATATCACATATTTTATCTTCACACCATATTTTCCCTCATAAATCTAATTGTTGGATTGGTTGGTCAGTGCATCATTTTATATTGATAATTCGTGAGTACCTTAACCATATGGGTACCTTGTTGTAGAGATTTGTTCCAACATTACCTTTTTCTAAAGTTTTATTATATCATTCAGAGAGTAGTTAGAGATTAGTGTAAGGAGGATAACACATATTTTGCTAGTATTAGTAGAATTTTCAGTTCAGGCTTCCAACATTCTATTTATAGAATTTTTTCCTCATGCAAAAAATTCACATGTAGATTGAGGAACATGAATGCGAGATGTAGGATAATTAAATGGGTACTTTTAGATTCCAAATTGAGTATATTTTTGAAGATTCTATTTTATAAACTTGTTGGGGCCCTTGTTTTGAATTTTGCATGAAGAACAGATTTTGGGTTGCGGATCGACACGTGGCAGGCGCAACAACAGTAGGCAGCGGAGTTGCCGAGGTTGCAGAGGAGCAGGAGATGAACGACGAGGTTGGCGCAGAAAAGTGCAAACGAAGAGAAGATGCGGCAAAGAATAGATAGCGGAACTCATATGCAACAGAAAGAAGCTGAAAGCAGCTGAGGAAGAACACAAGAGAAACTTGCAGTTGTGCTGGCAGGTGAATAAATAGGTCGTCGCCCAGTAGAAAAGGGAGTCATGCACAGATGCAGAGGGATCGAAGAGATTAGAGTAGACGCCACAAAAGACTCTGTTCTGGGCATGGCATCCTTGTATTTCCTATGTTTCTATTGATATATCATGGCTACATTATCTCTCTCTCTCTCTGTACTGCGGGACCTTTGTAATAGACGTGAAAAGCTCTTCCTGTCGAGCAATGTAACTCTGGATCCTGCTAAATGGCTATTAATATACTTGAAGGTTTTTGTCTTATCGTGTGAGTTAAATGTGTGCATGATGTATGTGGTAATTTAAAATTTTATTTTCTTAGTATCTGCATAATTTTCTAAGAATATCTTCTATGTATGATGTTATGTACGCAAATGATCCTATGTTAGCTTTGAGTTGCGGATCCATCCGGCAATACCAATATGTTCCCCTTCTGCATGTGTTCACGGCATGCCTCAGGTGAGACTCTCTACTCTTCGGAGTAGGGTGAAAATGCCGGAATGGTGCTAGACTACAGTGGAATCCTTTGTTGGCCCCAATCCCTGAACTTGGGTCTTTCCCGCGAGACCTGTTTCCTCGCCAACAAATGGTTCCATTGTTGGGACCCTAAACTTCATTATGGGAATTAGATCATGGTATCAAGGATCTTCAAAGGAGAAATAAGGAGATGGTGGGATAACCATCTGGATTAGTTTATCACTCATAAAGCTGAGCTGAGAAGTCAAAAATAGAAGGCGATTAGAGATCTAGTTCTCTTCTTGGATTCTGCCAGCGATACCTACGAGATCCTCTAGGGAAAATTCCCTAGAAAACTCTATAATTGGTTGCGGAGGTTGCAGACCAAGGTGAATAAGGACAACATGTGGAAGATCAACTGCAACTGGGTGCACAGATATCTGGTGGCCCTTCATTGGTTGGATATCGAACTAACCTGGGCTGTAGATTTCTGGGTAGAATCTACTTTGGACGGATATATTGTGGAGTTTGCAGCGGAATGCTACCAGTATTTCTCTAGAGCCGAGGCTATATTCCAATCCAGACTAAGAGGGAAGCTGCTGAAGGAAATTCCATTGTGGATTAAGGCCCTGATGGTGGACAAAGGACTGATGGACTTCTAGAAATCAGGCATGGAAGCGTAAACCTCCAGTGTTGGGGGAAGGGCTTGAGGGACAAATTCTACGCGAAATTTGAAGCGGCGAGTGGGGGAATGGATGTTGAAACCACAAGGAGGTTGAGGGAGTGACATGCACATCGGAGGGTGCAGCTCACCGACAGGTGGCGAGAAAGGGTGATGTGGGAGTTGAAACGGCAAGGGAGTAGTCAGAAGGATAAAGAGGAGGTGCCTCAGAGGATAGTGGACATGGAAGGCCAGGTGGGTCCCCAGGAGATGGGAGGGACCGTTGTGGGAGTGTGGCAGGTGCATGGGAGCGCAGCTAGGAGGAAAAGGGAGATGATGTCTGACAAAGGAGATGCAGATGTGCAGCCTAAAGAAGGTTCCGATGAAGAGTGGTACGTCGCGATGCAGCAGTTATTCCAAGAAAGGACAACATTCATATCTCCACGTATTTCGACTTCCCAAAGTTCAAATAGCGTGGATCCCTACCTTCCCCTGGTACTCTATAAACCCTTAAGTGATATTTTCGTTAACTTAAAAGAGTTGAGTCGATTGAATAGCATTCAGTTGTCAACAGCGACGCATGCTAATAGTATCATTATTAGTGGTATAATTATGCAACCAGGACCCAGAGTGTTCATTCTAGTTACCCCTCCGCAAGTGAATATGGCAGGGTCATTCACTCGGTACCCAAAATTTTCTGGGTAGGGTAACGACGATGTGGAACAGCACTGGTACCTCTGTGAAGCCATATGGAGGGCTCGACAGACGACTGATGCAGGAAAGCTGATAGAATTCCAAACCACGCTAAGAGAAAGGGCATTGCCCTGGTTCATAAAGTGGTCATAGGCCCACCCGAATCCAGATATTGCGGACGTCAAGCGAGACTTTGTCTGAAATTTTAAGCTACCCCAAATAGACCAGCAGGGTCTGTCTGAACTATGGGAGATCAACCAAATAGAAGGAGAGACTGTGTGGGAGCTGATGCACAGGTTCAAATATGCAATTAGAAAACTCAGCTACCCGATCGACCCAAATCATCAGAGGGATTGGTTCATCAAGGCTTTGCTTCCCTTGACATGGACCCCCCTCACTCAACAAAAGATCGACAACTTGCAAGATGCATTGGAATAGGCTATGAAGATAGAGGCGATGGTGGGCTACCCTCGGGAATATAGGGGAGGGGCAGCCATGAAAGACCCATCCCTACTGGGACTGCAACATCAGATTGCCAATATGACCGAAAAAATTAAGGAGATGTAGCCTATAATACCAGCCAGGGCGAACGTCTGGTGCACACACTACCTGGTAGAAGGACACGTGGTGACCGAGTGTCCTCAGTTGCGAAGCCCGGGAATGGGGGCCTCAGTAGCGGCAGTACAGGGGGCTCCGCCTATCGGAGGAGTTGCGCAGATAAAATCACAAGGGGTCTATCCACCGCAACAGCCGTACGCCGGGTTCCCAAGCCAACCGACCTAAGCCGCAACGAAGTTTTGTGAAATCTGCCGAAAAGTGGTTCATCAACCTCGGATGTGCCCGATTTTGCAGAAGTACTCCAATGTTTTGAACAACGTGTACTATGAGTTATGTGCTTCGAAAACTCACAGCACCGAACAGTGCAGGGCTCTAGATGCACTGGCAGACCGATTAGATCGGCCCTCCTACAGGGTGAATGAGGCTCCTAGAGGTAGAGGAGGAAGTATGCGAGGAGGCCGCACAGGGGGACGGGGTCTGCTGAGATGCTACAACTGTGATCAGGAGGGAAATGTGGCCCGAGAATGTCCCCTACCTAGAAGACCGTGGTGTTCAGAGTGCCTCTTGAACGCACACGCAACAGAGGACTGCCTTGAACTCATCAAGAAGTGGGAGCGAGCAAGGAAGAGAGGTACGAATATAGTGAATGCAGAACCCCGAGGGATGGAGACTCTGGCCATGACGAACGTAGCCATAGTTACGCGAGGAGGGAAGAAAATGGGGAGGATGCCCGTGAGAAGGAGCTGATGTGGGTGATCCGGCCCGCATCCTCGAAACAACTAATCAGGTCGGAAACGCAGAAGAAATATTTTCAGGAGGTTGTAGAAAATTTTGCCCAGCTGGGGGGAGGCAAGGGTGTTGAGTTCCCTGTGAAGAAACATACCAGAGAATAGAGCGCTACAGGAGCCTTGATCCAGGAATGGCTTCACCTATTTCTCAAAATTTTTGACAACGCTTCAATGTGGGAACAACTCAAACATACCCTAGAGGAAGTGTTACAGGGGAGCACAGGAACGAGGAGATCCTTGAAAACCACACCACAGTATGTACAACGAGTGAAGTGGAACAAAAGAAGAATGAGAAAAGAGTTATGGTTAAACACGTAGGTTATGGGATTTCAGATCAGAGACACCATGCTCGATTTGTGATCTGACGTCAATATCCTGCCTAGAAAGACTTGGGAAGCTCTAGGGCGGCCACGACTAACTTATTCGTCGATCCAGCTCACGATGGCAAAACAATACTGCATTTTGCTGATCGGAAAGCTCGAAGATGTCAAGTTCGACATCGCAGGGGTAAATACTTACACAGATTTTGAGGTAATAGATATTATGGGAGACAAAGATTCATATCCTACATTGCTAGGGATCGACTGGGCTTTTGAAAACTATGCCATCATTGATCTCAAGAAGGAGCTGATAATTTTTGAAGATGGGGAATTTTGAATCACTCAGCCTCTCGACCCGTATCAAGGTCTGAGATATACAGAAATCGTAGATAATAGGGAGGATACTAAGATATTGGACAACCTTTATTAGATGACAGCAAGGAAGAGGGAGGATTATATTAACCCGACAACGACTGGCTCCGTAAGCTGGCGAAGTGTCCAGAGTTCGGAGCTGGGGTTAGAACTAGCTTGGGAGGACTGGCAGCAAGGCGAGTATGACACTAGCACAAGGATATGCACCAGTATTTCCAGAGTCCATTGGATTGGAACTGAGATAAGGGAGTACCCCACTTTGTCCAATATGAAAGAAGTAAATACCTTCATTGCAAAGGTAGAAGACAAGGTACCAGAGGAAAATAGGATACCACTCTTGGACGTGGCACTACAGTCCACATCATCCAGGTAGTGGAAAAATCACCGCAACTCCGTGTCGCAGTGGAGTTGTGTTGCGGAGCCTTTGAGGGCACGGTTTAAAGAAGATGAAGGACCTCGAAGCAAGCAAAGGTACCAAGGAACTTCTGATCTGAGAGACCACCTGAAAGCTTGTCAGGAGTAGTGGTGAAGTGTGGGATACTCGGAGGAGATGTGGGTACATCGGTTTGTCCACTCCTTGGATACCATCCCACATGCTTGGTACTTAGAAAAAGAGAGGAAGAGAGGGACCAGTTCTTGGTAGGAGGTTGCATACAAATTTGTTTAGTGCTTTTCATTTGAGGGGAAGACAGACCTGATATCCCAAGCATTACAGGCCATAAAAGGAATATTGTTTTTCCCTGATCAGAGCATTGATGGGAGGCCATTAGTACTGACTCTCGATGGCAGACGTAAGCTGGCTTGCCAATGGATCGACAACGAGTCCGATGAGGACAGTTTGGAGGACCTGAGGCACCTATACTTTGAAGAGACAGAAGGAGAGCAGAACATCAAAGAGGAGCCTACCACCAAAGGATTCCATCTACTTTCGCTAAAGACAAAGAAACTCAACATCGGCACGGAGGAAAAACCCAAGCTGGCTACAATTGGGGACTACTGGGATGAGGAGACAATGAAGGAAATTTTTAGTCTCCTCCAGGAATACAAAGACCTATTCCCTTCATCGGTTGCAGATTTAAAAGGGATCAAAGGGGATCTCAAAGATATGAGAATTGTACTGAAGCCAGACGCCAGGCTAGTGAAGCATTGACCTTACCGGCTGAACCCGCGGATAAAGGAGAAAGTCAAACTAGAGATCGACAAAATGTTGAAGGCAAGTCTAATTTTCCCTGTGGAAGAAGCAGAGCGGGTGAGTCCCATCGTCATTCAAAATAAGAAGGACAAGTCAAAAATCCGCGTCTGTGTGGACTGCCAAAGTTTGAACAATGCTTGCATCCATGACCCATTCCCCACCCCATTTAGTGACAAAGTACTAGACAACGTTGCAGGGAATGAGGCATACTCCTTCACTGATGGGTTCTCAGGATACTATCAGGTGCGCATCGCGGAAGAGGACAAGAAGAAAATGACATTCACTACTGAATGGGGTTCCTTTGCATATCACGTGATGTCGTTTGGATTGAAGAACACACCTACCGTGTTTTCTAGGATTGTCATAGCTGCTTTCCAGGAATATATTCATAAGTTCCTGGAAGTCTACATGGACGACTGGACCATCTACAGTTTGCTGAGAGACCATGCCACCCTGCTACGCATAATGTTCGATCGGTGTTGACAATTGCAAATTTTCTTGAACCTGAAGAAATGTATCTTTTCAGTTCTATTTAGAATGCTCCTACGACATGTGGTGTGCATGCAAGGGGTCTATGTCGACTCGGCCAAGGTAGCACTGATCATCCACATGGAAGCCCCGGAAACTGTGAAGCAATTGAGATCATTATTGGGACACACGGGTTATTACAGGCGGTTCATCAGGAACTATGTGAAGATAACTGCTCCTTTGGAGAATTTACTGCGGAAGTCAGAGGTGTTCCAATGGATGGATGACTGCAGATTAGCCCTCGACACTTTAAAGGAGAAGATGGCAACTGCGCCCATTTTGGTTCACCCAGATTGGGATAAACAGTTCCATGTGCATATTGATGCTTCTGGTATTGCACTTAGGGCTATCTTAGCGCAACCGAGGGAGACGACAGTTGACCACCCAGTGTACTTTGCCAGCCGCAAGTTGTCCAATGCAAAGCGGAATTACACCACCACGGAGAGGGAGGCCCTCGCAATGGTGTATTCGCTCTAGAAGTTCTGCCACTATCTCCTAGGAGGTAAGTTCAAGTTCTTCACTGATCACTTCGCACTGAAGCACCTAGTTAATAAGCCAATTTTGGAAGGCTGGATATGCCGATGGCTCCTACTCTTTCAATAATTCACCTTCGAAGTGATTTTCAAACCAGGGAGGCTAAATGTTGAGCCCGATCACTTATCCCGGTTGGAGTCCGGAGAAAATGAGGGCTCTCTAGATGATCAGTTTCCTGATGCTGATCTTTTCCGAGTACAATCCATACAAGATTATTTCGTCGACATCGCAACATACCTCACCATGGAGCAGTGTCCTCAACACTACATCCCAATCCAGCGATAACACCTGGTTTCCCGCGCTGCTGACTACCAACTGATTACGGGGCAGTTGTATAAATTGGGCCTTGATGAGGTTCTGCGAAGGTGTGTCCTTGATCATGAACGCGAAGCCATTTTGTGGGAATGCCATAGCGGCATCGCGGGAAGCCATGTGGGGGTGAAACCCACAGCCAGGAAAGTGCTCCAAGCTGGACTATGGTGGCCGACGGTCCATGATGATAGTAAATATTTTGTCAAGAAGTGCGATGTTTGTCAGAGAATGGGGAGGCCCTCTCACAGAGACGAGCTACCACTACACCCAGTGAACGTATAGCAACCATTTGAGAAATGGGTTGTCGACTTCGTAGGCCCCATAGCACCTATAGCTAGGCATTCCAAGGCCCAGTACATCATCACCGCCACAGAATATCTCACCATATGGGCCAAAGCAGCGGCAGTACAAGATTTTATAGCAGAGACGGCAGCCCGGTTTATCTTTGAAAACATCATCAGCAGATTTGGCTGCCCCAGAAGATTAACCAGTGATCAAGGTACACACTTCCTTAATAACACAATCAAATTACTGTTGGACACTTTCATGATAAAACATCACAAAAGCAGCCTGTACCACCCACAGGAAAATGGCACTGTCAAAGCGTTCAACAAAATCCTTGAAAAGGGCTTGATGAAGATCTGCATTGCAAAACGGGATGACTGGGATGAACGTTAGCTAGCCGCACTGTGGGCCTACAGAACAACGGTGAAGCATTTTACGAATAAAACACCTTTCCACCTGGTGTATGGCCGTGAAGCTGTGATTCCTGCCGAGTTCACCATACCGAGCCTTCTGATCACCACATCCCTAAAGTTCTCGGAGGAGGAATCACTACAGGAACGCCTACACGAATTACAGGAACTTGACGAAGCAAGGTTCCTTTCCGAGTTTCATCAAAAGGTTCAGAAGGACAGGCAGAAGGCGTGGCATGATCGCCACATTAAAAGAAAGACATTCCAGGTTGGTGGCAAGGTTATCCTCTATGATAGCAGGTTCCAAAAATTCCTAGGGAAATTGCAGATGCACTGGTTGGGACCCTACTTCGTCATCGAAATTAAGGATTCAGAAGCAGTTCGATTGGCTCAACTCGACAGTACTATTTTACCTGGATGGGTGAATGGCACACGCCTGAAGCCCTACCATGACTAAGTTTCTTTAGCTTTCTTTCAATAACTCTCGCACCCGAGAGAAGTCTGTAGAGTAGAGTAGTTGAATAAATCTCTCGCACCCGAGATGAGCATAGGTAGAGTCATTTTTCCATGCATAGGTCATCAATAACCGCTCGGTTGTGGGGACTACAACGCAACTGATTGTGGTCGGGGAGGGGCGCGTCCAGCATGTCATCCCCGTGCGATAAGAAAACGTGTCAAGTGTTAGTCCCCATAATCTCATTTAGTACTTGTGTCAGTCTGTAGGATCGCCAAGATTTGCAACATAAATTTCCATAATTAGAATTAACCTTGCAGTAATCATTTTTCCATACTTAGAAGTAACCTCAGCCTCACGTCCGCCCATTTCCCCATACCACCATCAGCAGATGTCAGAACACACCTCAGCAGGTGACTGATCACACGTTTATCGCCACGGAGGGTGCCAGCAAGAATTAATTCATTATGGGGTCTCATCAACTTCACTCGTGCTGGTTAATTACATAGCCTGCATGAAGAAAAGCGCGAGAATGCCAGCGAGATCCGAGTTAGAGTTAGAAATTTTTGAAGGAGAAAAGGCAATTGGAGTAGAACCAGAGAAGCAGAGGTGTCCTGAAGTAGAGAGCCAAGAGAAGGGGTCGAGAACTATTTTGCAGGTGTATCAACGATGCGCAAATATGACAAAAGTCAATCTAGCAGTAGTAGAATAGGAGCTCGACAGTAGGATTCACAAAATGGAGTCTCTCGTCGAGAAGTATGACAGTGCAGCCCTCATCGATGCAGACCTCACGGATTCTTTCGAGTTTGCAGCACTCAAATGACAAGTGTACATGGAGAGCTACACCACAGAGGCAGGGCGAGCAGCAACAAGAATTTTGCCTAAGTTTCGAGGCATCCAGTAGTCCTCAATCTTGAATTTGAGGAACCTGCCAGTATTTGGGACGACAGGTGCTTCCATGCAATTCTTGCTAAGTAGAATTCAGAATGGTTCCTTGTGGCTGGGAAAATAAATTCCAATCCATGCCAAGGACATTCACAGACTGAAAAGGCTTTCATAGGAAGGTCAGGACGTTTCTTCAGCATTCCAGACCATCTCCAAAAGAGAAAAGAAGTCGGGGGACATTGATTATTATGCAAAATATGGCACCCGAAGGGGAGGGAAGGGAGAGAAAATTGAGCTCATCAACAAGCCCGAAATCAGGTTCGCGTGCTACCTCATTGCCAGTAAGACAATGAGGCATTACACCAAGGGGGAGTGTACCTTGGATACCATTTCAATCGTGAAGCACTACGTCCAGGGGACCAGGCTGAACTAGTGCTCCTTCCTGCTGAAGGAGCTATTCGACGCATGCGAGGATAATTACAAGAGGACAACAGGGTTCATCTATGGATACCTGATAGTCGTGCTAGCCATGTGGAAGTGGAATTCCCCCTTCATCAAGATGCCAGTAGAGATAGTGGAGAATTAGCCACTAGCAATGAATTTTGTTCCATGGAAGGTGTCGGGAGACCCCAGCACCAAGGAGGTAAACGCAAAGGCTTTCCGCAGTTGGTATGGCTTAATGATTGATGTGGTGATGAGCCAACAAAGGATCCCAATAAATATGTTGGACGGATACAGCGAGCAAGTATGGTTTTGGGTCACCAACAAGCACACATTCCTCCGCCCTGCTTGTGTGCCAGAGGAGACATTTCAGATGAGGCCATTGAAATTCTAGCTCGATGACACAGCCTTCCACACTGAAGTTTTTTCATGGCCAGGGGTCGCGATGGAAGTCCAAAGCAGAGTATACACACACAACTTCGACAAGATGCTACCACATCAACTACCAGGAAAATCACTGATAAAGGCAGCAAACAGGGTCTCCAACCTGTAGCTCCTCCCAATCATTCGCCAACTAAATACACAAGTATGAAGCTTCAACGAAGTGGTCCAAGTGATAACAAGTAGTGCCACTCCTCTCCCAGTTTTTTCTGAATTTCAGGTTTCTCAGTCCACCCCACTTCCAAACATGACCTCCATCACCACCCCCATTCCAAATGTACTATTTAGTTCACAAAGCCCAGTAGCCACCCCATTGGGGGGGAAGAGTAAGCCCGCTAACCCCATAGCGGCACCCAAGGCCAAGAGGGGCAAAACTACAGACTCAAGTCCGGTGGTCAACCTCACAAAGGAGGATCCACCCCGGAAACTGAGCCCAGGGGTACCAATCTAGGAAGAACCAATCGCCGAGACCGGGAAAGCAAGCGGGTTTCCACCTCACCCTCCCGTTAACCCCTTCGACTTCATAAACGTCCGTATTTCACCGCCTTGTACAGATCCACTCCCACCTGCCACTTCATCTTCCCCATCCAAATCATCCGCCACCATATCAGATCCAGTAATCCAGAACCTACTCAATGGGTACCACGGAATAGAGGCTGACTCAGGTACACAAGTGGTACCACTAGCCAACCCCGCTGTGGACCCCCAGACCACTTTTACTACCCTAATCACATAAATGGCACAAATAGTTGCAGACATGGCTGGGTCAATCCTTGAGTCTACTCCACTCCAGCAGCCCGTCCAAGAAAATCAGGGGGAGCGGATGGACCTGAATATGGTGGACTCAGCACCTCATCAAACTTTGCCGCCATCCCCTCAAGGTCAATCAACAAGATCAATTTCTAGTGGGAAACCACTGCATGAGCCGGATCAAGGTACTTCAGGGGCCGAAAGTATGGAGACGTGGGGAAAGGCTCAGTTGTACCACTTCATCCAAAGGGAAGCCCAGCAGGCGGAAAGGCTCCACTCCGAGCTGCAAGAGAGGTGTGAGAAACAACAACAACAGATAATCGCGAGCAGCTCACAATGGCACACAGGCAGCTCCAGAACCAGATGGATGAGGTGGCCAGGGTTTTCATGGAAGTATGGCCTGCAGTGATGGCTCACTACAATCAACTGCCCGCGGATGTGCAAGAAACAGACGTATTACAGCGAGCAATCCACCTCAGGGTGGCATACTCCAACCTCCACCAGGAGAACACAGAGCTCCGGGCGGCAATGGCAGCATGACCAGCGCTGCTTGACCCAGCAACAGTCTACACAGCACCAATTTCTGAGAAATAGGGCCAGGTAACCAAGATGCAGGAAGCTCTCAGTACTGTAGCCAGAGATGCCTATGACCTCCTGAAAGGTCTACAAGAATGCTCAACGGCCCTTACAGTGAAGACATAGCCAATTTTGGCTCAGCTGCAACAAATCTCCAAAGAGATACAAGATGCCATGGATCCATCGCAGCTGGACCAACTGTACGCCCAGGCAGATGCGCTAGAGATCCAGATCCAGTAGACAGAGGCCAATTCAGCAATGGCCAAGTAGGGAATTCAAGAGCTTCACCAGCCCCTACAAACCACCGCCTAGATGATGCAGCAGTTGGCCGCTGAGGCTGGAACCCAAATCAGCACAGTATTCAGCACTATATCGTCGAACGTTGGGGAGGAAGCTATCACCAAGATCACGACAGAGATGGACACATTATTATAGGGGTGGCAGCAGGCTGTGGTAACCTTCCACAATCTTAAGGCTTCAGCTTTGAGCAAGGTCCCAGAGTTGGGGCTCTTGTTTGGGCAGAAAAATGAAGGTGCGCAGCAAGAACAGGGAACAGGTTCAGGAGCTATGGAGGTGGAGACAGTGATTTGTGATTGACTCGAGACGAGTCAAGAGACTATGGTCGGGGCCTGTTGGGGCCCTTGTTTTGAAATTTTCATGAAGAATAGATATTGGGTTGTGGATCGACATGTGGTAGGCACAACAACGGTAGGCAGCGGAGCTGCTGAGGTTGTGGAGGAGAAGGAGATGAATGACGAGGTTGGCGCAGACAAGTGCAGACGAAGAGAAGATGCGGCAAAGAAAAAATAGTGGAACTCATGTGCAACAGAAAGAAGCCGAAAGCAGCTGAGGAAGAGCATGAGATAAACTTGTAGTTGTGTTGGCGGGTGAATAAATAGGTTGTCACCCAGCAGAAAAGGGTGTCATGCACAGATGCAGAGGGATCAAAGAGATTAGAGTAGATGCAACATAAGAGCTCTGTTCTGGGTGCGGCATCCTTGTATTTCCTGTGTTTCTATCGATCTATCATGGCTATAGTATCTCTCTCTCTGTCCTATAGGACCTTTGTAATAGACGCGGAAAGCTCTTCTTGTCGAGCAATGTAACTCTGGATCCTGTTGAATGGATATTAATGTACTTGAAGGTTGCTATCTTATCGTATGAGTTAAATGTGTGCATGTCTGTGGTACTTTAAAATTTTATTTGCTTAGTATCTGCAGAATGTTCTGAGAAGATCTTCTATGTATGCTATTATGTATGCAAATGATCCTATGTGAGCTTCGAGTTACGGATCCATCCGCCAATACCAATCTGTTCCCATTCTGCATGTGGTCGCGGCACGCCTCAGGTGAGACTCTCTGCTCTTTGGAGTAGGGTGAAAATGTCGGTGTGGTGCTAGACTACAGTGGACTCCTTTGTTGGCCCCAATCCCCGAACCTAGTCTTGCCCGCGAGCCCTGTTTCCTCGCCAACAAAACTTGTTCTTTTTTTAGCAGTAATCTATAGATGATGGTATATTTGGATACCCAATAGTAAAATAGGCTTATGGTACAAGTTTGGTGTGAATTGGATGAGTTTAAATTTTTGAAGAAATTGTAGTTTTAGAAGATAGTTAGAATGATGTGAAAAAATTATTTTTGAGGACCCACTTTTGAGATTATCCCATGGTTCAAATTTCTGTCAAATCCATGACTATGATTTTTGGATGAATTTTTGGGAAATCTATTTTTAGTATGCATATGGTACTTTAGGCAAGGTGATTACCTTTTTGAGTAACTGCCATGACATAGAGCATCACTGCAAAATTTTAGTCCATTCTAAGCACTTATATTTTTTAGGGGCTGATTACATTTTGACACTTGATATTTTTGGAGGTTTGTGGTTGTAGTGAGATTTGGACTCTCTTTTATTTCTACTTTCACTAGGAGATGGAGTGCTACATGAGGGGGTTTCTCATGACTTATTGGAGGCTTTGCCTTTCAGTTTTTTTCCCCAGTAGGAGATTTCCCACCTTCATGGCGTGACATTGTTGAGTTTTGAGCAATATTTACTTGTTTTTTAAGAGGGAGAATGCATGAGCTATAGATGTCTATTCTTGTCATTTGTCGATATTAATAGATTTTCATGATATCAATATATCTGTCTAGCCTAGATGATTTGGATATAACAATAGGAAGATAGTAGAAGTTGTTTTTATTTTCTTTTCTATATCTTTTCTTCTCTACATTCCACTTGCAAAATGTGGAATTTGGAGAGACTTTTTGCTTAGTCTTTCCTATGGAATGTGGAATTCAGAGAGACTTGTTGTTTTGTCTCTCCTGTGGAATGCATAATTTAGAGAGACTTGTTTCTTTGTCTCCCCATTCCTAAGTCCCCTCATTCTAGCATTGTTACATATGGTGTTGATTGTGGCACCAATTTTTTGAGTTTCTTTTCCCTTATCTACATTTTGACATTCCACATGTGAATTGCAAAATGCAGTCTTGTTACACTATCCCCCTGTGGAAGAGTCCCCACATTCTTGCATCTAGTGCAAAGTGCAGAGTTGGTTTTCCTATTTATTCTTCCACTATATGTATTTCCACATTGCCAAATGCAAAAATGTGGAGAGTCTTGTTACTTTTTCTCCCCATGGCCGAGTCCCTGTATTCTCTAATCTGGTGTGGGTTGCAGACTTGAGTTTCTGATTTGATCCTCCACTATATATATTTCCACATTTTTTCATTCCCCATGTAGAATGCAGAATGCAATATTGTTGCTCTTTTTCTTCATGGTTGAGTTCCCGCATTCCCATATTTCCACATCTAGTGTGGAGTGTGGAGCCAAGTTCCCAATTTGTTCTTTACTTTTGATCGTTATGGGGTACAACATTGCATTAAACTACCTGATTGATTCCCTAGAGTGAAATATTTGATTTCTAAATGTTCATATAGTCTTGCTTTATATTTTTTCAAGTCATGCTTGCATAACCAACATTTAGGTCACAAGGCTTAGATTTTTATCTTTCACTGGGGAGGGATAATTACTATAATTTGATTGATCTAATGGAATGAAGTATAGACTTCCTATTGTTAGCATGTAGGTGCTTATAATTTTTTCTAGTCTGGTTCCATTTAATAGGTGCTTAAGAGTTTTCACTTAAATTAGTGAGTCTCATTCCAAAATAAACTTCTTACATCTTGCTTCACTGGAAATATAAGCTCCTTCTTCCAGTACCTCTAATTCAACTACATTGTTGGTATTAGTCCCAAGAAACTTTGCGTATGCTCTTAGAATTTTACTGGAGGTATCTCTAAATTATCTTCCTACTCTTACCCTTATCATGTTTCCCTTTGAACCTCTATCAAAATTAATTTGGATAAAGTTCTATGGAGGTGGAGACTAGGCTTCTAGGATTAGGCTTGAGGGGAGGAAGAGGAGGATTTTTTCAATGGCTCTTAGATCTATGCCTCGTACAACAAGAATTCTCTACTCCCAATATTTACATTTGTTGCTTTTCTTTGACAAAGTTAGGGTCTAGACTATTTATTTTAGGTGTTGACTTAGTTCCTTCCATATATTCTCGACTTATCTTTTACTATGCTAGGAAATACATCTATTTCTTTCTTTCCAGACTCCCTATAGGAGAAATCATGGGAGCATGCACTAACCTCTATTTAGGATTGGGTTATCAAAGTGGGAGGCTCTCCATTCTCTGATTGTATTTAAAATGTAAATCCTATTACAACTTTTTTGTGTAAGGTTATTGCTCCCTTGTCCCACAATCTCAACCTTCTCGCATTGATAAAAATTATTCTCTACTTATTCCTTTTCTTGGTTGTACATTTGGCATATTGAAGTCCCCTAAAACCCTATTTTTTGGATTTTTCCCACATCATACCTTTATTTTGGCTAGAAGCCACATAAATGATGATATTTCTGGCCAGAACCTAAGGTTCCAAATCTGTTGTTGAATCTTATCCCTTTCTAGAGATTGATGCCTTATTTCTAAGGCATAGGCTTCTTTAATTGAGAATTTTCCTCCTCCTGTCTGAATGAATATGAGGATTTATTCTCCATTATTGAAGCATATTCTTTCTCTAATTATTTCTCTAATAGAGATCAAGGTTCTGTGGAAGTGAAGGTTGGCTACCTAATTTGTGCCTTCCAAATATGCCATATTTTTGGGTTTTTCATTGGATTATTTTCTTAGTATTGGTTAAATAGGTTTCAATATAAGGAATGGAAGTGGTCCCAAGCTTCTAAGAGAGTATTTTTGCTAATCAATTAGCTAGTTTCTACCATGAGTCATCCCATAGTAGTGCTGAAGTCCCCTCTTGAGTTTCTTAGAAGGAATGATCTTGGACTATATTTTTGTTCTTCTAAGCATTGTTCTACATCAAAGAACTTGACTGAAGACCATATGTTGTAATGAGGTCTTGTTCTTCTACCTCCCCTGCATATTTTGTTCTCTATATTTGAATCCATAGTTCTCCCTTGTTATTCAACCATTGCCATCATAACTTCCTTGTTGAGGCATTGTTGAGAATATGAAGGTTCCTAGTTAATAAACCCCCACTTCTCTAGGAAGGTTGACTCTGTCCTAGCTACCCATGATCATTTCTTGTGTTTCTGAGGGCCTCCTCAAAGAAAAGAGAATTGACAGTGAAGACACTTGATGGCTTTGAGGATCTTGGTAGGAAGTGCCAATTCTAAGAAAAGATATAAGCATGTGGATTGCAAAATAGGTTTACATTGGGTAATTTTTCTTGGAAGATTAAGAGATCGAAAAGTAGAAGAGTTAAGATTAAGGTCAAATTTTGGCTAGTAGATCCCCCTATGAGATGTTTCTTGAGAATTGTAGAATGAGGGGAGCTCCTACGTACTTAGAGAGAAGAGATTTTTGTTGGAAGCTAAGGATTCTATCAATGTTTCATTGAGTTATTAAATGAGTGTTGAAATGGATATTCCTTGATTTATAATAGTGAGAAATGCCCAAATAAAGGTATTAAGTATGGACATGACAGTGGAGTCTTCCGAGATAGAGAGGTGGTCCATCATAATTTTAGGAAATGTGGGAATTCCCCTGCAACCAGCTATGTATTGATATGAAAACCTAAAAACGTGGCTGAAACACATCTGAAATGTGTTTCTGCTGGGCTAAAAAGTATTTCTGGAACCATGCCCCACATTTCAGTGTCTATACATCATGTTTTAGCATCTTTATGATGTGTGGGGTGGTACCACATGCTTATGTGGCATATGTGTACTGAATGCAAATTATTTTATGAAAACAATCATGTATGAGTGGGAAACCTAATATTCCACACTAAGGCCCTACTAATTCTATGTAAGTGATGGTAATGTTAAGAATATGCTATGTAATTATTGGTAATGTTTACGAATTAATGGTAATGGTAAGTAAAAGTGACATTCTCCTTTATATTTCATTTTCATCTTTTATACTTAAACATTATCATTGATTGTTTCAAGATGTTTGAGAGTGATTCCAACCTCAATGGATTTCTAATGGAGAATGTAGAATTTTATATCCTTCTCAAAATCCAACTGACTTAATAGATTTTAGGAATTCGAGATTGGGGGGGTTACAATGTTTCCATTGGATTTTATTATATAGGAGGGTATGGAACTAACATTTAATTATGAGCACCAAGCCAACTATGTATCTTGATGTTAGTAACATTGATTATTAAACTCCTATATTAGGACCCTACTAATGGTGTACACATCGCTCAAATAAAATTTGGATGTGACATTTTAAGATTTTTTATCTTATTTTCATGCTTAGAGGGTGATATTGATGATGAGGATCCTAATATAGGTAATGATTTAGATGATATGTAGGTATTTGTTGTAGCATATTTTCTTGGGCCTTGGGCCTTGGCATTTCTTAATTTAATCATGAATCTGTATCTATATTCTAAATTATAATGTTAAAACTTATGCTTTCTTTCAAAGTTTCAGTATAACTTTCTGATATATATATCAACTTTCCCCGCTTTATTTCTTTTGGGATACATTTCCAGTGTGATATTGTTTTAGATATGCATTTCCATTTCCCCGTACCATGTAACTTAGATCATAAGAGTGTCATCCACAAGTTACAAATATGAAAGGGGCTGCAATTTATTAAGGATGTGGAGGCCTTTCAAATTGTCAGTAATGATTGCTTGACATAGTCTTCTTCCTAGTCCTTTAGCCATTATGATGATTGGGAAAGGAAATGAAGGGTAATATTCTTTAATGCCTCAAGAGGGGTTGAATGAGGAGCACAAAGATCCATTAGTTAAGAAAGTAAAGAGATTTAAGGATACTTAGAGTCTAACTGATTAGATCCAAGATCGACATAATCAGAAGGTTGCAAGCATCTGCCCAGCTAAGAGGATCGAAAGCTTTTGACATATTAAGCTTAATTAACATACCTGGTTTCTTTACTGATTTTAGGAAGTGCATGTTGGACCCTTAGTTAAACTGAGAGGGGCGGGGGGGTGAATCAGTTTAACACATTCATGGACTTTTAAAACTTTTTCATTAACACTTGTTTACACCTTCATTTCATGTTTAGCTTAACTTGTGAGTAATCTTAGAATGTGAGTAGCAAGCATTGGTATAATGTAACAGTAGACTTAATATGAGAGCAAAAAGTATTAAGCAGATGAGATAAACCACATCAACACATAAACATCATGCACAGAGACACCAGATATAAGTGGAAACCCATAAAGGGAGAAAACCACATCTTATTATTATTGTGATGCAAAGGCAAGCTCCAACTCCCTTTCACCACTGTTTTTCTGTAGGCACCAACCTATAGGAGGCTCCTACCTCAATTATGCAAGCTACAACTTGCAAGGAAGCTCCAACTCCCATTAATTTTCTGCAGCCACCAACCTATAGGAGGCTCCAACCTCGGTCAGCTATAACTGACAACTATCAAGCTACAACTTGATGTGGAAGCACCAACTCCCATATATTTTCTGCAGGCACCAACCTACAGGAGGCTCCAACCTCAGTCAGCTACTACTGACATCTATCAAGCTACAACTTGATAGGGAAGCTCCAACTTCCTTACTCTTTCAAAAGAAAACACTTGCTGATTTACCTTGGATATCAGCTCTGTTCTGTAGCATCTCTTCTGCTGTCCATCAGTCCTCATATCAGCCCTACATCATCTCTTCTTATCTCCTCCTTCTTCTTGTCTCACTACTTCATTTTTGCATTCTCTAACTTTTCACTGCATCTCGTTATGCTCCTCCTTCTTCTTATCTTTTCTGCCTCAATCTTCGGTACTCTGCATTCTCTTTTCTTACGTTCTCTAGCTCTCTAACCTCTTGCAGATTTCTTATTTTCTTCAAATCTCTTCAATTCTGCTGCACACCCTCTTCTTCTCTCACTCTTCTTTCGTCAACCTTCTCCCCTTGGATATTACCCCTTTTTATACAAAATAGCTTCGTGGCTGTTTGTATCCTACTAGGAATTCGAAATGGACAACCATGTCTCTTTGCCTTCTGCCTTCTCATCTCTTTTACCTGCTCATTCAGAAAATATAACTGTAGGTACCAATTTAACATTACAGTGGGATATTTGTTCTCTTCTGGAGACTTGCCAATGCATCACAACAATATAAATTAAAATTATTTACATTTAATTACAATGAGAACTCCAGCTCACTCATTCAGCCTCTTGGCTAGCTGCGCATTTGTATTTTCTTTGACTGTGTCTTTGTCCCTTTCCGCTCTGTTTGTTTCCTTATTCTCTGTCGCAAGGTAACGGCCATATGCCATACATTTGTAACTGTGCTTTTTATATCAGCGCCTTTTATATATATATATGCAACTGCTGACTTTAAATCTGGAAAAATTCCAACCCTTTACACACGGCAAGTGTCTTGTTGATGTGGTGAGTTCTGCAAGCGGAACATACATACACACCGGCTTTTGTTTTATGGCCCAATGCGATTGCACACATCGCAATCATTTTACATTAACAATCGCCCTCCACCTTAAGCCGAGGCCCGTGGGTCCACAGACCACATGGCACATTTCAATACAATCGCAACAACGTTATATATATATAACAACACCTTTTATATTATACTAATTAATTCTCGGCACAGTAATAATAAGGCATTTTAATATGTGCTCTGCCGTGGTGTATATGTAGGAAGCACCTTTTATATATAACACAACTTCAGCTCTCAGCATGATTTTAATAAGTTTAACATAAAAATTTCCTTTTTAATACGACTTAAATCAACTCTCGGTGTAATAATAAAAAACTGTTTAAACATATAAATCCCCTTTTCAGGCCCACCATCCGAGCTTGCATTATCCTCCGATTGCGATCAGCCTTCTCCAGAGTTTTCTGATTGTGATTTATCCGCTCCTTCTCCGATTGCGATTACCTCGATCCAATGCGATGCGATTACTCCGATTGCGATTAATCGCAATTGCAACTTCCAGTTGCATGTTTCGATATTCCACTCTTTTTCTGATGTGATCAGTCACTATTCACTTAAATGTGTCGATGTGATTAGAACTGGAACTCAAACCAATAAAATTATAATTTATAGACCCATCGGGTCTGGAACTCAATCGCAATCGCAATCCTTTATTGTCATGCTCCGATGCCCTGCTCCTTCTCTGATGCGATTACTTTGATCCGATGCGATTAGGTCGAACTTCAAATACGTTTGAATCATAATTCATACACCCATCGAGTCTGAAACTTAATCAGAACTCTTGTCGATATGTTCCATTTCCAATCCTTTCTCCGATGCGATTGGTTGAGGGTCCCACAGCATAAGACTTTTGTTTGACTTAAATCTGAACAAACCTTTTGTATTCTTAATTTCGCATCCATAACTATAATATATATATGCCCATCGGGTCCAAGCTTTCATCACAATTGCAACTCATTGTTTACCTGTTCTGCTGCATAGTTTTTCTCTGATGCGATTGGGAAAGGGTCCCACCTTATGGTACTTTGGTTCTTTCGATCATAAAGCGCTCCATATAGTTTAATATATATTCTTTGGACCTTTGTGCATAAGACACAATATATGTAATGCGCTGCATATATACTCCAGCGTGGGTAACGATTCCCGGAATGAGAGATTTATATATATATTTTGCTGCTTGGGTTATACGATTCCTGGAATTGTGTTTATGTTATATGTAACGCCCAGTTGGGTAATGATTCTCAGAATAAGGTTTATATATATTTATATATACTTGCCGCTTGGGTTATACAATTCCCAGAATTGTGTTTATGTATCCTCCAGCCTGGGTTACAATTCCCGGAATTTATGTTTAGTGTATCCACCAGCTGGGGTAGTGATTCTCAGAATTAAAAAATGGCTCTGCCTCTGCTGTGATAACGGCTCTGCCTCTGTCTCTGCTGTGATAATAGCTATGCCTCTTCTTATGCTCTGTCTCCTTTCTCTGTCTTTGCCTTTGCTTCCGTTCTGATGTTTGACTATTACATTTCGACATTCTCTTCCGCCTTTGTTATATACAAATGATTACTGCCTCTGCCTCTGCTGCTCGACCATTTCATCTCTGCCTCTACCTTCGTTGTGCCTGTCTCTGCCTCTTTGCTATCTCTGTTGCTCTCTTTGCTGCCTCTGCTACTTGTCTTATGGTCTCTCTGTTGCCTCTGCTACTTCTTTGACTGATGCTGCTCCCTTACATCTCTTTTTGTTGTCTCTGCTACCTCTCTTTTTTCTTCCTCTGCTCCTTGGCTGATGTTTCAGGTGCTCCTCCTTTGTCATCTCCTTTGCCATCAATGACAACATTTCCAACAGTCTCCCCCTTTGGAATTGATGGCAACACATCCACTGATAATCCAATGCTTCCTCCAAGTCTTTCTCTGCCTGGCTTCTTTTAGAAGACCCTTTCTTCTATTACCTGATTTTCCTCCCCCTTTGACATCAATGGCAAAGGGTTGCACATTTCTCAGTGTAGATTCTATCTTTGCATTTCCTCTCTCTGATATGTGTTTAGGCCTTCTTCTTCTGAATTTGTACCCTGCTGCTCCAGACTGGTGTACAAGACTTGTTGTGAGAACACTTTGAGGATAATTGAACTTGAATAAACATACAGTCTCTTTCTGATGTAGTGTGCCAATACATTTCTGTTGAGGAATATTGTAGATGAAATATGTCTTCTTCTGCAATACTCATCTGCAGTACAACATTTGTTCAATTATGATAATGATGCCAATATATCTTTTATAGCTGTGATTCATCTGTACTGCCTTTTGTTTGTCGTCTGTGCTAGATTGCTGACAGGGATAATACACTTAAAGACTGAAAGGTCCTTGTTTCTGTTGTAAACAATGAATCAAACCAGAGCTTACAATTTATTGTAAGAATAGGCAATATCTTTCAATATTAGAGGCCAACTGACTTTCCTTCTTGTACAATGTGTTTTCAAAACAAACCCTTCAATGTATTGGTCAGTTTCACTTATCAACCATGCAGTTTTATTTATGATACAATGGGTATGTATGTCAATAATCAATATCTCTTTAAAGGTGGAGTACCAGTAAATCCTTTGTGCTGAAGTAGGATTTAGATGATTTTAAAAAAAAAATTGAGCTTTAGATGGTAATCACAGCTAGTCCTTTATTCTTCAAATACTTTGACTGTTCTATCAGAATGAACTTCCACAAAAGCATATTCAAGATGTTTAATTGAAAAACTCTTTTCATGTTGAATGCAGATAATACTGGGAATATTACCTTGAGGTTCTTTTGCCATAGTTCTTAGATCCTGTGGACCTGTATCATACTGCTACTCCACTGATAATGCTTGGTAATCTGTTGATAAGCATGCTACTTGTTCCTAAACACCAATTGATATTACTTTGAAAAACCATGCAGAGGTTTCACTTCAGCTTGCACATTTACCCATAGTTAAGACATCCTTCATAAATTATATTATTGAGCTTTCCACTGTTCACACCCACAGTCATCAATATACTGAATCTGATCTTGTCATCATTAACCTTTTTCTTAGTCTGTCATTCTGATTTAAAAGAATGTCACTGCATTTCCTTTCTAGGACTGCTCGAGAATCATTACTGTTTTAAGTACAATTCAACTGTCTAACATAATGATCTTCAGGAAGACATCTTCAATTTATTTTCTATGAATATTCATGGGCTGATTACTCAAAAATTTATTACTCACTTAACTACATTTCTCCAAGTGGACCTTTTGAAAGATGTAATGAACTGATGATAGGCACTTTTCTTACTCATCCTTCTTAATGTGATACATTGTTAATTCTAGCAGTATGAGGCATAGTGTGATCATCACTTTAATGTGCTAAAGTATTCTTAGCTTACATGTTCATTGCTAAGGTTTCCTCTATCATCATGGCTTCTTGCTCTCTTCTCTTCTTCCATTAATCTGTCAGTTACTTAATACTTCAGATGATCTTGTTACTCTATAGTTCTCATTCAGAGGAAAATCCTTTCACTTCCTGATCTCATAGCTGTTCTCATTTCATGGAGCTCTTCTTATACTACTTTCATGGGGATTATTTATGAACTGCTCTCCCCCTGGGATGTTGCTTCATATTTATCACTGGTTGGATATTTGCTATGTTTTCTAGAGCAGCTCCCCCTGAGACTATGCTAGATTCATTATGTTATTGAGATGATAGGCTCCCCCTTTCTCTTTTCCTTCCATACTTTATTGGGGTTCTTCATAATGCCTGCACTTCTTTTAGATTCATAGTTTTGTTTGATTTTCTTTGTTTCTATCATCTGTCTAGAGTTCTTTAATATATAAGGCAATTTACAGTCCTTTGCTTTGTGGCCAAGCTTGAGGCATACATAACATTTTATTTTATCAAAGCACATTTGAGCTGATGTATAATACTTTGTTCCTCTTCTTGAATACATTTTACAATCAACAATTTTGTGTCCAAAATTATTGCATGCATAACAATAGCCATGGAAATGATTTGTGTACCTGGTGGAAGATTGTCTCTTCCCTTTGCTTGCTTGAGGTGTTCTTCTTGTTTGCTGCATCTTTTGTTGGTTGGAATGGGTTTGCTTTGTCTTACAATGTGCTGCATCATGTTCTGGTTTGTGGCAAGAGAAACATGTGATATTTTTCATAGTAGGAACGAACCTCCTTTGACATCTTCCAAATTTATTCAATTCATATTCAGGAGTGTGAGGGCCCTTTCCAGCTGACTGTTTCATCCTTTCATTCTCTGTCCTACCATGTTGCTGCTTGATTCTATTTGTTTCTTCACAAATCCTGTTCTTGCTAGATTCTATTTTTGTAGGAATCTGCTGAGCTGCTACATTTTCCTTTACAGCTTTTACAAAGATTATTTTCTTGTTATCTTCTACCTTGGGCTTACTAGTTTCTCCTTCATATCCTATCCTAGCCTTTATGAGAGGAGATCTTTGAGCATTGATAATTTGGTCCAACTGTCCAGAGCTTTTCATTAGAGGTGTATTCATTAATAGTTATCTTTGGGATTTTTCTAAATTCTTTCTTAGGCTCACTACTTCTTCTTCCAATTTTTCACATTCCAGATTTCTCTCTCTCATTTGTTGCAGCAGAGTGTCTTCTACTTTCTTTGCCTCTTCAAGCTGTGTCTTGAGGCCAATAATTTCTTTCCTATCTTCATATTCTCTCTCATCACATATTTGCACCACTGTCTTAAGGTCTTTGTTTTCATTTTTCAATTTTTCTATTTCAGTCAAAGCAGTGTCAAGCTTGGATTTTTCTTCAGCTGTAATTTCTTCATGGTTCTTATCTCCATTCACACTAGCAGGTACTTCATTTGATTGAATATTTTCCTATTGACATGAATTTTTCTTCTTCTTAATTCTCTTATCCTTCTTGTCAGTGCAGTCCTTAGTGTTTACTCCATGCATGAGGTGCAATCTATCCCAGATTTCTTTTGCAGAGGTTAAATCCATTATCAACTCAGGGTCCTTGTTATGAAGACTGTTATATATCACACATTTTTCCTTGGCATTCCTCTATTGTTCTTTCACTGTGGGGGAGTTTGTGCAGTAACCATCACATACAAGCTTCCATACTTCAGGTTCATAAGCAAATATTCCTGTTTTAACCTTATCTCTCCATTGAGGAAAGTTTATCGTACTTAACACAGGTACATTGTGATAGTCCATGACTTAACCAGATCTCCTTCAAGCTATTAGGCTTGCACCAAAGGAACCTGCTCTGATACCAATTGTTTGACCCTTAATTAAACTGAGAGGGAGAGGGGGGGGGGGGTGAATCAGTTTAACACATTCATGGACTTTAAAAAAAAATTCATTAACACTTGTGTACACATTCATTTCATGTTCAGCTTAACTTGTGAGTAATCTTAGAATGTGAGCAGCAAGCATTGGTATAATGTAACAGTAGATTTAATATGAGAGCAGCAAGTATTAAGAATATGAGATAAACCACATCAACACATAAACATCATGCACAGAGACACCAGATATAAGTGGAAACCCATAAAGGGAGAAAACCACATCTTATTATTATTGTGATGCAAAGGCAAGCTCCAACTCCCTCTCGCCACTGTTTTTCTGTAGGCACCAACCTACAGGAGGCTCCTACCTCAATTCTGCAAGCTACAACTTGCAGGGAAGCTCCAACTCCCATTAATTTTCTACAGGCACCAACCTACAGGAGGCTCCAACCTCAGTTAGCTATAACTAACAACTATCAAGCTAGAACTTGATGTGGAAGCACCAACTCCCATCTATTTTCTGCAAGCACCAACCTACAGGAGGCTCCAACCTCAGTCAGATACTACTGACATCTATCAAGCTACAACTTGATAGGGAAACTCCAACTTCCTTACGCTTTCAAAAGAAAACACTTGCTGATTTACCTTGGATATCAGCTCTATTCTATAGCATCTCTTCTGCTTTCCATCAGTCCTCATATCAGCCCTGCATCATCTCTGCTCGGCTCCTCCTTCTTCTTGTCTCATTGCTTCATTTCTGCATTCTCTAACTTTTCACTGCATCTCGTTCTGCTCCTCCTTATTCTTATCTTTTCTTCCTCAATCTTCGGTACTCTGCATTCTCTTTTCTTACATTCTCTAGCTCTCTAACCTCTTGCAGCTTTCTTATTTTCTTCAAATCTCTTCAATTCTACTGCACACCCTCTTCTTCTCTCACTCTTCTTTCATCAACCTTCTCCCCTTGGATATTACCCTGTTTTATACAAAATAGCTTCGTGGTTGTTTGTATCCTACTGGGAATTCGAAATGGACAGCCATGTCCCTTTGCCTTCTGCCTTCTCATCTCTTTTATCCGCTCGTTCAGAAAATATAACTGTAGGTACCAATTTAACATTACAGTGGGATATTTTTTCTCTTCCGGAGACTTGCCAATGCATCACAACAATATAAATTAAAATTATTTACATTTAATTACAATGAGAACTCCAGCTCACTCATTCAGCCTCTTGGCTAGCTGCGCATTTGTATTTTCTTTGACTGTGTCTTTGTCCCTTTCGGCTCTGTTTGTTTCCTTATTCTCTATCGCAGGGTAACAGCCATATGCCATACATTTGTAACTGTGCTTTTTATATCAGTGCATTATATACATACATACATACATACATACATATATATCTATATATATATATATATATATATATATGCAACTGCTGACTTTAAATCTGGGAAAATTCCAACCCTTTACACACAGCAAGTGTCTTGTTGATGTGGTAAGTTCCGCAAGCGGAACATACATACACACCGGCTTTTGTTTTATGGCCCAATGCGATTGCACACATCGCAATCGTTTTACATTAACAATCGCCCTCCACCTTAAGCCGAGGCTCGTGGGTCCACAGACCACGCGGCACATTGCAATACAATCACAACAACATTTTATATATATATAACAACACCTTTTATATTATGCTAATTAATTCTCGGCACAGTAATAATAAGACGTTTTAATATGTGCTCTGCCGTGGTTTATATTTATGAAGCGCCTTTTATATATAACACAACTTCAGCTCTCAGCATGATTTTAATAAGTTTAACATACAAACTGCCTTTTTAATATGACTTAAATCAACTCTCAGCGTAATAATAATAAAACTGTTTAAACATATAAAATCCCCTTTTCGGGCCCACCATCCGAGCTTGCATTATCCTCCGATTGCGATCAGCCTTCTCCAGAGTTTTCTGATTGCAATTGATCCGCTCCTGCTCCGATTGCGATTACTCCGATTGCGATTAATCGCAATCGCAACTTCCAGTTGCATGTTCCGATATTCCGCCCTTTTTCCGATGTGATCAGTCACTATTCACTTAAATGTGTCGATGTGATTAGAACTGGAACTCAAACCAATAAAATTATAATTTATAGACCCATCAGGTCCAGAACTCAATCGCAATCGCAATCCTTTATTGTCATGCTCCGATGCCCTGCTCCTTCTCCGATGCGATTACTTTTATCCGATGCGATTAGGCCAGACTTCAAATACGTTTGAATCATAATTCATATACCCATCGGGTCCGGAACTCAATCGGAACTCTTGTTGATATGTTCCACTGCCAATCCTTTCTCCGATGTGATTGGTTGAGGGTCCCACAGCATAAGACTTTTGTTTGACTTAAATCTGAACAACCTTTTGCATTCTTAATTTCGCATCCATAACTATAATATATATACGCCCATCGGGTCCAAGCTTTCATCGCAATCGCAACTCTTTGTTTACTTATTCCGCTGCATAGTTTTTCTCCGATGCGATTGGGAAAGGGTCCCACCTTATGGTACTTTGGTTCCTTCGATCATAAAGCGCTCCATATAGTTTAATATATATTCTTTGGACCTTTGTGCATAAGACGCAATATATGTAATGCGCTGCATATATACGCCAGCGTGGGTAACGATTCCCGGAATGAGAGATTTATATATATATTTTGCTGCTTGGGTTATACGATTCCTGGAATTGTGTTTATGTTATATGTAACGCCCAGCTGGGTAATGATTCTCGGAATAAGGTTTATATATATTTATATATACTTGCCTCTTGGGTTATACGATTCCTAGAATTGTGTTTATGTATCCTCCAGCCTGGGTTACGATTCCCGGAATTTATGTTTAGTGTATCTACTAGCTGGGGTAGTGATTCTCGGAATTAAAAAATGGCTCTGCCTCTGCTGTGATAACGGCTCTGCCTCTACCTCTATTGTGATAATAGCTCTACCTCTGCTACTCTGCCTCTTCTTATGCTCTGTCTCCTTTCTCTTTCTTTTCCTCTGCTTCCGTTCTACTGTTTGACTATTGCATTTCAACATTCTCTTCCACCTTTGTTATATACAAGCGATTACTGCCTCTGCCTCTACTGCTTGACCATTTCATCTCTGCCTTTGCCTTCACTGTGCCTGTCTCTACCTCTTTTCTATCTCTGTTGCTCTCTTTGCTGCCTCTGCTACTTGTCTTATGCTCTCTCTGCTGCCTCTGCTACTTCTTTGACTGATGCTGCTCCATTACTTCTCTTTTTGTTGTCTCTGCTACCTCTCTTTTTGCTTCCTCTTCTCCTTGGCTGATGTTTTAGGTGCTCCTCCTTTGTCATCTCCTTTGCCATCAATGACAACATTTCCAACAGTGCATAGTTTCATGTGCCACTATGATATTTTAATAATTTTTTGCCCTTCAATGTAACTTCCTTGATCACTTGAAGTGATGTGGTTCATGATGGGCTAGAGTCTATTACCTTTGGAATGATTTAATATATCTCTTTATATAGTGAGATACAATTGAATTTGCTCAAATTTCTAGTTCTTTCTTCCTTAGGAGTGAGTGTGAGGAAGGTTGAGTTAAGGGCTTGAAAAATTCCTTGGTTTGTTCTAGCTTTCTCAACTACCCTTCATTCATTAGTGGCAACCATGGACCAACAATTTTGAAAGAAGTTTGTTGTGAGACCATTTGGCCTTGTTGATTTTCGTGGTGCCATCTCCATTATCGTTGTCTCAACTTCATGTTATGTGATGTTTCTCATCAATTTGAAATTTGATCTGGAATCTCCAACTCGGGGGTGTGTTTTAGGACAGAACTTATGGTCTCCTATATTTTTATGTCCGGGTTTGAGAGGAGCTCATGGTAGTGTATTTAAGTTCTTTCTCCATGTCCCCACAAGTCTCTAATTTAATCCCTTGAGCATTTTGTAAAGAAGTGATTCTATTTATATGCCTTTTGTTGATCATAGAGTTTTGAAAGGATCTGGAGTTTTTGTCTTCCTATTTGATCAATCTCATTCTTGGTTTTTGTTTGCAGAGTATATCTTCTTACTTCTGTCTAGTATCTTTTTTATCTTTAGATTTCTTCCTTCTATGTGAAGTCTTCATCTCTTCCTTGATAAGTGTACGTTGTAATTTTTCCATTTGTTTTCATCAATCCTTTTTGGAACAAAATATATTCCCACATATTTCTCTATTACAGGTTTGAGCTTGGTCTTTAGGTTCTTTAGTCTTTGTTAGTTTCAATACATTAATGTTTTATTTTATTTTATTTCTCTCTATCCACAACTATTTAAAATCAGGGTTATCCTACCAAAATATATCAAATCTAAAGGGTGTGAATCTAGGACAGTTCATGTTATCATATGAGAGACAAATTGTCTAGTGATTTGAACATGTGCCATGTAAAATTTGGATTACATTGATGAATGTCAAACTGCAATTTTGATAGCCCTTGCGCAGAAATCGATTTCAGAGTAGTATGCATTTTTCTCCAATAGGATCAAGCCTAGTCCATTGTATAGTTAATCCCAACAGAAAAATTACCCATATCTCTATTTCATTTGGAAGTTCTTCTCATGGCTTTTCATTTTTCGAATGTGATTGAAAAAATAAAAATGGTAGAGAATATTTTTCTGCCTTTAGCAATGTAAGTTGTCCTCCATTGGAACTCAACAACCTGAAATTAGCTTGCTGGTTTTTGCTCATTTCAAGATTGATGTTGATTTGTGCAAGTCTTCCATCCCTATTTCATTGGGAATTTCTTCTCGAATTTTCATTTTTTAATTTGGTTGAAAAATAATAATGGCAGAGAATGTTTTCTCTGCCTTCAACAATGTAAGTTGTCCTCCATTGGAACTCAACAGCCTGCAATCAACTTGCTGGTTTTTACTCATTCCAAGATTGATGATTTCAATACTTGTTGGTTGTTTGAGATAGGAGACATTGAGCATAAATCTACTCTTCATGGATATGATTTTACTGGCCTCCCAAGAAATGGTAAAAACAATAGGCTAGTGATTAGATAGAGTAACTTATCCTAGAACTTTGTTGTAATCAGACAAGGAAATAAAATTGTTTTGAAATCATGGCTTGGTCTATCAATTTCGACACTCTTTTACCGTCTTTTTTGAAAACTGGACTAGGTAAACCACAACTCATGAGAATCCAAAAGGCTAATTTTGTTGGGTTTGTACAACTCAGGGCTAGCCTTCAAGTCATTCTAGGTCATTTGGGTTTGGGGCATCATGGAGGGTCTTATTAGCATAATGGAGGGTCTTCTAGAGCTCAAATGTTGGACTTATCCTTGAGACTTTCAAAGCACCCTCAATTATTCATGTAGTAGTAGGTATTGCTCCATCCTTCTTCTTGTTATTTGGTGCTTTGTGCTTGGGTTTGCCTCAGCACCACGGTTAATGTGACTCCCAAAATCATAACACCTAACATCATCTCTTACGTCCCATACCACGTGGCTTGTTAGACTCTGCTCTCACATGTTGTCCTCACCAACCCAGGTCATGATTTCATCTTTCCTCCTTCCTCTTTAAAAATGACTGTATTTCCTCCTCCTCCTCTTAAAATGATGTCTAGGAATGATTTTAGGACAAAGATAACACCCCATGTTCATGGACCTTGAGTGGAAAATCTACCTCAAGGTAAAGTAGTTTTCACTTAATTTTTACATGAAGGTTATCGAGGATAGTATGCAGTAGGGTCAAGGTTATTGTAACACTATCATATCTCTATCATATCTCTTTCCTTGATACAAAGGCAAACATGATTATTCTGATTAGAGAATATTCTAGAACTTTGTCTTGAAGTTACAGTACCCCTTCATAAATTACAACTCCAGATTCTTTGTTTTTAAAATACATGCAACCACAACAAAATATCTCCTTCAACTCCGCAACAAAGAAATTTCTTGGAATACTAGAAAGCACCTTAGGATTGTGTTGGTTATAATGGTTGATATTAATTCAACAACATTCAAAGGTCATCCAAATAGATCAGCTCAATCCAAATTAGGATCTCAGTTATTACAATAGTGAGGATTATAATAAATGCTTTTAGAAACGTTATGTAAACTTATACTTGATGCTTCAAATATGATTCTATCTATGAGATGTATGCCTTAATATTTACTGTATGAATGTGAGACCTCTTCAGAAAAATACCTACAGGTTATCATGAACTAGGTGAGTCATGATTTTAGGCCATACTTCAATTAAGGCTTTAAAGAAAATACTTAATAAAATCCTCAACTAAGTTTTCCTCAGATCTAGTTACAGATACAAATCTTTTACTTCAAAAAATGAGTGTGATAAGCTGCCTATAAGACTAATATTTTACATAAATCTATCTTCATGAAAATATTGGTGTCCTTCTGAAAGGAGGATGAAGATAATTTGAGCAATGGGAATCGGATTTACCTTATGTTGCCTTACACAACTCTTGTGTTACATCTCAACCCTAATACAAGGTCAAAGACATGCCAACAACAATCTGTTGAGATTATTTTGAATCATCCTAGATGAATGCGACCAAACATCATGTTATAGAGATGTTCATAGCGAAGATTAATCTCAGTGTAATAGTTGATAGGAACTCTATGGCTCATATATAATTTCAGACATGTCTTTCACATGAACCTGCAACAAAAATTTCGAGCGAGATACCATCCCCCAAAACAAATTCAACTCAAATAAATTTCAAAAACTTTGACCTTAAATTAAATGAAATAATGTACCAAAACTTCCTGGCTGTAGAAATGCACTAGAGGCTATATATATAATTCATCTTATGCCTATAATTTTGAAAGGAAGCTCAGTCCTTGATCTTTAGTGATCCTCTAATATTGCTAGAATCTGCAACTCATACTTTTTCAATACGAATCTGCAAGAGCACCTTGCAATAAGGTCATAGAGAATTGTCATCGAACATCTAATGATTGATCTTTCTCTTTCCTTGGCTTATCCTCAACTTGGCTCTGATACGATGTTAATTTAATTAACATGTTCTTTGCTTAGGATGATTACTTCAATGTTCCATATAAGCCCATATTCCATTCCATTAAATTTGCATTAGCAATCGCATAGACCGTTATCACATTGATAGTAACTGATGAAAGAACATAAACATTAGATGTAGATGACAAGTCAGGACAAGAGAACACTAGAGATTGGCAAATGACAGGGAAAAACCCCAAGATGAGAAAAACCTTTGATCAATGCTTCTTATTATTATATCACATGTTCAACAGAGAGAGAGAGAGAGAGAGAGAGTACAATAGTATAAGTCAAAATTGAATTTTTGAATCATTGTTCAAAATAGCACTGATAAGTATGCAATAATGACTGATGTAGATTGCTTCCTGGTAAGGGTTTTGAATAGCCCCTGCTGCATTTGTAGCATTTCCACTAAGTTGCATGCTAGAAAAATGTCAAGAACCTTTTGTAGAACTTGTTTAGTGCCAACTAGGAACAAAAGAAACAAACAATATATATAATGACCTGCTAATGGTTATCACAACATTTTTGAATTATATTCTTGACTCTTTGAGTCTACAGGCTAATAGTTATAACCAAAGATAGTTATTATTTTATCCTTCCCATTTCGTTGTTACTGTTTCAAGATGATATTTGGGGGGTATTTAATGTTCGCGGGCTTTTGTGGGGGTTAAGCGGCCGATAGCTCCCTGTTCCTGCAAGGTGAGTCAAGGGCAAAGCCCTTTTTCTTTTTCTGTCGGGCATTTCCCACTGATTCCCCATGGTATCAATGAATCAATCCCCACTCCACAATAAATACACTAATGCAATAAAATCACTTAATTTCCCCTCCTTATCTTCATGGAAGACATTAAATTTCTCATTTACACTTTCGTAAGCCCCTACTTATTCTCTTCAAAATGAGTGTAAAAGTCCCAAAAATTAGATTTTGTAGGTGGTTCTTCCTAGATTGATTTGGTATGGAATCGGCCAATTCAGATTGGCTTCATGCTGAAGTGGTTGGTTTTAATACTGAACTGACTGTTGTGGTATCGAATTGGTCATTGAATGAGTTTGATACCTAGTTTGGTGCTATATTTTCTTGTTATAAGAATTATCCAATATCCATTTAGGAGTATCTAAGTTGCAAGATATCAGGAAATAGGTATGAATTTCTAAAATGGAAGTGCCTTGGAAACAAGATCCCCCAACATTTTGGAAATGGGAAACAAGATACATACACACATACATATATAATGTGATATTTTATAAATAGCACATTATATGAAAATTGTAAAGAAAGCATAATAAATAAATGAGCAAGTATATATAAATTCCAATCATAAATGTCAAGCAATTTTCCACCATCCCTTACGTTTGGATCCTCATCTTTAGTATCATTCTTTGCCTCCACTGCAATCCTCAAGGGATATTAGTCAACACCACCCAATTTTAATGAAACTATATAATCTAGGCTTTAAAATGTGGTAAAAAAACTTAACATGCTTTATCAATGGTTTTTGCTTGAGCAAAGGGTACATTTTTGCTAAGGCCCCATAGAGGAGTCCAAGAATTAAAATCACTAAAATAAAGTTACACAAAGGGCTTGATTCTCTTGATTAAATTCCAATCCCTTACCCTTAAACGCAATAGAATCTAATGAGAATGTTGCAATCCTACCAATCCTAAAATCGTGAAAACTGTTGATTTTCAATGGGACATGAAATTATACTTTCTCCAGGGCTTGGTGCTCTTGATTAAATTCCAATCCCATACCCTTATACATGATAGAATCTAATGAAAATGTTACAATCCTATCAATCCCAAAATATTGAAAACTATTTAATTTTAAATGAGATAGGAAATTCTACTTTCTCTGGGGCTTAGTTCTCTTGATTAAATGCCAATCCAATACCCTTATACACGAGAGTATCTAATGAAAATGTTGCAATCGTACCAATCATGAAATCTTGAAAACTTTTGAATTTTAAATGGGATAAGAAACTCTACAGTCTCAAGATGAAATATGATGAGGTTGGAATCACTCTTAGAAATCCTGAAACAATTAATCTTAATGTTTTAACATTTCCTTTATTTTTCCTTAAAAAGGAAAGATAAAGGAAATGCTAAAAAATTACCATTAATTGCTAGAATTTTTGGTGTAGACTAAAAATAAAACCATATTTGTAATGCCATATGTCTCTGCATAGTTTACTATCTCCAATAATTATATGAAGCTAAATAATAACTTGAGGCGGGAGACATGCCAAAAATATTTTCACTAAGGATGGGAATCCAATGCTTTACATCTCACAATAGTTTGGTTGACATGCCAACCTGTATCATATGAAAGAGCTACCCAAACTTCAACATCATCATATCTACTTGAAGTACTGGAATGATTTGTAGCACACACTGACATAATAAAGTTATATAAACTATTTGAAAATCAAACTTAGAAAATAAAAATTAAAGAGATATAAACATTAGGCTGAGAGAAGCTTAGTTGTTTGAATACTCCATGGTGATTTGTAACTTCAATAAAAATGATGAATCTTGTTTAACGATTACAAACTCTGATGATGTCAGAGTATCCATTTTGTTGTCCAACTTCAGATTTTCCATTTTGTTAAATGTGTGAAGCCTCTTCTCCAAAATTCACCTAACTTTGGCTATGTTTGTAGAAGAGGGTTCCTCTGGTCCAGTCTCTGGACCAATAGCTACTGTTAAATAAGATATTTCCAGGTAATTGTAACCTTTTCTCCCCACTGACACATCACAAGATTCTTATTTCTAAATTTAGGATATTCTCTTACACATTTTCTTACATCTACGACACTCCAATTTTCCAATTGGGCATAGGTGAAGAATTTTGTAACTCCCATCTTACTTATGCACGCAACACTCTCATGAACACACAAATACCACCTTATCTTTTATGATCTATTTAACTACGTGAACTGGACCAGTCATCGAAATTGTTAACCTCAAAAATGTGAATTGAATCGGAACTAGATAAAAACAGGATCAAAAAACTAGTTGACCAAAATATACATAAATTATTCAAATTTAGGAAAATAAGTGTATATTAATGTGCATCCATATGACTCACAACCATTATACAAAAATATTTCCATTTAACTTGAGTTTTCCTGGACACATATTTGGAGGTTTCCCAACATGAAATTCCTAAAGAATATGTTGTCCTGAAGCCTATCATGCACCATATCATAGTTAAAATCTAAAGTCTTTGGCACCCTTAAACCTGACACTAGTTTGAGAATCCAATACCATACTAAGAGAATATTTATGCTAAGAGATTTTACCATGCATTTACAACCACATTTTTTCTTAAGGGTGAAAGTGGTTTTGTCTTTCATAACTCTGTCTGGAGGAAAAATTTCCATATCATACAACAAAGGCAAGCTTAAAATGCTTTTTCTATAGCTGGAAGTATTGTTATGACATTTTTCCCAACTTTAAGCCCTTTGTTGAAGGACTTCAAAAGGATTTAAAAGTGATTTAGTGGGTCCGAATGTTGAATGCTAGGTATTCTTGTGAGATTATTTGCCCAACATGCTCCTGCTAAATTGAAAAGGGTTTTTCTATTTATTGTTTAGGACAAATATTGTTATAGCAGCACTAGTGCAATGATGCTAAAAGGTCACTTTCTTGTTAATTTGACCATGAATATCTCTTTTACAAAGAAATATTTCTTAGCTTTGTTTACCTAAGTGGTTCGCTAAGAAATTTTCTACAATATCTTCTTTAAAGGGTGCTAGCTCAATGGAAGAGCACTTGCTTTGTTGGGAAAAATACTGAGAGGGGGGGGTGAATCAATATTAAGGTCTGAAAAATTTTTCTTTTCTATCTTTTAAGAAAACATATGTTACAGTATTGCATCCAACATGTATGTCCAGATCTCTTATTATGTCTTTACTTAGAGCATTGCATCAGATAAGCATTGAGCATGAACAGAAATAACAGAACAACCATCAAACATAAACAACACATATGAACACCAGGATTTAAGGTGGAAACCCAATTCGGGATAAAAACCACCGCTGCTGTAATCTCAATCTTCAATATTTATTATAGAGAAAACTTCTTACAATATATGCTGGTGCAGACTTATACCAGCACGCATGTACCTACCTGCAGAAGGCTACAACCTTCTCTCGTTTACCAGCCTCTCCTGGAAGGAAGCTACTACCCCCTGCTCTCATTTACCAGCTACCACTGGAAGGGAGCTACAACCCCTTCACTGAAGGCTTCTACCCTTAGATCAACTGCGGATCACGTTTCATCAATTTCATATACGACATACCTTGTTGGTCACCAGATTTATTTATTTTCTGTATACTCACACCAGTTCCTCATGATTTCATCCGTCATTCACATCAGAGATTCATCATTATATTCATGGGTGCATCATAGTTTCAGATTTATCAATTAAGAACACAGCTCGCCCATACAGATATTCTTTTTAGAAATTTTTATTCACCACCCTTACAATGCACCCATTGTTCTTTATTTTTCTTCTCCTTATATAGTTTTCCCTTTATTAAAACCTTGAGTCAAAACCATGAACCGCTAATGGTATTCCTCTGACAGTATTCATTTTAGATTATCCCACGGGGCTTTTTGATCTCCTATCAATTTGAAGAAATTGATAAATAAATATATTTACAATTTTGAACAGAACTTTAGGATTAAATTTAACCCTTCGCATTTTAATCCTTCCAAATAATATGGTAAACCTTTGACCCCGGGCCCACAAATATAGTCAATAGCAAATCAAATACATGCATGGTACCATAGGTAAACTTCATGCAAGTCCATCGTCCAATAACCGTAAGATTAGAAAGCTTCCAGATCAACAGCGTATATGCATATCGCTCGACCTCCGATACCGATCGTTAACGTCTGATGGCCCGCCGTACCTGTGTTAAACCTCGCGCACCTTCAACAAATGACGACCGTCCGATGACCCCTTCCCAGATCAACGACACTCAATGATATCGCTAGGCGTCCTGGGTCGAACTATAACGCGCGATGGCGCACAGTAAAAAGTGGTTTTGTAGAATCGTACAAGGACACGTGTCGCCCGTTCTATGGAATCGATCCCCACCTTTCGAATACTGCTTGCCCATTCAAAGCGGTGCGATAAAAACCATAAACCACCTTCATTGTTCCTCCTTCATGGTTCCGCCCTTCGCTCATGGTTCCGTTCATGATTCCAAAGGGTTAGTCTGGGTTTGCGCTATAACTCTTGTCTATCTTTGGTAGGATTTCCAATAACCAATGAACAAATGTAGTTCTCTTCCAACGAGACTTCCTTACAAACATTAACTCGTGACAATTCAATGTCATTCCTCAATTCTGCTATGATATATATAACATGTCAACCTTCCATTTCGGAGTTCTATCCTGTCACAGTTCCGCTTCTACCTGTACATTCAAAAACATCATATCTCTGCCACCATTAAGTTCTTCAATGGATACACTAAATGCCTTGAGAGCCCCCTATATATTCAACCAAGTAATTCCACGACTGCAAATATAAAACTACGCTAGATCTTCATTACAAGAAGGTCTCATCCTGGAATTCGAATCCTACCACCATGATTCCTCAACAGGGTTTCACTTTTAACTCCATTCGCAGAGACTCATACAAAGATTCAGGGGATTCCACACAATAATTACATCAGTCAATAGACATATAATACACATATCCTTAACAATGATTTCATTCTTCTCCGGGCACCGTAGGTATCCTCTACCCATTATGAAATTGATCACATAGGTCATATATATTCCAGATTTACTCATACTTAACACAATTCCACAGTTCTTCATTAACATATACAAATATTAGCCAGATATTCAATTTGTCCTATTGTCCCCATTACCTTGTCTTTTCTTGTGACTCTCCCTTTTGTCATATCCTTTGCAAAGTTTGTATTAAACCTAATTAAACTCTCTTTGCTCTTGTCTTAGCTTCTTTGCCTCTCTGTCTCTTTTTCCTTATGGATAGTTTAGGTGTTGATCCCGTATTTGACAATTCCTTTGCCATCAATGACAATATTTCCAACAATCTCCCCCTTTGGCATTGATGGCAATACTCTTCCTCTGATGGCCTTACAGAAACCCTTTGTTGCTTTTCCTCCCCCTTTGACATCAATGGAAAATATTTTGATCAATATCCTTGGAACCGATAACGCCATGCTCCCCCTGAGATCATGCTGCATCTTCAAACATAATATGACCAATAATTCATCCTTTTCATATGACAAATCCTCCCCCTGAGCCTGTGCGTTCAGAAATGCCTAACAGCACCTCACAACCAATTTAATATTCTGTATTTAAGTAGACCTGATCCTCTGCATGGCAGAGACTACTCCCAGTTTTTGTCTGAGATATTCGAACGGTTCCCTGGGTAGAGGTTTGGTAAATATATCAGCAACTTTTTCTTTGGAGGAAACATACTCCAATTTCACCTTTTGTTCAGGCACTTGTTCACGTAAGAAATGATATTTGATGGGAATGTGCTTGGTTTTGGAATGCATAACATGATTATTTGAGATACTGATAGCACTTGTATTATCACACATAATGGAGATAGGAGGTGAATATTTGATTTGAAAGTCTTGTAGGGTTTGCATCATCTAGAGAAGTTGAGTGCAACATGATGCAGCAGCCACATATTTTGCTTCTGCTGTAGATAAGGCAATGGAGCTTTGCTTCTTGCTGAACCAAGATACTAATTGGGGCCCCATATAGAATGCACCACCACTAGTGCTTTTTCGATCATCAACACTTCCAGCCCAATCTGCATCAGTGTATGCATGAAGAGTAAGGTCAGCATTCTTTGGATACCATAGTCCAAAGTCTTGAGTTCTAGCAGATATTTGAATATTCTTTTCACAGCCTGAAGATGAGACTCTTTTGGATTAGCTTGGAATCTTCCAGCAATCCCAACTACATGCATGATGTCTGGTCTTGTCCCAGTGAGATAAAGTAGACTTCGTATCATAGATCTGTATTATGCTTGATTCACCGTGGGGGAATCATCATTAGAACTGAGATTATATCCGGTTATCATTGGTGTACTTACAGGTTTGCAATCTTCCATGCCATACTTCTTCAGGATTTGCTTGAGGTATTTTTCTTGTGATAAGAATATGCCATCTGTTGTTTGTTGCACTTGCAAGCCAAGAAATAATGTTAGTTCCCCAAGCAAAGACATTTCAAATTCTTGTTGCATATTAGAAGAAATTTTTTGACTCATAGACTCTTCATTACTTCCAAAAATGATATCATCAACATATACAACCACAATCAATAGTTTTTCATTTTCAGTTTTTGTTAATAAGTTGCTATCAGCAGACCCTTTCGAAAATCCTTGTTGATGAAGATATTTGTTAAGACGATAGTACCATGCCCTTGGAGCTTGTTTGAGACCATACAGAGCCTTTTTAAGTCTACAAACAAGGTTTTCATCATTTCCCAAAATGAATCCTTCCGGTTGTTCTATATAAACTTCTTCTTCTAGATCACCATTGAGAAATGCAGATTTAACATCCATTTGATAAACTTTGATTTGTTGAAAACTTGAAAAAGCAAGAAATATTCTTATGGCTTCAAGTCTAGCTACAGGAGCAAAAGTTTCTTCAAAGTTTATACCTTCTTGTTGAGTATACCCCTTGCAAACCAGTCTAGATTTGTTTCTTATAACATCCCCATTCTCATTTTAACTTGTTTTGAATATCCATTTAGTTCCAATGACATTTTTGTCATGGGGGTATGTAGTACTAACTCCCAAGTGTGATTCTTTTCAATTTGATCAAGCTCTTCATTCATGGCTTGAATCCAACATTCATCTTTGCTAGCTTGAGTGACACTGTGAGGTTCAACAGTGGATAGAAATGTCAGATTGCTAGAAGATCCCACAAGAGTCCTTCTTGTTTGTACACCTAATCCCTTTTCTCCCAAAAATTTGAGATTCTGGATGATTCTTTTGAACATATCTTACCTGAGCCTCTCTTTTCGGGAAAATCCTCTTCTAGTTCTTCATTGTCACTATTTGTATCATTACTATTTGATGTAGAAGGATATGTGTCATCATCATCTTCATTCCGTCAGTTTCGCTTTTCTTCTTTTGGAGCTACAAGAGACTCATCAATAACAACATCAATACATTCAACAATATTCAAGTCTTTTGTTGTAACATTTATATGCCTCTACTCCTAGAGGAGTAACCAAGAAATATTCCTTCATCTCGCTTCCGGGGTTCAAACTTTGCAAAGTTTTTCATCATTATTCTTGATAAAGCATTTGCTCCCCAAAATTCTAAAATGCTTTATGTTGAGATTACCATACCAAAGTTCATATGGAGTTTTATCACTATTTACATGAACATGCTTTGTTGAGAATGTTTACCGCCGTATGTGTCGCTTCTCCCAAAATGTGTCGTGTGTTCCGAATCATCAAGTATAGCTCTACCATTTGTTGAACTGTCATTTATCTTTCGCAATGCCATTCTCGTTGTGGAGTGCCAACTACAGAACCTGCCTTTTTATGCCATGTTGTTCCGCTGCATCCAAGGAATTCATTGGATTTATATTCTCCTCCTTGATCAGATCTGAGACACTTGATTTTTAGATCTAATTCATTCTCAACTAGTGCTTTGAAGATCGGAAATTTCTCAAATGCTTCATCTTTGTTTTAAGCAACCCAATCCAACACATTCTAGAGAAATCATCAATAAATAAGATATAGTATTCTTCACCACGTGGTGACTTTTTTCTAATAGGTCCACATATGTCATTATGAATGAGTTCAAGAGGCTTACTTGATGATCCTTCATCGGGCATTAAATTGTACCCTAGTTTGCTTGCCAAATTGTAAAGATTTGCATATAATATTTTCAGGTAGAGTAATATTGGGAAGACTGCCACCACTTTAAGTCCGCTTGATTTGTTGATTTGAGAGAAGCTCGATGCCCCAACCTTCTATGCCATAGCCAATTTTCTTAAGATTTACTCAAATAACATTGTTCTTTGGGTTCTTCAATATATACAAGGTGTTGTTTGGAGCTCTTTTTTCCTTTTATAATCGGCGACCTCGTATCAAGATCACATACCACATTCTTTTGAACTAAAGACAACTTCAGTTCCTTGATCACACATTTGACTTACACTTAAAAACTTATGTTTTAATCCATCCACATACATGACTTCATTAGCTTTCACCTTTTATTTTAGGAAAACAGACCCTTTTCCCTTAATGAACGCAGGAGTATCATTTCCAAATGTAACATTTTCTCCTTTTTCTAGAGCACTATATGTAAGAAGTTTTTCTTTATCACCTGTCATGTGTCTTGAGAATCCACTATCAATGTACCATTGGTTTTCTTCATATTCTGCAAATAACGTATGCCAAAATTTTCAACCTGTGATTCCTTCTTTTTCCATACTTTGGAGCTTGAAGGAACATGTTCTTTTGGTTGAACTTTTGCTCCCCGCATTCCGCATTCTTCATGGCCAAAGTTATTGCAATAATCACATTCAACTTCATTTTGAAGAGGAGAAAAGTTGTTATAAGTATTCTTCTTTGTTTCAATATCAATCCTTTTCTTTCTTGCTTCTCTTGTCATGATGGTTTTTGTTAGCCCCCCCTATGAAATTTTTGACAAGCAAACAAGGGGCTAAATTGTTGTTGAGACTTCAAGGAATGCATTTCCCCTGCAAACTTTTTCGGGGAAAATCACCCTAGAGGTTTGTTGGGTTTAAACCTCCACAGAGCAGGGCATGCTACTTAAGAAGGACTCACACAACCATACATGTTCATGAAAAACTAAATAGATCAGATCGAGGAACTTACCCGTAGGTCCTACGGTTGAAGCTGCATCCCGCGGGGTCCAAACTCAAAGAATCTCTTCCTTCTTAACCTGAAAGACAAGAAGAAACAAGCACAAGATTCGGTTGTACAAAGATATATCTACTCTAAATGTTAGTGAAATCCATATGAAACATTAGATAAACCATAATGAATGCTTAAATAACAATATTCTCATATATGCAAGCGTGACACTAACACGTATATTTCGGGAACAAGACGGTTCTCTCCGTATTATAAATAGCATGTACGTAAATAACGAGTGGAGAGATCACTCGAATCCTTCCACGATCTTCGAGCGTACCGTCGTCCGGATCCGTCCCGCCCTTGCCTCGCTAAGATTCTTTCCAACCGGTGCATATGAGATGACATATGTGAAGATGAGCATCTCTGTGAAAACAAGGGTTTCCTCGTAATGAATCAGCGGGAGAGGTGGGAATTCAAACTTGGATAGGGAATACCAATGAAAGTATAATATCAATAATTTCTCTCTCTCCCTTAGGCCATACACATGAGGGGCTTTTATACTCCCTCAAAATAGTTTCAACAATGGAAACAAATATTGTTGCGTGTTGCAGTGGTTCAACTACTCGCAGTAACCATCAACCCAACTCGGAAATAGGATTTTTTATATTATTTTTAATGATTTTAATGGCATACGCGGGAAAGTACATGTGGATCATGTATACACGCGTAAAATTCTCGGGGCATAACCGCGTATGGGGATTTTTACACTGTTTTTTAGTGAATTTTTCCAAGTCTGTAGGAGTGGGTGCCCAAAGCCATAAAAGCAATCATGAATCATATGAAGGTGAGAAATGATGCTATAACAAATTCCTTCTATTATATGAGATCAGAAGGGGTACATGATGGCCGAAATGTATTATGCACATAGAAAGAACTTCGCAAGGACAAGAGAGGACTTCACCAGATTTCAGCCTGCCAAAAACCAATGAAATAAAACAGAGAGTCAACTCATGCTGAGGTGGGCATACCCATGCTCAGTCAAAAATACATCATATAGAAAGTAATGAATAGATCCAACATGTATACAAGTATAGCTGAACTGAAAGTACACAATGAATCATCTGAGCATGGCCCGGAAATACAAGTCTGAATCAATGTCCAAGTATCACATATAGAAAGCTGATCAAGGATGGTGCAACTGGATGTCTGATCAAATAAGTAACTGAATCTCCAAGTACCAAATCATAAGGGGTGGAACAAACGGTACTATCACGCAACTCGGGAGCCAACATATAAGATGCTGCTGTACTGAACTGCAACATATAAGAGTGGACGGCATCACTGGCAAAAACTGAATGGACTGTCAAAAGTGAACCGAGAAATGTTGATGCAACCCGAGGTCTTCACCGATCACTATGGCACAATTCTACACAATGGGAATAAATGAGCTGAAGTCGACCATGTGAGAAATCGTTGGATTACCGGTCAATGATGTATATCGTTAACCAACGCGAGACAACCCACCGATAATGAAAATGAGTGTCAAGGTGCCCCAGTACAATCTAACAAGTGCGAATGAATGAGTTGAAGTTGAACACTTGAAAGAATCTACCAATTAGGAGGCAATGATGAATCCCCACTGTCGATAGCGAAGATTTTGCCACTGATGACTGAAAACCCTAAGGTACTGATGAAAAGACTCTAGACCTTATTCCCAGAGCAATGAGTCGGAGTCGATGGGAAAATATCTGCTGGAAGGAAGGCATTAAGGCATCCCACATCAGTCCAGCGCGAGTGTAACCCGCAGGCCAAGATTTGGAAGGAATCGGATGAAGTAGAGTGATGGAACCAAAACTGAAGTACGTTTCCGACATGCACAAGATGAAGCTAGCGCACGGAAGAAACCCTCTGAACCAACCAATAATGAAAGCTGACACAGAGACGAGATATCCACCGATAGGGTCAAATGGAAATCAAGGTACCGCACGAATCCCAAGTGTGATAATGTGTGCTGACGTCGAACACAGGGGAAACCACTCAGTCAAAGACCCATAATGATGATCAAATGCTGAGCACAAGGTCACCTATCAATGATGGAAATAGGCCCAGGGTGCGGCTCTAGGTTTTCTCTCAGAGCAATGTGTCGTATTCGATAAGAGACAAACCCACCGGCAAGAAGTCAATGGGGACCTTCTCAAACCAACACGAGCAGAAGACCAAAACATCTGATGTGATAGAACAAGATACTGACAAGACCGGGAAGGCCGACTGAATAATGAGTCAAGAGACACCGCAGAATGGCCGACTCTGGTTATACTTCCCTTGAACAAAAGCACGACTCATGATGACCATGGCAGTAAAAAGTGACACTGTATAAGTCTGTTATGCAGGAGGCAGAACAAACTCTCCATATGATTGGAAGAGATAACCAACCAGGGGAGGACTGACAAGTGAAACATGGTAAAGGCTGAACCTAGGTCAAAAACTAAAACCATCCCAAATGAAGGAAATATATATAAGTATATGTGCTTTGTTCAAGGGTGACAAACTGACTCTGTACTGCCATCAAAAAAACGAATATACATCCCGTTCCCGTTCTTTTTGTTATATTTGATTTTTTTGTCTTTTTCATATAATAAGCCTGAAAAAGAATAAAAGAATGCTATGGTACAATGGATAGAACGAGTATCAAAAATCAGATGCACTAGTTCCTGGGATTGGAACAATCGTATGCTCAATGCAAGGTGGCAGAAACTGGTAAGCGATACTCAAAGGAACGTTCCATCCATGGGTAAAAGGGTGTCAAGTCGTGATAGCTAAGTGCATGCAATGGTTAACTTGTACAGATAGACAAGGTCAAAATTTGGCTTAAACATCGAGTCCAAATGAAGCCGGCTAAAGGCCAGGATAAACAAGTAGCCAATATGCAATGCAATAATACAACTTAACGACACCAGGGAGCCTCTAGGGTAATAGCCAGAAAAATGATAGTGAGGAAGAAGAAGAATGAAGCTTCAACACATAAGTCATGGCGGGACTAAAGAGGACTCCTGAGCCTACATAAAACGTATTATGGGCAACAAGTGATAGCGAGGAACTAACTAGGAAGCCCATGTAAAGGAAGGCTCTACCATCAAGTCATGATAAAATAATCGACGAGTGAAATGGGTGTAATACTCATGACCTGATGGGATCGACCCTATGGCAAGTGATCAGTATGGAGGCTAGTATGCAAGATGCAGCGGAAAGTGATTTCCCTAACCTATATGCCAGTGAAGATCATATACCTGCCATGACGAGTCAATAATCATGGATCAAAAACCGGGGAAAATCTCAAAATCGTCAAAATGTACCTGAAAACATACCAAACTGGGCACTTCCAAGCATCCGGGTTATGCAGCTTAAGATAGATCAAAAAAATAAGCATAACAAGTTTTTGTGAAAATTTTCAACTTTTTAGGCATAAATAGACAAATTACCTCATATTTGGTTCATTGTTACATTGCTGATTTGGAAAAAAATGTTCTGGAGCAAAAAACTTCTTTCGTCAAATCAGGAGCAACCGACCGTCAAATCACACCGAATTTGTCAGGTAATCTCATCAATCATCCTTGTTATTCATTTAGTCCGTTCATAAATTAAAATTTAGTGATTTTCACCACAGAAACCCTTGCTAAAAAACACGGACTTGCGCATACGCTGGTTGGTAACGATGAAGTCGCATATACACGCAACTGTGCATAAAAGAAGTAGCGTATGCGCAGACCCAAATCAAAAAATGCGTGGCTAATGAAGGATTTAATGAATTTTGACAAGATGACAATCTCATGGAGAGAGCGTGAACACAGTGCAATTGATCAAGAAGTCATGCAAGATCGAGCATTGCTAAATATTCTTCGGAATTGCGGGTTGCTCAAATTTTTTAAAATGCCAAATATGAAAAGCAATGTCCGGTTGCTAGAAATGCTCGTGAATTACTAGGTACCGGAAGAGGACTGCTTTATGATAGATCAGATGCCAGTACACATTGAAGTGGAAGACATATATTTTATCACTGGACTCTCCTAGAGGGGAGAACCAGTAGACTTGCACGGGAAGCCCCTGGGAGGGCTAACCATGGAAGATTATGTCCACGTGTATTGCGTAGAGGGTTCCAAGAAAGTTGGAACTTAGATTGCAATTAAAGATTTGAGGGATTTTCACATGAAAATCCTCCTTTTCACCATTGGCAAGGTGGCAGGATCCGCCTCCCTACATCAGGCGTCCAGGACACAAATGAGCATAGCAGTGGAGTGCTTGACTCATGTATATGATTGGTTCACAGCCCTATTACTGAACATGAAGCAACAATTGACCTCAATCCGCCAAGAAAAGACCAAACACTTTGGATACGGTACAATTTTGATGACATTCTTCTTTGAGAAGATACCAGCATTGAGACCCAGAGTCATCTCTACCATCAACAGCCCTAGAGATCTAAGAATTGCTCGTTGGGCAGATATGATGAAGAGATTGGGGGGTAGTGAAGTACCCCAGACCACTTGGGATGATGAGTTCTTCCTTTGGTGGGGAGAACAAATCATCGCCATGGACGACTATCCCTATGCTGGGATGGACTTTCATGGAGATCCAGATCTTGTTCTTCCACCAGGCACAACATGGGGCACAGTCGGTAAGTTTGCAAAAAAATTTGACTTATATAATTTTTTTTGGATTTTTTCAAATATGTATGAAAAAATGAAAAACAAACATGTTTTTGACTGGATTCATAATGACTAACAATTTAAAATGATCATGATCCAGATGTTGGACCAGTTCGACCTGAGGGTTTCCCGCGCCATAAGCGTCGCAGGGGCAAAGAAAATACAGTGGATTCAGACAGGACCTTACAGGCTGTACATAGGAACTTGGAGGGGTTAACCCGCCAAATACCTATGGCTGTCGTGGAAGACTTTCCAGAAGCCATCCAGAGACGGGTGGTAGGAGTGCCCCGAGACTGGGTACGGTTATTCCGCCGAGTTGCCACCGCAATCATGTTCTATAGGAACACGACTTCTGGGCAGGGACCTCAAGAGTAGATAGATATTATGTATCAGATGACTGTATATTTTTTAGACTGAACATGATCAGGCATAAGCCCTAATTTTGTATGACCTTATGGATCCAAATTTTGTAAAGTTTTTGAACACTCTGTGATATATATACAGCGATATTTGATGTGATGTGATAAATGTATCAAAATGTATGATGTTTTTGATGATTAAATTTTATTGTATGGAATGATTAATATGCCAATCCAGTGCTTGGTTAGCTAATGAGTCAGCCAACCAATTGTCAACTCGAGGAATATGAATGAAAGTTAAAAATTGAAATGACCTTTGTAACAAACGTACCCTCAAGAACAACCGGAGTAAAAATGGATCTCGAACCCGATAAGTATTGTTCAACTGCGACACCACCAGCTGAGAGTCCAAGAAAACTACCAACGAATCAACACCCAAAGATATTTCCTCCGAGCGTAGATAAACAACTGCAGTTTATTCTGCTATATTATTGGAAGCAGGACCAATGCAGACCCCTCTTGATACTAACAGCTGACCGAATGGATAATGAAGCACCCAAGCCGCGGAAGCTAAGTTCTGGGTGTGTCTACTAGCACCATCTGCGAAACCAAAATGACTCATGACATCCAACACAACCTGCCAAAGCAGATCAAAAACATCACCAACTCATCAAAGATCGAAAATCAACCAGATATGTACAAAGCAAAAACTACTATATACAAAAGCAACATGCCAGGCCGAAACCTAGGCATAATACTTCTTCAAATAGAGCCCATTTCGGGGCTCCAGCAACTCGTTCCCTTCAAAATCAACCAAGGTATATGCTCCTTTCTTAAGGAATTTTTTAACGATATAGGGGCCATACCACATAGACTTAAACTTTCCTGCCCCCAGGGCATCTTTTTCTTGGGCATAGACCAAAACAAGGTCACCTTCCAAAAAAACCCTAGGCTTGACCGCCTTATCGTACTGAACTTTAACTCGGTTTTTATGCGCTTCATTCATCGTGGCGGCATCCCGACGCTGCTCATCGAGATGTTCCAGATGAAGGAGCCGTTCTTCAAGACTAGAAGTGTTAGGAAGAAGTTCAACAGCTAATTTAAGAGAAGGAATCTCACATTCAATGGGAAATACAGATTCCAACCCGTGCACTAGCTGAAACGGAGTAAAGCCAGTTGCAGTTTTCACTGACGTCCTGTATGCCCAAAGTGCAGGATATAGCATAATATGCCAGTTGGATCTAGCTTTATCAATTTTCCTTTGAAGAATTGTCTTCAAGGATTTATTCATGGCTTCCACTTGCCCATTGGCTTGAGGATAATATGGAGATGAATGCTCCTGCCGGAAACCTAATTTTAGAGCCAACTCAGCCATCATGCTATTCTGAAAATGACTACCATGATCAGTGACAATCTCTCTAGGAATACCAAAACGAGCAATAACCTGGTTGAAAAGAAAAAGAACTGCAGTCTCACCATCGTTCCCAAAAGTAGGCATAGCCTCGACCCACTTCGTAAAGTAGTCTACTGCTACAATAATGTACTTGTGACCTTTAGCCGAAGGCGGGTTACAAGTAGTATAATCAATACCCCACTTTGTAAAAGGACCGACAGTAATGAATGGAAAAAGCGGAGCTGGATAAGCGCATTTTTCGAGTATAGACTTGACACAGATGACACTTTTTGACCGATTCTATACAATCTTTGAAAATCAAGGGCCAAAAGTACCCAGCACGCAAAATATTTTGGGCTGTAGCAAGCCCAGATAAATGACCCCCACAAGCTCCACTGTGTGAATCATTCAGCACAGCCTCAGCTTCTTCGAGAGTTAAGCAGCGTCTCAAGATTGAATCAACCCCTCGACGGTATAAAGCATCACCAATAATCAAATAATTCTTGGCCAAGTGACGCAACTTACGACGCTCATATTTCGAAAAAGTAGAGGGAATCTTCGCAGTCTGAAGATACACAATGATATCTCCATAGTAATTTGATTATATCCGAAGAAACCGTCCATGAAGGAGAAAATCTCATTACTGGCACACTTGTCAATGATCTGATCGATAAATGGTGTGGGGTAATTATCTTTAGGACATGCTTTATTTAGGTCTCTGAAATCAATGCACACTCAAATCGTTCCTTGCTTTTTATCTACAGGAACAGGGTTTGAAACCCATTCAGTCAAAGGAACAGGGAAAATGAATCCCGCCTTAAGCAGCTTCTCCACCTCAGCTTTGATAGCTGTTGCCTTCCTAGGCTTGACTGGACGAAGTTTTTGCCTCACAGGCTTAGCATTTTCGTAAGTCTTGATCTCATGCTGGACAATAGATGGATCTATACCAGGCATTTCCTCATAAGACCAAGCGAATACATCCCTATACTCTTTAAAGAGCTCGGTGTAAATCTGAATCTCTTCACGGGAAAATTTAGCTCCGATGAAGACATTCTCAATAATATTGGGATCCCTGGAAATGTTCACTAGGATAGTAGGAGAAATCACAGCCATGTTCCCTTCAGCATAAACCTGCGTTGGTGCTAAAGCGTTCAGGACTGGGCGAACAGGACCAGGAGACGGAGGACTTGGAAAACTCGTTTCAACTTCGCTCAAATCAGGTAAAAAGTAAGACTGATGATGCAAATCATCCCACGGTCTATCTATACCAGTCATAGCTTCCAGGATGGCCTCGGAAGAGTGAGTATCGAGCCAATCTGGCGAGAAGAAGAACTAAGTGTCCGAGCCAAGCCACCTTCGCCATCCAACAGTTAGCCAGGAGGAATTTGGGATGGATTCTGCAGAGTCAACAATAGACTGATAAGCAATCTCAGCTACAGAAATAGGAAATGCCATTCCACCCACTTGACCTTCCGTTAATGTGGCGGTAGGGGAAAGCAAGGTCCAAGGGTCCGAAAAATAATGAGTTCTAAAGAACTCTCTTCGAAGAGGAGCCCTGGAGGATGAAATAGCATTTATATGCACCGCAGGAGGAGGAATATCGAAAGTACCCATCAAGGAAGAATACATTCCCACTCCTAAATTCTCAACAGGCGCCTTATTGTTGCCAACTTTGGAAACAGATGAGTCGGTAGATGCATTGGTCTCTGGGAGGCCGATCCGATTGATCCAGCAACGATCCTCCTTTAGTGGGAAAACATATAATTCTAAATAATGAGGATACGATAGCATCCATCTCATAAATCCGATTCCTCCCCAACAGTTTCTCCCCAACGAAGGTTGTAGTCCAAGCTTATCCACTACCTCAACCTCTATATATTGATAGTTGTTCCCCAAACACGAGATGGGGGAAATTTCTACAATACCATCAGGGTCTTTGAGGTATTGTGAACGTAGTCGAAGAGTGGTAAATGGAACATCTTTGGGAGATCCAATCATCTTCAACATGTGAGAGACATCCACGCTGTGGGAAACACCCTCATCAACAACTAGTTAGAAAGATATTACAAAACATGAATTACGATGATTTAATATGAAAAGCCATATGATGGGGTAGTCTCTTCTTAAAATTAGACATATCAAAAGTAATCAGAAGAGAATTTTTTGGATCAATAGCCCCAATGGCAGTGAGTAAAGCACTGCGCTGAGCCGGACAAGACTGGAGTACCTCTAAAGCCGACATAGCACAAGGACTTTGCGCTAGATCTTCCACAATAGAGTAGTTCTAGGCAGCCCTAGCATTTGGATTAATCATCGATCGCTTAGAAGATGCTTTGGGCATTTGAGGCATAGAATCAATAGTAGGCTTGGTAATGTGAAGCGGCTCAGTAGCATCAGGAGTATCCTTAGCTTTCGAAGACTCTTCTCTACCATAATCACGAGATCTCGTAGCGACATCCACGTGAGCACTCATCATGAAAATGTTTGATGGAATTTCCCCTTCCTGGGTGCCTCCAGAGGAAGCCCCAGGATTTTGGTTCGTGCCAACAATTGACTGTTGCCCTTGGGGAAAGGGGTTTGTTAACACAGCCTGGGAACTAGAAGAACCCTGCTGAGCCAACAAGCGCTACGCATCTTGAATTTTAGGGCAAAGGTGTGTGAGATGGTCTCCAGTACATAACTTGCATAGAAACTTCACTTTATTTTTGTCCTTTGGACCCTCACCAACATGCTCATTGGTTTTATTCGCATTACCCTTCCCATTCTTGCCCATTTTTCTTATTATTTCGTCCCTTCTTCTTCTCTTCGAATTGTTGCTTTCCTTTGGGATCAGAAGCTTGGATAGCATTTATGGACAAAGACTGGGAAACAATGGCTCGTAGGCACGGCTTGATAGAGGAGAAGTTTGTAAAGACATGCTAGCTGCGATTGAGTAAGGAATGGCAGCACCACTATTGATCGTCAGATAAGCCCATCACCATGTACGGACCGGTCTTAGTTTTGGATAAATCGTTTTTGGAGAGCGAGGCATTGGTAATTTTTACTATAAAGGACCCAGAGTGAGAATAGATCGGTTCAGTGCTTTAGGAGCCCTAAAAATAGCTTGTTCCTCAGAAAATACCCCAGACAGGGATACATCTTTAGAAATGTCACATTTGTAGAGACCCGAGAAACCATTCAAAAAGAATTCTCCTGGAATATGAGCTTTAATAAGCCTCTTCCTTCTCTTCCCATTCATGAATGTGAGTCGAAAATGTGGGTTGCCTGCGTCTGGCAAAATTAGCTAGGAGTTCGGTCCCAGCCTCATATCTGACAGGCAACTGAAAATGGTTTAAAAATGTGACAGCCAGTTCTCCAAATGTATATTTTGATTAATCGATATACCATTTGTCGGCTATTCCGGTTAAGGGTGCATTGAAACAATCTCAACCTAATCGAATCGTCGATCAGGGAGTTAGACGAACACCATAAATGGAAAGTGGTGATGTGGTCAGCCGGATCCTCTCCATTCTTCCCTTCAAAATTTGGAATGTCTGAAGGTAGTTTGGTCGGGACCGGAGGCCACCCCGGACTGTACCGAATCAGATCATTCATCAATTTCGACAGATCTGGCAAGTTTAACGTTGCCAGAAAAGGTAAACGAGGCGGAGCCTAAGGATTCCATCCTTGATAGGATGAATTCCCAACATTCTGAAAAGAATACCCTGGATTTGATGAGGCACCAGGTTGCCAGAAAGAACTCGTAGCAAAAGGAGAAGAACCTCCTCCCCACGCCGAGTTACCAAAGACCGGACCAGTTCCCCCGCCTGAAGTATTAAATGAAGAGGAAAGCCCCTGATAGGGGTTCCAGGCATTAGATAGAGGGGAAAAATTCTGATAAGCACTCGATGAAGGGAAAGAAGAATTCCCTTGGTGACCAGCGTAAAACTGATTCCCTACCCCCGCTGTAGTGAATACAGGGTTCCAACCTATAAAAGTAGTCAAACTTTGACCTCCAAACCAAGGGTTGAAACTCTGGGTCTGAGAAGTAAACGGAAAGGACCCTAAAGAAGGATTCGAACTTCATTCCAAGAGGAATTGTCCGATTAGAAGAATTGCCCTTGAAAGAAGCGATCCACTAGCCATGAAGGGCATGGGGTGTAGATCGGTGCACGTGACTGAAAAAGGAAAGAAGGAATCCCACTAGTGGGCATTCGAAGCGAGAAGGACAGTTGAGAAACATGTGCTTGGGTGAAGCGAGCCAAACACAACGACACTGACGTGAAGATAAAGCAATATTGCCCCCTCCTTCATGAAACGAAGTGCGAATGCGGCACTCACGGCGAAGCGCGTTCCCGATGCATTGGCCATCGAAGAAAGTGAATGATACGAGAAGATCTTCGGTCTCTGCGGCTCGGGTCGTGTATTGAACAGACGGATAATCAAGAGGAAGGAGATGGACACGACGCGGGAGGTTGGAGTACTTCTTCAATTTGAAAATATTCTTCCTCGGAAATAAAACTGTTAAAGGTAGGAGAATAACTCTCGTGCCTAGATATGAGAATCGGCTATGAAACCTTCAGAACCTTGTGGAGGATCTCTCTCCACTACGTCAGACACCACAGGGTGGTAACCACCTGCTAAATCACTCCTACGCCTTCTTGAAGAAGGCTCTGGACTCTCAGGAGATAACCCCCAGATTCTCCTTGATCGACGAGGTGCTTGATTAGCCACTTTTATAGATTTTAATTAAACTCAAAAAAGCGTAAAGCTAGGAAATCTAGGAGCAAAGAGCACTCACTAAAAAATAATCCCTGAGATACAATCAAGCAAACAACCCTCAAGTATTTCCGCTCCGGGTGATGAGGACCGGACACCAAAATACAAGAAAGCGAAAATATAGGACCTCCTGAAAGCAGTCTGGGATAATTACGGCCTAGGCCTACTAGCGAAGGTATCAGAAACGATGCAGCCAGGCCTCTAATGACGGCCTTTTAGAAACAAGCACCCAAGCATGAGTCACCCAATCTTCTGCGAAAGTGATACGACGTCTGCCTCAGGTACCACGGGTATTCCCCCCCGCAGTCACCTATGTGGAACCTAGGAGTGGCAACTATGGGCACCAATCCATGTCAGAAGCCGGGCAGAACGGTCTTGAGGTTAGATCCAGCAAATCAGAGAGGGGGTATCTCTCTTCTCAGCCTTCACTTCCCCTCGCGCTTGACTCTCTAGAGGAGAGCTTTCCCGGTCTACCTAACGGAGTTGGATTTCGCTCAATTAATCAACTTCTATGTTTTTGTTTGAGCGGCCTTGGAGAGTTAACTCTCCACTCACCTAATCCAAGGCCCTACAACCTAGCTAGTTGTTGTATGACACTTAATAAAAACTTGCTAGTTGATTTTAAATTATATAAACATTTTAGGCTGTTATGTTAAGTCAAAGGGATACGGAGATGAAACTTATGGTGTTTTGAGGCAGAAAAGAAATTAATAAAAACCAAACTACATGCAAATGAAGTTATTGTCTTTCGATGAAAAGCAACTTCTACACAGGTTCTACGAGATTAAAAATTGTATTTTTATTTTCAGATAACAAAGTCACAGTCACAAAAACTATGAAAATGACTAAATTCGTAAGTGCACCTGATGCAAATCACTACAAGCATGCAAATTCTAAGATGCAAAATCTCCTAAAGCAGAATGAAATTTCCCAAAGATCCTTCAGTTTTATCTCTTTTTGGTTGTCCAGAAAGCTAGTTCCCAAAATCAAGAAATCTTAATATGAAGACACCAAAAACACTTAAAAAACAAGAGGAAGAAATCAATGGCAACTCCTTTCTAAAATCAAGCCAAAACCCAAAGGCAAGAAACCTCAACAAAGCTTCAAAAGATTCAAAGAAACAAAAACAAAAATGCAAAAGCAAAAGAAAATAACAAGGAAAAATGTTTTTTGAGCTTTTGAAATGCAAAAACAAAGGCAAAGAAAAATGTTTTTTGAGCTTTTGAGTTTTACAAAGGAAGAGCTCGAAAAGACCAAGCGAAACTATCAAATCCCAAGCCAAACAACACTGAATTTCAAGCGAAAACTTCAAAAATGCTCCAAATCTTATAGGGCTAACTAGTAGCAAGATCAATATGAGCAAAAGAAGACACGAAACTCAATCACTCAGCCAAGAAGAATAGTATAACCTTGCAGCAAACAAAAAATTCGAAGAACCAAGAAAGACTCTTCAAAAGTTGCAACGAGACCTAGTCGACTGAACTCAAGAAAACCAACCAAGAAATGGGCAAAAATCGTAGTGCAAAGCAAGACACAAAGGTAGGAAAGAGTAAACGAGTAGAAGCTCTCTATTTTGATAAAGCAGAACAGCCAAGAATCCCCAGAAAGAGACCTTGGTACTCTAACCAGAAGTGCTAGCACAAGAAACAAGACTTTGCCAAATAAGCTAGTTTTCAATCAAACAAGAGAGAGAAAAGACCAAAGACCACTTTCTTCACAATCCAGAGGGTACAAAGACACTACAGGAACAGGTCTCCACAGACAGAAAGTACTAAAAAGTCAAGAAATCCAAAATTTCAAAATCTTCCTAGGTATACGCAACTTTACAGTTTAGCAACAAGCGTGCATACGTGACTGTGCTAAAGGAAACAAGCGTATATGCGACTCCCTTTAACAAAAAATGCGTGTATACGTGACTGTGTGCAGACAAACCCGCGTATATAAAGGTAGATAATGAAAAGCAAAAAGGATCAAGCCTGGATAAGAAACCAGGACTTCAGTCTGATTGAGAAAGAGTAAACTGGACTGGAAATAGAAGTTAAAACTGTTAGAAACCTATCAAACAGCTGAAACCACCCAACAGGGGAATCACAAGAATGCAATCCCCCGATCGTCGCGATTACGTTTGACCACCCTAGAGGTTTGTTGGGTTTAAACCTCCACGGAAGCGGGCATGCTACTTAAGAAGGACTCACCACAGCCATACATGTTCATGAAAAACTAAATAGAGTAGATCGAGGAAGTTGCAGCGGTCCCTACGGTTGAAACGGATCCCACGGGGTCCAAACCCCTAGCGACCCTTATTCCTCCTTAACACAGAAGACAAGAAGAAACAAGCGCAAGATAAGTTCTCGACATATATCTACTCTAAATGTTAGTGAAATCCATATGAAACATTAGATAAACCATAATGAATGCTTAAATAACCATATTCTCATATATGCAAGCGGACACTAACACGTATATTTCGGGAACAAGATGGTACTTCTGTATTATAAATAGCATGTACAGAAATAACGAGTGGAGAGATCACCTGAATCCTTCCACGATCCTCGAGTAGACCGTCGTCTGGATCCGTCCCACCCTTGCCTCGCTAAGATTCCTTCCGAACTGGTGCATATGAGATGACATATAGAGAGATGAGCATCTCGAGGAAACAAAGGTTTCCTATAATGAACTGGGAAGTGCAGGAGGCACGGGAATTCAGACTTGGATAGGGAATACCAACAGAGTATAATATCAATAATTTATCTCTCTCTTAGGCCATACACATGAGGGGCTTTTATACTCCCTCAAAGTAGTTTCAACAGTTGGAAACAGTTGGCCACGTACTGGGGTGGTTGAACTACCAGAGTAACCATCAACCCAACTCGAAAATAGGGATTTTTTTATATATATTTTTAATGATTTTAATGGCATACACGGGAAAGTGCATGTGGACTCGCGTATACACGCGGAAAAAACTGGGCATAACCGCGTATGGGGATTTTTACACTGTTTTTTAGTAAATTTTTCCAAGTCTGTAGGAGTGGGTGCCCAAAGCCATAAAACAATCATGAATCATATGAAGGTGAGAAATGATGTTATAACAATGACGGGAGCTAATGGATGGTGTACAAGATGAGGAGCAGTGGGATGAGCTGAGGTGGTTTGAACAGGTGTGGCGGATGAACTTGGACTAGTGATCTGGTTTTGAGCAGATCTGGGATGGTAGGAGTCAAAGTGATGGAGAAGCTGAAAATCGAGGGGTGTGGAAGGTGAAGCTTCTATACTAGGACTCTGTGGTGGGTCTAGGGGTTCAAGATCGTCAAAGTTTATCTTACTATGTGACTTGCTTCTGAAAAGAGTTTTTGACGACTCTAATTCAAAAGGTGAATCTGGTAGGATAGTGAGATGTTTAGGTACTGATCTTGTTTTATGGATGGATCTACCAGTAGCTAGATGGTCAGTTTCGGAAGCTTTCCACAGAATCTTCTCTGGGTCATCTACTATGATAGGGGGATTTGGGTCTGGATGGGATATGGTGTTGATTCTTCGTGAAGCTAGATTTTGGATTTAGAGTTTAGAGAGGATGGTATTGACAAATGTTTTGGATGGGTGGTCTCTCTAAATTTCTACTAAGGTGAAGGATGGTCGAAATAAAAGGGATGGACTAGTGGAGTCGCCAGGTGGAACTTGGTTTTTTTGTGGAGATAGCTATGGTCCACCACCGGTAACTAATCTGGAAATATTTTTTAAGATTTTCTGAATTTATGTGCAGCCTATGGTTTGTTAAAGTATTCTAAACTTGTTTCAACACTTTGCTAGGGTGGCAATAACAAAAAGAGTTTACTCTAAATGAATCTATGGACTGCTTGCTTGTTTAAGTACCTAAAGGACTAACGAGTCTATAAGAGTTTGCTAGAATGTCATGTACTCAATGTCCCACCATCTCCCGCTATGTTAGTGAGCGATGGAATAGGTCGAACGGATAGTAACCTAGAGTTCGGTAGAATAGTAAGGCCTACTGGAGGCTAGTGGAGTCACCAGGTGAATTTTTAGTTGTTTTGTGGTATATATGTATGGTCCACCACCAATACTGACAAAAAGCCAATCTGGGAATGTTTTGGGGTTTTTCTGAGTTTTTTGTGCCTATGAGGTTTGGAAGAGCTTCTTATAACTAAATCATCATTTTGCTAAGATGGTGAAAGAGCTAGTTTCTACTCTTCAAGCAACACTTAAGTTTTCTAAGTTTGATTGAGACTTCGAGAAACCTAAGGTGCACTTAGACTGTCACCAACTCGGAAGGTCCCACCGTGATCGCCATTATGTTAGGGTCCCGTGATTTGGCTGATTGGCAAGCCAAATGACAGTGTAACATTAAACCAAGCTTTGGAGCCCAAGGACCTAGCCTTCCTGGACTAAGAGAGGGCTCTCTCTATTATATGTAAAAGATATCAGTGTGTTCGCTTATGGTGTTCTGATATTAGGCTAGTTATGAAGTAAGTTTTGGTTTTTGGTTTTTTAGGTTGTGAGGGATGAAACTGATCGAAAATGCAAGATAGGTAAAAGATGTCAGATCAACTAGGCTATGGGGTCAAAAAGGTCAAGGAAGCTATCAGATGATGATACAAGGCTGTTGTAGGGCCGATTTGATTCAAGGTAGAAAGGATTTTTAGGCAAAATGGAGTAAATGGACATCAAGTTTGTGAACAACAAAGAGTTTCAAGCATAACTAGTTCAATAGATAACATAAACATGGTAGGGCAAACCATTAATCATGCAAAATGTAACTATAAACTAATCAATACATAGAAACAAACATTCAAGCCATGCATAGAAGTATAAGACACTCTAACTTTGGGAAATGGCTATCAGACTTTGGGGAAAACACTTAAGACAGACTAACAACTTTAAAACACTATGCCGGAATGCCTAAACACAGCACTTCAAGTTATTGGGCACTTTGAACAACCAGATTCGCATAGTTTAGGCAAAGGGCTAGATCGGGACTAGGCCTCCTTGGCTCAACAAGATGATAATCTAATCAGTCAAAGAGATAGTTTCATAGATGGGACTATGGATAATCATAGGTAAGCAGGGCACACCATACATCCTACTTAACATGCATAGAACTATGAATGAAACTAGCAACAATATCCTCAAGTTGTTAAAGAGCAGTTAAGAATTCTTTAATGCAACTAAGGAAGAAGAAAACATAAAAGCTATGAAGATTCGGGAAATTTGAGGTGCCTCCATGGGCATATCTCAAATTTATTCTCTACTGATCTATAGCAAGTAAGAAACATGTATCGTGAATGAAAACTAGAAGACAACAACAAAGCAAGAGACACTATACCATTCTACCAAGTCATGGAATCCATCAACAATCCTTCTTCATTCATCCAAGAACATCCAAGAGTCAATCCATAAGCATAACACAAGTATCTCCTTCAAAGCTCATATGACCAATATATTGCTTCTCTTCTCAAGTTCAGCCTTGTTTACAATGAGAGCTTGTGGAATAAATAGGCTCAAGTGAGGAAAACCTCATGGTTCAACTCGCATCCTCATTGGCCTAATCAAAATATCTAAACTTGTCCTTGAGGCTTTGCAAAGCCCAAGGCACAAAATATCTCATAAAATATCTAAGAAAATGCTAAAAATGGGAATTATATTGACTTTACATCATTTTTCATGTGCAAAAATAGCTAAACGCACATTTGGAAAAAGCAAATTTTAGAGGTTCAAAAATTACAAAAATACTTCAAATTTTTATCAGCAAAAGGTCCCCTGACTTGCCGGAAACATTTTGCAGCCTTCCTGATGTCGAAACGAGGCTCATGATAGCTCGTTGGAAAGCTTTGAGTGTCTACTTTTTAGCACAACTGAAATTTCCCAAATATGATTCCTGGAAGTCCTCCAAATCTGCACTGTGTGTAAAAAACTAGAAAATTACAGTCTGCTGATAAACCGGGCAGAGTGTGCAAAAAGAGAGCCTTTTTCGCCGTTTTGAGGGGGCAGATGATCTCCAAATGCTCTAAAAATAGCTGAGGACATGCTCATGAAATTATGGCATCTGATGATACCATTATCCTCCCTTGATTAATCCTCAAAATGAAATGGCGAATTTATGAGTTTTTGATCAAAAACTCAAAAATGCCAAAAAACCAAAAGTTGTCAAAATGGGCCCAAAATTGGTGTGCATGACCCTCAAGGGTCCTTAGCAACATGTTCCGAAGCTGAAGCCAAAATGTCAAGTGTTGATGTGCCTTTCTTCTCTTTCCATGCTGGGCACTTTCCCTTTGCTTCCTTTAGTTTCTCTTGGGTGGCCTTTAGCTTGCGCCGGGCAAACTGATTTAGCTTTTGATAGTGTTGTGTCATCTTCCTTTGCATCTCCAGGTCTCTGTTTGCCTTCTCAAGATTCAACTCCAAATGTTTATTTTCTCTTTCTAGCCATGCCTCTGTATTACTTTCAATTTCTTGCTCAAGTAGTGCAGTGAGGGGAAAGGATTGAAGATGGGCTTGTTCTTCTTCCTTTTGCTTTTCCAGGGCTCTTTTAAGCCCTATGGTTCTAGGCCTCTTCCGCCTAGGCTGGTCTTCTTATTCATCTTCATCAAACTCATCGATGAGCTCCTCTATCCTTACTTGTGCTTTAGTAGCCTCATTCTTGTATTTGATTGCCCGTGTTTCATAAACTGCCATGTGAACACTCATTTGTCTATTTTGGATCTCCAAGAAATGATTGAAGCTCTTTGCCTGATGAAGGTCATTCTCCAATGCTTCAATTTGACCCTCTTGATGGATTAGAAGGTTTTCAAGAATGCGAGCTTCATTATCGCTGTCATCACTTTGGATTGGGATGATAGCCAATGCACCTCCATGTTCTTGAATTTCTCCAATCTTGCCTTTCCCTTTGAAGGCCAATCTTGCACTCTTCCTTCTTGGAATGCTAGTGAGAGGTCTCTTGGGCAATTTTATTTTGCTCTGGATAGCTGTTGTTACCTTTGGAGTAACCACTTTGAGCATTTGTTTCTTTGTTGTCCTGGGCTTAATCTTCTCGAGAGAGGAAAACATGATGGCCTTGCCCTTGTCACTTTGTTTGTCACCTTCCGGAAAAATCCCTCCCTCTTGAAACTGTTGTGCAACTTGAGGAGGCTGTAATGTGTCATGAGATGACTGTTGCTGCTCATCTTCTTCATGCTGTTCAAACTGCTGCCTCTTTTCACCAAATTCAAGCTGCTGTCCTACCTCAACCCCTGTTTCAGTTTGTGGTTCAAACTGCTACCCCTGACCATTAAAAACATGTTGCTGGTGTGTTTCAACTCCATGCTCACTTTGTGGCTCAAGCTGCTGCCTCTGTTCATCAAACTCAAGCTGCTGTCCTACCTCAATTTCTTCATGTTTGTCCTCTTCTTTTTCTACCTGTTCATGTCCCTCTTCTTCATGCTGTCCTGACTGTTCTGTGGTAATCTCAAGCCTTCTAGGAGTAGGCCTGCTGGACAAAGGTACAGGGCGATGAATGGGTTGGGTGGGAGATATATGGACCAGAGGAACAGTGGAGAAATCCGGGTGACTGATAAAAACATCTCAAGAAACCCCTTTCTTCTCCAGTTGATGAAGAATGATGATTTTGATCAGAGAATGATGGAAAAGGGAAGCTATTTGCAGAGATGGGGTCTTCTTCTAGAATAAGGATGCCATTTTCTCGATGCTCTTGCACAAAAAGTAAGGGAGATTGAGTTGCCTAGTTCTAGTGAAATGCATCAATAGTCGGACATGATAAGCATAAACTCGAGTAAATCTCCCTTCACAAGTAAAATACTTCATTATGACCTTCATTAGGGGAGCATAGCTAGCAAGAAGATAAGAGAAAGGAAAAATAGCAGTGCAAGTATCTATGTGCTCGGGCTTGATGAAAGGCTTGTAATCATCCAAGTCTAGATGGGTCTGTTTGAACCATGTCTCACGATGATATGGAATTTTGGTGGCTTTAGACACTGACCTAGGGGAAAAATTGAAATCAAGGTCTACTACCTGGAAATGTTTGCTTTGGAACCTCAGGGCGCATAGGTGTGTCAAGGGCGAGAAACTTTTGACCTCCTATACCTTCTGGCAGAAATCCAAACAACCTACCTCATGAAAATTGAAGAGGATGGATGGATGTGCATTGACTTCCTCTGTAGAGATTGGCTCATATCTTTTATGTAAACCACTTCTGTTGTCTTGCCTGGGTGGCATTTTGGGCTAAATATGCTATTGAAGAACCAAACAGCCTCACTGCCTTTAAACTGCCTTCTTTAAGGTGAACTCTGTTAATTCACTGTTTTGATAGAGAAACAATGTCTTTGAATGATTTCAAAATGTTCCCTCACAATATAAAACCCTTTCTCTTTTAAAAAAGTGGCCTTTCCACCTTTAATGTATCTCAGCCAGCAGACTCTTTAATAAGAAACAATACAGTGAAATGAAGACAGGCTGTTAAGTGAAATTGCTGGGTATAATGTAAAAATCACCTTGCTCTTGTGAAGTTTGGAGGTCAACAACCCATTTTTATCTTTGACCAAAGTAAACTTCGTAACTCCACCATCCTGCCCTTGTCTAGTGTGTCAATCAATCAACAAAGCTCACACCATATACAGTCAACCCTTAGTGCAGATATCTAATCAATTTCACTGTTTATAGAACCAATGTGACAGGTCTTTTAAAAATGCTCCAAAGTTTCAAATAAAGGCTGTAGGAGTTTATCCTTTCACACAATCAAAGCTCCTCTTTCAATGTAGAGCTCAGTCCTCCTTAGAAGAATGCTTTTATACCCTCTAAAAATCAACTTGACAGTGAGCTGGAAGAATAAAAAAGGTAGTCACAAAGTATATAGTGAACAACTGTCTTTTTCGGTGGTTGGTAGGGTTATCATTTCCCTTTGGTATTTTGAAGAATAAAACACACCCTTGTTCTTTGATTTAAGAAAGGTGAAAACATATAGTTTTCAGCTCAACACAATTTCTTTCTCTGTAGAGGACCTCATCAGCATATTAACATTTTACCACAGTTTTAAACCACTGATACTCACATAGCAAAAACAAATTTCTGGATATATGGTGACAGAGTTTGAAAAGCTTTGTATGCTGTGGTTTTTAAAAATCTATAGCAGGTCAAATGTTGGTCAGATCCCTTTGATCAAAATGCTAACCCTTCAAAACTGGTTTATATACCTACTAACTGTTCATGGCAGACTTTTAGCAGTTTCAAACAATGCATTTGCTGGATAGCTTAAACTGTGTTTTGTCATGGTAGTGGGGTTGACCTCATGGTTTATCTTTTTTTTTTAAAAATAAATACAGTTTGCAACCACAGTTTCCTAAGCCTTCTTTTTTTTAAAAAATCAGAGGGCACAGTTGAAATACCTCTAAGATGTGATGAAAAAAATCTTCTTGATGAGTTGAAATCACCTTGGAGGAGGCTTATAAGGCGTTTTGGAGGCTGGAGGCATGCGCGGCACTTTTATGGAGAAGAATGCCGCGCATAAACTTGTCGGGTGGCCTGTTGGGTCGATGTCGGGCACTGTGTAACCCGCGGCTACAGAAGTGCCATGCGCGGCTACAGGAGCGCCGCGCGCACGTGCTGAGCAGTGTAAAAATCACGCCCAGGAGCGCCGTGCGCTCTGCCAGGAGTGCCGCGCAGTGTTAAAAGACTTCAAAAACCCTGCAACATTTGTTCAAACCGATTTGGAACTGGTCTTTCTGCCTTGTTGAACCTCAAAGGAGCATTTTTCTTGTTTGGGAGACTTTCAAATGATTGTGCCACTATTTTATTCTTTTGACAACATGAACCCCAACGATCACTTTGTGAATTTGATTTGAGAGGGTTCTTTCAAAAGTTTTGAGAAAACCTTTGTCTTTAAATCCAAAATTGAAACCTCATTTTTCAAAACACAATCCGATACTTCTTGTTTGGATATGTGCCACCATAGTAAAAACCATTTGTTAACAGGGGAGGCCTCCCTTTTTTACTGTGGATAACACTTTGCTCCATGGGGATGAAACCTGTTAGTTTATATGTTCTGCTTTGTGCTTCAGAGGTAATGAAACTCCTGCAAACTAACTTAGAATGTACTGCTTTACCTCTATTCCAAACGTAACAGCAGAGTGTCTTGACTTGTGTTCATAGGGCAAGTGCCATACCTTTGTGACATTGGCATGCCTACCTTGCTCTTAATGAGTTCCAGAACCTGAAGGAATATGCCAAAGTCTTTCTTGCATCTTATGAACTTGTAGATTCATTTTCAGTGCCCTTTGTTGAAAAAGAAACTGAAATGTCACCCCAATATCTTTTATATTCCTGATTCTTGAATGTCATACCTATCTTTGTCATTCTGAAAGGAGAGGGCTTATCTTTTTAACTTAGTTTTCACAATTTCTGTCTCCAGGTGTCTCTTCAACCTCTTTCCCACTATAGGTATCAAAAATTTGCTGCATTTATTTGGATTTTTCCATGGTCCTTTGATTAAGAAGGGCACATTTTTCCAATACACTTCTCTGCTCAAAACATATCATTATGATGTCTCTGTCTATTGAATAATAAAAACCTATGTTTGTTTCAAACTTTCTAAAAAACTGACAGTATGTCAAAGCACCTCTTTGCCTATTATGAACAATAATTTCAATGGTGATGTCTCTTGATGACATAAACCTAGATTGTCTGTGTCAGCTGTTATAGCATATTTGAAAAGGCACCTGTTTATGAATGGAGCTGCTTTCAAGAAAGACATGCCTGATTAGCTTGGCATGCTGTTCCAGGGTTTTTAAAACTCAGATCATAACCTGTTTATGTATTTGTGTTGAGGAGGCAAGTATATGAGATGTGGAATAACTGCTGGAATATTTCATAGATACCAAGGATTTTATTAGCCATATTCTTCCTAATGAAACTCTGAAAACACCAACCCTGCTGCATCTAAATAATACACTTGTCTTTGTGGTGGAGGGTAGATTGCAACAACTGGACTTACACTAGCACTTTGAATGACATCAAGATGTCTCATGTCTAGGACTGTGTACTACTTGCCTACCTTTTCTCTATGTTTATCTGGAAACCATAGACTTTTTCCCACAGCCCAACAGAAACATAAGAGCAGACAGAGGTCCTTTTTACTGAAGTGTCTTCTTGCTCAACACTGATTTTAGCAATTCATATTAACACCCCTGCAGAGATATTTTGTTATGATAGCTTTGATCAATGGAGTCTCTTTTTGATGCGCCATGATGATGATGCTGGCAATTTCAGTTTATCTTCTTTCTTAGGGCATAAGACCAAATACTCTGCTTTCTTTTGTTTTGCACATCTCTGATCTTAGCCCTGTTTTGATCATCATTTTCCTTCAGAAACCTTGAGTCACTGTTTCACTGTCTAGTAAAAAACAAACCTGTGCTTACAGTCAATTTTGTAATTTCTTCAAGTCAACATTGGACATCGCCCTCTGCTTGTGGATGAAGGAGGCGCCTTAACCCTCTGCTTATAGATGAAGGAGCTTTTTGGCCATGACAAATAACAAGTTTGTTTGACAGTGTTGTCTTTCTTCTACTGTGTTTTCATGATGAATGAAGCTGCAAGGTCTTGATGAGAAACTCTTTGTCCTGCAGATATATCTCAGGCTTATGCTCACATTGAGAAGCAGCTGTTCTTCTATTGTGGAGTCAAGAAATTTCTTCTGAGATGATGACATGTTTCCTGTGCTTGTCAAATCCATAAACAGTGTAAAACACCTAATAATCAGCTTGAGACTATGGTTCATGCAGTGCTGAGACTTAGGGGTGTGTAAGTGGCGCGACTTAGAGGTGCGACTAACTTCATTAGTAGAGTGGGAGGTCTGTCATGATTGGTCTGTAGCAGATGAAGCTTTTTGGCCTTTTGATGGTTACCAAGGGTAAAATGCCTTAAAGTGCCACTTCCTAACTTAGGGGAGGTTTTTTAAACAAACTTGGATTGTCTTTTTAGAGCTGATGGGCAGACTTAGTAGGGCTAAAGCTAGATAGGATAGTGATAATGAGGTTTCACCTTGACATGGGCAGGCTGAAAAGTAGGAGGGCGAAAAAAAAAGTTTTATGAGGGTTTTCTAGATGACAAATTGACATATGGAGATCAGCTTCTAGAAAACTTAGCTATGGATTTAGTCATCACCAACAAGTGAAAAATACTGATGACTAACAGACATCATCATATTGAATCCTATTGGTTCTTATAAAGATGATTTTGGTTGTACATTTTTCTTAGAAGGCACATTTTAGACCTTAAAATTCCCCTAATGGAGGGAAATGCATTGTTCATGTGTCATGTATGATCTAGGTTGTTGTGTTGTCAAGCATTCTAAGTGTGTGATCACAGTCAAATTATTATCACTATTCACATAAGTCTCACCTATCCCATAATTAGAAAATTTTGGAAAGGCTTCCCGACCAACCATCCTAGCTTCACCTGACCTCCCTGAACTGCACATTACGCAGTTTCAGTCCTCTAGTTGTGACCTTGCCTCTTGGCACTACACAATGTGCAGTTCCTACCTTCCAGTACTACTGCACTAGGCAATTACTATGCTCAAGCTCCAACCTTGACCCTAGAATTGTGCAATTCCTCCTCCTAGCATCGACCTAACTACACATTGTGTAGTCACTAGCCTCAAGCTCATTCCCTAATCCTTTGAACAGTACAAATGTGCAATGGCCAAACCTCTCTTATATCTTGAAACTACAAAGTATGTTCATTCAGTTCCCATTCCCTCAGCCTGTCCCATTGGCTCATTGAACTACGCAGTTTTCTCCCTCAACCCAGCCTAAATTGTGCATTGAGCAGTCTCTGTTGAGATTCAACAAGAAAATTTCAGCACCCACACCTAGTGCATTAAGCACCTACACAAGGGTGAGGCCCACAGGGCTAAATTTCGTGCATGTCTATTTTAGTTATCCCTTAATTAAGATGGACAATAAAATGTAGTCTAGTCTCAAAATAACTTGTAATAGTTAAATGAGAGTGATAAAATAAGTTAGCTCATGAATTTCAAGTTAGAGGTAGTTGGTGAGGCATGTAGAGTAATTCTAGTTGTAACATAGTTCAAAGTGTAGTGGTGCATTATTTAATGCAGGTTGTAATCAGTTTAACTCAATTAAGTGAGTTAAACCCAGTTGTGCTAGTTGTAACTATTAGATACACTAGTGAGAGATCAAGTGAATTAAATATTAATTAATTCACAATCAGTTATCTCACATGCAACTAAGGATTTATTATTATTAGTTGCATCCATATCAGATCCAGTGGAGACCCAATTGAGATCTAGGTGAAAGGGAAGTTGACTATCAGTTGTAGGATTATTGGGTTGCACCCATGCAACCAAACACCCATTTCAGTGCCCATGATACTTGCATAGTCAAGGAAGGCCAAAATTCCTATTCTTTAGGGATTGCATTCATCAGGGATTGCACAAGCAAGACAAGTTCTGTGGAGGTAGTAAATTGGGTAAGTATTGGTTAGTTTTATGTATGACAGTGTGAGACAATTAGATGAGTACAGGAGGGCTCTTTTGAGAATATTTGTATGTAATTTTTTCATGATTCCATGTTGAATACACAATAGAAGATAGTGGGATTTTGAGCAGTAATATTTCCCCAGTAAATTATCTGTGTTATGGTTTGATTGATTCTTCTTTACTTCATGTGATTGGCAATTGTGTTTTTAATGCCGCAAAATGTTTGTATATTTGATTTAGTATTTAACTTTAGTACATTTTCATACCATATTGAATCCATGATATACATGCTTGTTGTATAATTTACACACGGTATCAGAGCATAAGAAGTCACAATTGTGAAGAAGGAGTTGAGTTTGTGACTGGATAGAATTTTAATTTGCAGAAATACTTTCTTGGTGCTACTGCTAATTCAGGATCGAAATGGTTTTCAATGGCTTGAGGTTGGAGTATGCACTCAAGGGCAGATCAACCTATATTTCTTGGAAGGACAGGATGGAGGCAGTACTCGAAGACTGGCTTGAAGGAATTCATTGACAATGATGTTCCTAAACCCATTGTGACGGATGCTGCAAATCTTGATGCATGGCAAAAGAAAGTGGAAAAGGTGAGGAGTATCCTATTGGAGGGAGTACGAGACCACCTTGTATCAAGCCTCCATGGGAAAGCCACACCATATGCAATATGGAAGGCTTTTATGGATCTATTCCAGAGCAGCAGCGACCATAGGAAATTGGCGCTCAAATATAAACTCAAGAAGATCAAGATGGAGAAGGGCGACTCCATACCAAAATATCTAACAAATTTTGTCCAATGTCAGGATGAACTGGGGAGCATTGGTATAACTATCATTGATGATGATTTGGTGAGTTTGGCTCTCCTAGGACTTCCTAAGAGTTGGTACAGTCATCAAGACTTTGTCAATGGAAGGGAAAAGCTGCTAGATTGGGAACGACTGGGGTCAGATTTCGTGCAGGAGGAGTTCAGACGGAACACCCGAGATGGATCTTCATCTAATAATGAATATGAAGAAGAATTTTCTTTGGCTTCCAAGGTGAATAAGGGGAAGGGGAATAAATTCCATTCCAAATACAAGTCCAAAAATGGCAAGAATTAGGACATGTCCAAGGTGAAGTGTTTTCACTATCACGAGCATGGGCATTTTTCTACTAACTGTCCACAAAAGAAGAAGAACAAGAAGGTTGGAGGATCTGTAGTTGGTGAGGCTTTGGACTTGAAATTTGAGCTTGACTTCTTATTGATCGCATTCATGGTGTCAAGTGCATTGGGATCTGTGTGGTATTTGGATAGTGGTGCTTCCTTTCACATTACGGGAGACAAGGAACTTTTGAGTGACTTGGAGGAGAAGGATCTCTAGATGCATATTGAAATGGATGATGACAGGAACTACAATTCTATCAATATTGGTACCATTACCTTCCAGAGGGATTCAAGTAAACCTTTTCAATTAAAATATGTAATGCATGTACCAGGTTTGAAGAAAAATTTAGTCGCAATCGCAATGTTGGAGGATAGAGGCTATGATGTTGTTTTTAGTGAAGTAAAAGCTTTCGTGTGACACAAAACAACAAGACAATCCAAGAAGATAGGGATTCAAGTTAAGAATCTCTACAAGCTAGAGGTAGATGGTTGCACAGAAATGATGGGCAAGGCGGAAAAGTGGTGAGATGGGATGAGGGCGAATTATGGCACGGGAGATTGGGCCATCTTCACCATGGAGCCTTGAAAGTCATGCAACATATTTCTACTAGTCTTTCCAGGGGTACACTTTCACAGTTAGACACATGCAAGGGATGTACTATGGGAAAATATGTAAAGGCCACCTTTCATGAGAAGCAAAATCGAGCTTCGGGGATCCTTGAGAGATTTCACACAGACGTCTGTGCACCATTCTTTGTTGCTTCGACAGCAAAACATAAGTACTATGCGATATTTGTTGATGACTTTTCTCGTAAGTGTTGGATATTCTTCATGCAGAAGAAAGATCATAAATTCTCTAAGTTTTTTGAGTTTAAGGCATTGGTGGAGAAAGAGTCGGGGAAGCAAGTAAAGGCTCTTAGGAGAGATAATGGTGGAGAGTACATCTCTAACGACTTCAATAACTTCTACAGAAAATAAGGAATTCGAAGAGAACTGATAGAGCCTCATAACTCCCAGAAGAATAGGGTCATGGAAAGAAAGAACAGAATGATCGTGGGTGCAACAAGAGCAATGTTGCATGATCAAGGCCTACCGATGCATCTGTGGGCAGAAGCATGCAACACTATGGTATTTATGCAGAACCATTGTCCTCATAGGATACTTGGCATGAGTAAACCTAAAAAGGCTTTCACTGATAATAAACCTGATGTTTCACACTTTAAGATTTTTCGCTAATCTATTTATGTGCATGTGACTAAACATGCCAGGAAGAAGCTAGAACCGATAGCTGAGATCAGTATTTTTGTGGGGTACACTGAAACACCCCATAATTATTGATTGTATTTTCCAAACAGAAGAATGACTGTTGTACGATGGGATATAAAATTTGATGAGGAGAAATCTATGTGATTGTCCCTTAAGAGGGAGCTGGACTTGCATGTAGAGGAGGAATTTTTGGTTCCCTAGGATGAGCCTCAAGATGTGGATCAGCTACATGTGGAGGATCATGGAGTGGAGGAAAACACTCATGCAGAGCCATCCATCAGAAATGGTAGAAGGCGCACCATGGAAGCTGATAGATTGAGACTTGATGTTGCGGAGAATGTAAAAGCCCCTACTTCAGAGCACAGACAAAGACAGTCTCCTGACAGGTTTACTGGTTACATGGCTCTTATGAGAAAATTTATTGTGACTGAGCCAGCTTCCTTTTAGGAAGCAATGCAACAACCAACTTGGGTTGATGCAATGGTGGAGGATAATCACTCCATTTTCAAGAATAGTGCATGGGAGATTTTCCTAAGACCAGTCGACAAATCAGTGGTTTGATCTAGATGGATCTACAAGGTAAAGCAAGCTGCTGATGGGAGTGTGGAGAAATACAAGGCCATATTTGTGATCTGTGGATTCTCATAGATTGAGGGGATCGATTATGATGAGACTTTTGCACCTGTTGCACGGTACTCTTCCATAATATCCATCCTTTCACTCTCAGTGTAGATGGGCTGGTGCATTCATATAATGGATGTGAAAACTGCGTTTCTCAATGGGATCATTGAGGAATAGGTTTACATAGAGCAGCCTGAAGGTTTCGAGATATTCAACAGTGAGTCGCATGTGTGCCGACTCAAAAGAGCACTGTATGGGCTGAAGCAAGCACCACGTGCTTAGTACACTCAAATAGACATCTATTTCACCCTACTGGGCTTCACCAAAAGTGAAGCAGATGCAAGCTTGTAACAGATTGTGGTTAAGGGTAAGCTATTGATTATTTTTCTTTATGTTGATGATCTAATTTTGACTGGTGAGGAGCAGCTGATACACTCATTCAAGGAGGATCTGGCAAGGGAGCTCAAAATGAAGGACATGGGACTCCTTCATTATTTCCTTGGATTGGAAAAATGGTAGTGGGATGGTGAAATTTTTTGTGTCTCAAGGCAAGTATGTAAAGGAGATACTGGGTAAGTTTCACATGGAGAGCCGCAAACCCATGGATACTCCTCTTCCAGGAAATTGGAGGAAAGAGGATGCTAATTCTAGAGAGGTAGTGGATGCTACTGTCTACAAGCAGTTAGTTGCTTCATTGATGTATCTAGTGAACACTGGACTAGACATTTTCTACGTAGCTAACTAGCTAAATCAAGCTATGGTTAAGCCTACCAAGCTCTTTTGGAAGGCATGGAAGCATGTCTTGAGATACCTGAGGGGCACATCAAAGTATGGTATATGGTACAGATAGACAAAGGGAGTGAAGCTCCAAGGCTTCACAGATGCAGATTAGGCGGGAAATCCATCACACAGAAAGAGCACATCAGGAGGGATCTTCAGCATAGGATCGACAACAGTTTCCTGGTACAGTAGGAAACACCGATCTGTGGCACTTAGTTCAAAGGAAGCATAATACATGGCAGCGAGTCAAGCTACATGTGAGGCTATCTGAATGAAAAATATCTTGGTTGGTTTGTTTGGTTCTTAGATGGATCCGATAGTGATACATTGCGATAATCAGAGTTGCAAAACTCTTGATTAATCCTGTGTTTCATGATAGGTCCAAGAACATAGATATCTGATACAATCATCTCAGAGATTTTTTGTAGAGAATAATAATTTTTCTTCAATACATTCCCACGGAGGATCAAGATGAAAATATTCTGATGAAGGTTCTCACCAGGAGAAAATTCGAATACCATAGAGAGTTTAACTCAGTTTAACTAAGTTAAGTGAGTTAAACTCAAATGTGATAGTTGTAACTGTTAGATACACAAGTGAGAGATCAATTGAATTAAATATTAATTAATTCACAATCAGTGATCTCACATGCAATTGAGGATTTACTATTATTAGCTGCATGCATGTCAGATCCAGTGGAAACCCAGTGGAGATCTACGTGAAAGGGAAGTTGACTATCAGTTGTAGGATTATTGGGTTGCACCCATGCAACCAAACACCCATTGGAGTGCCCATGATACTTGCACAGTCAAGGAAGGCCAAAATTCCTATTCTTTAGGGATTTCATTCATTATATATTGCGCAAGAAAGTCAAGCTGTTTGGAGGCAGTAAATTAGCTAAGCATTGATCAGTTTTATGTATGAAAGTGTGAGACAATTAGCTGAGTACAGGAGGGATCTTATTAGAATATTTGTATGTAATTTTTTCATGATTCCATGTTGGATATACAATAGAATATAGTGAATTTTTTATTTGAAAGATTTCCCTGGGAAATTATCTGTGTTTTGGTTTGATTGATCTTCTTTACTTCATGTGATTGGAAATTGTGTTTTTAATTTCACAAAATATTTGTCGAAGTGATTTAGTATTTAAATTTAGTACATTATTAGATCATATTGAATCCATGATATACATGCTTGTTGTATAATTTCTACAGTCTCAAGACTCAAGGCTCCCCCTTGGTTGCTTGAATTACACAACTGCGCAGTCACTGATCCCCTTTCCCATATTTCCATTCGGATTCGACTTAGTCAATCGATCAGTATGCACAATATTATACTAGGGGGTTTTCGGATTGATGTCATCTCATCATGATTGAATTGAAAACTCACTTTTCTCATAGAGGCTCAATCCTCAATAGTAGAAGAACTTTGACACATCTACAACTGAACACTCACCGGGAACAACTTCTTGCTTTTTGAAGGCACCATTTCATCCCTCTCTCTTGCTGACAATTAAATCCAAGGAAAATATTTAAGAATTCGACGACTGAGCCATATTTCGGATGGGACTCCTACACCAAATGGTGTGAAATTTAATAGGGACTTCATATCAAGGAGATCATATGAATTTTGGTGGGTCCAACATAGTCAACAAGATGATATAGACCATGTTTCATGTTACTAGGATTGATGGTATAACAAATCATGCATCTTATTATGAACTTAGCTACCTTCTCTTACATCTTCAGTCAATACACATACCTTTGTAACTTAGTCCACAGTATTCCCTAGACCAATGTGCCTTGCAACCTTGGAGGTGTGAGCCTCTCTAATAAACTACAATTACTCACCTTTAGGAACACATAGCTTATCAAGCCTCTAGAGTAACCCATCTTGGAGATGTTATTCAACAGTGCTATTGCCATTGTGCACATGACTCTGCAACTACTTATACACATCCTTGAAGTCATCAGCCTTTGAATATGTCTCTCTATATGCATCATGGGTGAATGGATCCATGTGCAAAAGAGTCCCAAAAGTTGTGATCTTTATGTGGGTGGCCTTGAAATCATGCCAGCCAACTTGTTTGTGCTTCCCTACTTGTACTTGATCACCAAATGAAAATGTTGTAAAAACCCCATCCACTTGAAATGCCTTGTTTGTTGTAGCTTAACCTGGGCATGCAAGTATTGTAATGACTGGTTATCTGTGTGGATTACTATCTCCTTTCCCATCAGATAGTGCTTCCACTTCTTCACAACTTTCACCATGGAATAGAGCTCCTTGTCGAAGTTAGGGTAGTTAAGAACCGCCCCAAGAAAAACTTCAAAACAATAGCATATATGCCTTCCTCATTGCATCAAGACAACTCCCAAAGCATACCCACTTGAATTTTGTATCCACTGCAAAAGGCCACTGCATTTTTTGTAATTATAGAACTTGTGCTTTACTGAACATATTCTTTAGCTCCTCAAAATCCCTTTCTTGCTGCAACTAATCCAACAAATCATCTATCCTTGGTAGCGGGTATATATTCTTAAGTGTGATTTTTTTCAATTCCTTTTAATATATTCACATCCACCAATTCCCATCCTTCTTTTTCACAATGATGATGGGCGACGCACATTTTGATGTACTCAGCCAAATGACACCTTGTTCCAGCAATTGCTACAACTTTTTCTACACCTTACTTGCTTCTATAACATACTTCCTGTACAACCCAATATTCAACAATGGGGAATATGGAAATGGCTGGATCTCGTGCTCCACTTATATCTTAGGTGGTAACCATTTAGGCTCTCAGAACACATCCTTTTATGCCTATAACAACTCCCTAAATTGTTTTTTTTTTTGTTTCTTAGTACACCCCTCTAGGGATGCCTTACCTCTTATTGACTCCTCTTCAGATTGAATTTCTCTTAAAAGCAATAAAACATACTTCTTGTTGGAACTAATCAATTTATTGGCTTGGTTGGCACTTACCAGTGAAATTTTCAACTTTCCTTTATGCGTGTTGATGATCGATGATTTTCCATGCTTGATGAGATAGTATTAGTTGGCTCTCCTCATGAATATTTCATCACACATGTCCATGTATGGAATCCTAAAAAGGACTCCACATACATCAAGGGTAACCACATCTACTTCATCAATAAAATCAACGATAGTAGAAAATATAAATTTTCATTGTTTTTTACCTTTAGCTTTGCATCCTTATTTACCCAGCCTAGTGGACGTGTGTTTGGAAGATCACGAAATTCCAAACCCAAATTCTTGACCAGGTCTGTTACAATTAGGTTTTCCTATGATCTTGATTCAAAAAAAGCATCAATATTTGTCTTCTTGACATGTATCTTTAGATGGAAGAGTTTGGTCATTTCTTTCTCTTCCTACTACTGAAGGCTACTCAGATTCACCTCCTTCTGCAGTGATGTACATATGATATTCTCATCCACATTTGAGTTTTTTTGAACTTGGTTGCTTAAATCAATGGCCATGAGATTCTTCTTCTTGTTATATGTAATGGATAAAATAATATAAATAATGATTAATAAGTTAATTAGTAATTAGGCTGAAGGTCCATGTCTGATGAGACATGACCTTTCGTGAAGAGGCACTTGCCTAGGTATATAAGCAGGCCTCATTTGTAATTATCAATCATATCATTCATCATATATTTTATATAATAATATTTGTATCCTCATTGGATATCTTGATATTTCAAGTCTTCTAGAATATTTAACTTGAGAAGGAACTTTGCTCGCTTCACTTGGTTTCAGAGCAATTTGATCTTTTGGCCGCTCAGGCTGCACAGATCCATGCTCTCCAATCCGGGTCCTTGACCGTCAAATTCATCAACGTTGTTGTTTTTGAAGTGTTTTGCTACTAGTCTTAGAGTTTCTCCATTTCCCCATCAAGCCTTTGGCCATAATAATAATAAATATATATATATATATATATATATATATATATATATATATATATATATATATATATATATATATTAGAAAAGAAATTAAAAAAAAAAAAATCAAAACATTGAGAAAGAGAGAAAAAAAAAGTGTATACATAAAAAAAAAGAGAGAGAATATATATTTTAAAAAAGGAAAAAATATATTGAAAATCAGGGGAGAAAAATCAATTAAAAAAATCAAGAAAAAAAATTCGAAAAAATAGATTAAAAAAAAGAAGCAAGTGTATAGTTAAAAAAGAAAAAAAAATATGCAACTATTATAAACAAAAATCATAAAAGAAAAATATTAAAAATAAATAAATATAAAGACAAAAAAAAAAGGTCGTAGCCATTCGACGATGGTATCTGTAGCCGTCCAACTGTCGACACCGCCGAGAATCTCCAACAGTCGACGCACAACCCAAGAATCTCCATAGTTTTTCCATACACTATGTTTTTTTCCAAGCTTCCTCCACTGTCACCGTCAACCACTCTAGCAATAGAGAAACCAATTGAAGCCACATCGTCATCCACTTCCTCATCAACATCACCGCCAGATGAATTTCTTGCTAGCACTTGACTTGCACCCATTTTCCGCCATCGTTTTTTACTGTAACCATTCTACCATCTCCAGCCCGGGTACCTATTCCTCCCACCTACAACCGCAACCAGATATCGTCTTCTCCATTACCATAAAACCAGCCATCAGGCCACCATAACCTTCATTTTCTCCTCCCCGCCATCAAGAAAACAAGCCCCGTGTTAAACCGTTGTGACTATTGTGTTTTTTCCATGCGTTAGGACCACCGACCACTCCCACTATCACCTCCTTCCCAGCTATCGTTCAATTCTGTTCCTCGATCCATCGTGTTGCCAATTTCTGCCATAGAAATCCACCCTATTTGTGCCATATCAATTTTGATATTCAACATTGCATTGATTATTTAATAAAAATAAGTTGAAACCACTGAATTTGGGGTTGTCTGGCCACCCAGTAGTGAAGAAGATCTTTTTTCTCCTATTTTTTTGGACATCATAAGTCCCACCTATATCATGCTATCGTTTCATTTGATTTACATCCCGACGATATAATTAAAACGTGCAGTAAAGAGTGGGGTTCCATACATTTCACTATTGGTTAAACGTCATAATTTTAAAAGAGTAGGAAAAAGAAGATTAATAGGGTATTAACTATATATATATATATATATATATATATATATATATATATATATATATATATATATATATATATATATATGTTGAAAATGCAGCAAGATGATGGAGCTTAGTGAAATGAAGTCGCCTTCACTAAGTGGGCCCGCAGGCTATTTTTGGCGCAAAGTCTATTTTTAGACTATGTCTATTTTTAGACATATGGAGCATGGTTTGGGAGTTGCAGTATGCTATTCTTGGAGTATTGGTCATGTTGGTAAAAATATATGGACCTCTATTTTTAGACATTTAGGTCGAAGTCTATTTTTAGACTGCCTAGCTAAAAATAGAAAAGTCAAATATTATTTACCCTTAATAATATTTGGACTCTAAACTTCAGTTTACTCTCTTGGGGCACTTCAGTTCGAGCTATGGAAGTGGCTCATGCATCTGACAGAGGAATTACGCTATTCCTAGGGGTTTGTTGAGCTCATGCATGGTTGACTTCAGTTAGGACTTCAGTGGCAGAAGTTTGGTGGAGTTGATGAGACAGTTGGTGGAGTTGTGTTCAGTTTAACTTAGTTGAACTAGTTGAGATTAGTTTAACTAGATAATCAACTAGTAATGAGTGGAGTGAATTAAATATTATTTAATTCACTAATTTTTAACTCATTATTCAACTCAAGAACACATCAGTTCACTACAGTGCATGGACAGTTCAGTGGAGACCAGTGAAAGAGGTAGATGAAAGGGTTGAAATAGCTATCAGTTGTGACATTAGTTGTGCATGAGATTTGCACCACACTTGGAGGAATTTCCAATGATGATTGCACTGTCAAGCCAAGGAAATTCGAACCTTGGATCTCTCATTAGACCAGCCTTGATTGCACAATAGAGGCAGGAAATTAGTGGATGTGTTTTGAACCTGTGACTTGTTCAAAACCAAGCTAGTTTGTGTGTAACTATTGGAGACAGTACTGAGTACTTGTGAGGAGTATTGTACTGATATTGTTACATGTTTCTCTTCCATTTATAATATACTATAGCTAGGGGTTTTCATCTATAAGCTTTCCCCATACATACTGTGTAATGTGTGTGATGTTTTGATTATCTTTTGATCACATACCACTTGTTTTATTTCCGCATGTGTGATGATCTGAGTAGAAGATATTATGTGTTGCATATGAATTCGAATTGATATGTGATCGGGATAATCTCGGTGGATAAATCTTCATTATTCAGCAAATTTCTACATGGTATCGAAGCTATTGGAGGTATCGGAGAAAAGATTGATCATCATAGTGATTACAAACTTATTTCGGTAGACAGAGTCTGCATGCGGGCCAGGTAGCCTCTGGATCCATCCTTTCCTTTGAAAGGTGATACATCCAGTAAATGCCCCTGCAGTCGATCTCTGTGCTAGAAATATTTTTTTCTCACAGATCAAGAGCAGTTGAGCTTTGAGTTTGGAATTTGAATTTTGCAGTAGTTTGTTTTCTTGGTGCCGGAGTTGAAAATGTCTTTCAACAGTTTGCGACTCGAATATGCTCTTGAAGGCAGTTCGAATTATGTTGCATGGAAAGTGTTTGGTCAATTTAGTGTGTCCTAAATTGCTGCATTTAATTGTCAATCCGGGAATCGTAAGTTGATGAAGTGCGGTGCACTATATGTGCAAGATAACCTCTTTCTTATCTTTTTGTCGTTTATGGTCTTTCTAAGGTGAAATGGAAATTCTAAAGTGAGAAACAAGCTTGGTTATAATTGTTCAAGGAAATGATATTCCCCTATAATGATTTTCCACTCTCGAAACTTCAAAAGCAAATTGGAATTACAATGACAAAAGAAAGTAAACTGCTGAAATGGAAAGTGCTGTTAATCTAATGAATCAAAACAAGAAACTAGTGAATATGAAAACTAAACTATTCTTGCTGCCAACTGAACACAAAAGAAAGTACGCTTATGGAAATTCAAAGTTGCAATGAAAGAAATCTAAACCAGATTACATCAATTCATTTTCTGACCCTTCATCATTAGACCAGCTATGACTTGTGGAAGTAATCATAAACAACTTGTGTAACTGATATTTAATTTGCAGGAAGTAAACTAATACTAAACCATACACACATGATTCAATCCCTCGCCATCAGTCCAGCTGTGGCTTTCGGAGGCAATTGAAGATGTCATACATGATTCAATATATTTAAGTTTGCGGAAAAGAAACTAATACTAAACTACACACTTCATCATGCAGCCCCTCACCATCATTCCAGCTGTGGCTTTCGGAGGAAACTGAAGACGCTATGAGCAGCTTAATATATCTAATTTTGCAGAAAGGAAACTAATACTAAACTACACATCTCATCATGCAACCCCTCACCATCAGTCCAGCTGTGGCTTTCGGAGGTAGCTGAAGACACTATGAGTAGCTTAATATGTCTAATTTTAACTATTGAATCAGATAAACAAAACTGAAATGCACAAAACAAAACTGAAGTTAAACAAAGACCGTGAAAGAAAACTAGCAGCAGAATAATATCAGTTTCATATCATTAGCGAAAATACTATGAAAATGCCCCGGGGTGTCTACCTAAAACCTGCACAAGAAAACTGATCAGTATTTTAACAATCATAAAAACATAAAAGACAGGAATGCAATAAAAATTACAGAAATGTATGAACAGAAATAAAACAACTATGAAATATGAACATGTAATGGGTTATGATACAATGATTACTTAAAGAAATGAAATGAAAAATATATACATTAATACACAGAACCTCGGCTGAGCAGGGGCCCTCTACGCAGCTCTGGTATGATCTTCAAACACAAATTAAGTTATGAAAAAGAGTTTTTCACATTAAAAAGAAAGTCATTACAGGCTGGTGGTATTACGGCTCAAGGCAGCGTAATCACCACATAACAGAGTACGCACATCAACTTAATAACTAACAACTATCAACTCACATTCACTAACTCTACGTGCGTATGCAAACGCTCTTTATAAAGCAATAAAATGTAACTGTTTCCTGAAGTTTATGATAGCAGCCAACACGAAGGCCACGGATTTAGGAGTATGGCCATGTTTGGGAAACGGATCTATGGAAGGTGGGCGCTTAAATTCAACTCCAGAACTTTGCACAGATGTCAATTAACTTCCACAAGCTTGGGAAACGGCCGTATGGATGTTTCTATGCCACGAAACAGAGTCCAGCCGACATAGAACTCCACAGTTGACTTCCACGTGGATGGCTTTGACCGCGGCTTTCCTTGACGAATTCCATTGAACCAATAGGACACGAACCATGTCCTTGTCATTCCTAGCCTGCCCATGTGGCTCGTTTCCTTCGTTGACACCTGTAACATTGATTTCCACAAAATAGCTGCGGAAAGTTGCAGCGGCTGCGGAAAGTGACAAGTTTCCGCAGCTGTATGAACAAAATCAAAATCAAATAGAAAACACACAAACATAATTAAAAACCATGTTAGATACCCTTTTGCACATGATATTGACAATTTTGGAGGTTTAGGTGAGTGAAAGAGATATGGAAAATTGTATGGAAAAGAGACAAATTCGGGACTCAACATACCCCCACTGTGAAGGTGTTGCATGTCCTCATGCAACCAAAATTTTGACACTCTCTGTTCAATTCATGTGCCTTGATACTTCAGCCAACACATCTAAACCCCTTCTCTTCTTCTTTGGTACTGCCATCATTCTGGGTTTCTTCATGAGGCACCTGAATTTGATATTCACAAGTGCTCTGCTCAATTTTTGGCATTTCCTTTTTAGCTTCTTATTTTTCTTTTGCCAAATACCCAAATGTAACATAGTATTGTCATGGATAATCTTGTCCAGTTTGCCTTGCTCTTTGAGTGTTTCATTTTCATTTTTTGATATGCCGATTCAAAAGCTCAAGCTCAAGAATCTCTTGTTTTAATGACTGAACCAAGTCATCCTGCAATGTATGAGGCTGAGTAGAAGAGGTGCTTGGACCTGTGGCTGCCTTCTCCAAGGATTCTATATAATCATAGACCTCCTGCTGTTTGGGGTCTACTTCCGGTGTCTTCTTCATTGGATTGTCTTCAAAATGCTGCAAGGGAGAATTATGTTCAAAATTTGGCTGAGGAGAACTTTCATCAATATTTTGCTGAGAATAAGATGGAGTACACTCATTGTCTGATTGGGAGTGAAAGGAGTCAGGTTCACTATCTGACTGAAATGGACTATGGTCGGTTGGAGACTGTTCAGATGTCTCTTCACCCAAATCAATGAAATGAGGACCTTTAATTTGTGTTTTTCTCAGTTTTCCCTTAAGCCTGCTACTTCTCCTCACATGCTGTGGTACACTACCCTTTTGTTCTTGTTTTCCCGTTTTTGCCTTCTTAGATAGAGATGACTGTTTTTGAAGAAAAATTAATCTCTCAGACAGAATTTGGTGATCTTCTTTTTCAGAAGAAGAGGTTTTATGGACAACCTCAACAATTTCTTTCCCTTTTGATGTTTTTGGCTTCTTAATTTTGATTTCCTTCTTCTTCCTTTTTATCAATCTCTCTTCCTTATCATTTTTCTTCATAGTAATAGTAGAAGTATCTTGGATTTCATCTATTGTTCTTTTCCTTCTACTTCTTTTTGCTGTGCTAGCTGCGGGAACTTCCTGTGTAGGAGCAACTTGGGTTTCAACATCCATTTTATTTCTTCTACTCCTTCTAATTGATTTACCTTCAGGAATTTCCCGAGGTTCTTCAAAGAAGTTTCTAACTAAGAATTGTTCCCAAGTATCTTCTCTTTCTTTCAGTTCCTTTTCAATCAAAATTTTTATAAGCCCATGATGATATAAATGAGGCTCTACATCTCCTAGGTGTTTTTGCACAGTCACAACCATTTTCTTCAAGCTGTTGAATAGGAAATAAGGAAGATTGAGAGTTTGGTTTTCAAGGAAATTCATCAATATCCTAGTATGATACATGTACATAGAGCCAAAGCGGCCTTCACATGTGATAAATTTCTGAACAATGAGTAATAAAGTGGCCCATTCATCTTTTATTGCATGCATTGGAATTCCTCTTTTAAAAACAGTGATATCCATACCTTGATTTCGGAGGATTGTTCTCCATGCCTCATCACTGATACTTTTGTTTTTGAACCACCGTTCTCCTTCCTTAAGAAGCTCTGTTGCTGCTGCTATTGATGCTTCATTAACCAAAAATTTGAGGTCTCCCACTTCTGCTTCCGAGCCATCAAATGATCTTGCAAACGCTTTGGTAATTTCTCTGTGGTAACCCCGGAATTTCTGAATAAAACGTAGCCATTTAGCTTTTCTCAACATCTCTTTTGCTTGTGGAAATCCCTCTATGAACTTCTGTCCTTCTGGCTCTGCCCTTAATAATTTTCCCATTTTACTTCTCTGTGCTTCACAGCTTGCCTCTGTGAGGGTTTTAAGCGGAAGTGGAACGATGGAATACACGGAGTCGAGCGCAATGCTGTGGGGATGTTATCACAAAACGGAAATGAGCACCATACACAAAATGGAATAAGACTGTGGGTGAATATACGGGAATGAGAGTGAGTAAAAGGAACGGAATGGAGTGAAACAGGGAATGAGAATGAGTAGAGTGAGGTTTTGTAACACGACAGAGAAATGACAAAGAAGTTAACAAAGTGTAATGCATTCGGCCGCATTTTGAATTTTTGGTGGCTGTGTCATAAATATGAACACGTTTCAATCAATGATTATGGAGTTATGCGGCTCGTAAGAGTCCTTTGTCAACTCAAATACGTATCATTATCTTCGGTGGGCTATTTGAACATGAGTAAGAGTCGGAATTTCAATAATGAAGCCGTTTGTGAATAAATGCAAGAGGATAACATAGAGATCGTGGAGGGTTACGGACTGTCAATATAATCATTACGCGTTATGGGTAGAGCTCATAGTTTAAAATTACATAAAAAAAATGTGTCTTTATACTATTTGAAATAAACTTTATTCATACCTTTGGAATCCTTGCTCTTGCCCTTGGTCTTCAACTGATTGATCTTCATTAGTGTCTTGAATGTCCCATTGATCCTCTCCTGCATTTTATTTCATGATTTTATGAAAACAACAACTAACTGTACATTCTTTTTGAAAAAAGAGTAGTAGCAGCTGCGGAATCTGCTTCTGGCTGCGGAAACTGGAGTCAGCTGCGGAAACAGCTGTCAGCTGCGGAAACTGACACAGCTATTACTTGGCTGAAATAGAAATGAACAAATGACAAATGACCAGATGGAAATGGTCATAAAAATATTATTATTGATGGAATGGATGAGATGAAGTGGAATGAAGTGAAATGAAATGAAATGAAATGAAGTGAAGTGAAGTGAAATGGAGTGGGTGGTGAGATAAAATGAAATAAAAGACAGAATTTTTTTTTTGGAAAATATAGAGTGTCAGGTGTCCCTGATTTTCACCCCATATTTTCTGTATAAGACTGCCAATCGATGATTGGTTTTCAGGCTTATACCATTTTTTTTTCTTCTTTTTTTTTTTATTTTTTTTTTTTATTTTTTTTATTTTTTTATTTTTTTTTTTTGACTTGAAAAAAAAAACTAGCTTGGTAGAGAAGAAGGATTCTTCTGTACCAGCCTGATTGCAGAACTTTCTTGAAACAACTTGACAAAATCCTCTTTAGAGAGTGGCTTATGATAAACTTTCAATCTATGGCCATTCACTAAAAGAGGAGTTTGAAACTCATCAATGGTCTTGATTCTTACATCTCCATTGTTAAAGACCTTGTCAATCTCATATGGCCCAAGCCAATGAGTCTGAAATTTCCCTTGAAAGTCTTTAAACTTGGAGTCAAACAACAATGCCCAATCTCCTTCTTGAAACTTCTTCTCTTTGATATATTTGTCATGCCACTTAGTTATTTGATATTGAACTAGATCAGTTTTTAGAATTGCTTCTTGTCTGATCTCATCTAGCTCATTCAATTGCTCTATTCTATGCTTTTGGGCTTCTGATAAGTCCATTCCCAACTGAACTGCTATCTTGAAGGTCTTGACTTGGAACTCAATGGGGAACAAGACTTCTTTCCCATAAACAAGTTCATAGGGAGAATGTCCCGTTGTATTCCTCCATGTAGTTCTGTAGGCCCACAAGGCTTCTGGAAGCCTTTCTGCCCAATCTCTTCTATGTAGATGAACAGTTTTGGTGATGATACTTTCAAGAACTTTGTTTGTGGACTCCACTTGACCATTGGCTTGTGGATGGTAAGGAGTAGATTTTCTGTGCTTGATTTTGTATTCTTCCATCAACTTCTCCACCAAATTTGATGTGAATTGGCTCCCCTGATCTGTTACAATTTCTCTTGGAACACCAAAGCGAGTAAAAATATCCTCATAAAGAAAATGAACAACTGAATTTTCAGTAGCGGATACTAATGCTTTAGCTTCTACCCATTTAGTAACATAATCAGTGCAAACCAATATATACTTATTTTGCTTAGATGGTGGATTAATAGGTCCAATGAAATCTAAAGCCCATTTTTCAAAGGGTTCAATGAGTACCTGTGTTTGCAATGGCATTTCATTTGAAAGGGTAGGTTTCCCCACTCTTTGGCAGCTATCACACCTTTTGACATATTGTTTTGCATCTTTGAAGAGAGAAGGCCAATAATATCCCAAGGAAAGGATTTTATAGGCCGTCCTTTGTCCGCAAAGTGTCCGCCGCATGGTTCATCATGACATGCCTTAAGAATATCAGGCATTTCATCTTCCCTGACACATCTTCTGATCACAAGATCTGGCCCTGTTTTAAACAATTCGTTAGAAATCCATGAATATCTTGAACTCTCCCGAATAATTTTTCGTTTTTCTCTTGGAAATAAATGTGAAGGTAGTTTCCCTGTAACCAAATAGTTAGCAATATCTGCATACCAAGGGGTCTTAATAGTTACTGCAAACAAATATTCATCAGGAAACTTATCTTCTACAGAAGAATCTTCTTTAGTATTTTGAATTCTAGACAAGAAATCAGCTACTGTATTCTGTTTTCCTGGTCTATCCAACACAGTAATATTGAATTCTTGCAAAAGTAAAAGCCATCTTGTCACTCTGCCATTAGTAACAGGTTTGTTCATTAAATATCTAATTGCAGAATGGTCAGTATGAATAAAAGTTTCATAGCCTGTTATGTAATGTCTAAAGTTATTAATCGCATGAACAACAACTAAGAACTCTTTTTCAGTCACAGTATAGTTCAACTCTGTGGGAGTCAAATTTTTACTGGTGTAATAAATGGCATAAGGAATTAAATATTTTTGACCCAACACAGCTCCAAGAGTTGTATCTGAAGCATCTGTAGAAATATGGAAAGGAAGTTTCCAATTTGGTCCTCTCAAGATAGGTGCTTCAGATATTCTTGTTTTCAAAGTTTCAAAAGTGGATTGACAATCAGGATCCCATTTAAATTCACAGTCTTTTGTAAGCAACTTGAAGAGTGGAGATGCTATTTTAGTGAAGTTCTCTATAAATCTTCTATAGTAACCAGTAAAACCTAGAAAACTTCTAACATCTCTTTGACAATTTGTAATAGGCAACTTGGAGATGACTTCAACTTTTGATCTATCAACTTTAATTCCATCTCCTGAAATATGATGTCCTAAAACAATCCCTTCAGTAAACATCATAAAGCATTTTTCATGGCTTAATGAAAGGTTTGTTTCTTTACATCTTATGAGAACTTTTTTCCAAATTTTCTAATGCCTCTTCAAATGAATTACCATAAACTGTAAAATCATCCATATAAACCTCTACACAATCATGGATTAGATCAAAAAAAATTCCTAGTACTGCTCTTTGGAATGTTGCGGGTGCATTACATAACCCAAAAGGAAGCACTCGGTAGGCAAAAGTTCCCCATGGACAAGTAAATGTGGTCTTATCTTGATCTTCAGGTGCTACCTGAATTTGATTATAGCCACTAAAACCATCCAAGAATGAAAAGCACTTTTTACCTGCTAATGTATCTAATACCTGATCAATAAAAGGCAAAGGAAAGTGATCCTTCAAAGTTGCTTTGTTCAATTCCCTGTAATCAATGCATACCCTCCATTTACCATTCTTTTTAGGTACTATAACCAAAGGAGAAACCCATCGGCTATCCGAAATTGGATAAATGAAGTTTACATTGAGAAGTTTTTGGAGCTCTTCTTTCACTATCTCCCTAAGATTTGGATTCATCCTTCTTTGAGGTTGTCTGATTGGTCTACCGTTTTCCTCAATATAGATATGATGGATGCAAGTCTTAGGATCAATACCCTTCATGTCAGTATACTCCCATGCAAATGCAGTAGAATGTTTTTGCAAGATTCTGGTTAGTTCTTCTTGTTGTGACTTCTCCAGATGTTTATTGATATTCAATGTCTTTTCTGGAAAAATCTCAAAAACATAATTACCAAATTCTTCCATAGAGTAAAGAGACATTTGTCTTGATGATAAATATTCTATGTCAGATTCCAACTGAAATTGTGTGGGGTCATATTCTGAAGTTACTTCAAAATTTTCTAATGTGTTCAGAATCTGACTATCCTCACTAATCTCAGAAATGGTAAAGACAGGTTGTATAGTGTTCTCATCATCGACCCATTCATTGTCTCCTATTTCTGTAATTGCTCTTGCGGGAGGATACAAATTGAATTTCTTTGTCGAATTACCATTAGAAATGTACATGTCTCCAGATCTACAACTAATAAAAGCATCAGCTGTGGCCAGCCAAGGTCTTCCCAAGATAATTGGATGTCCTCCTAGATTACTTTTGGGAGTCAAAATCATAAAGTCTACTGGATATTCCCAAGAATCTAAGGAGACTGAAATATCTTCTAATACACCATCTAGTTTAATAACCGATCGATCTGCAAGTTGCAATAAAGTATGTGTAAAAAGAAGGTTAGGAAGTTTTAACTGTTCCATAGTCTGTCTACTCATAATGTTGATAGCAGCCCCTAAGTCAATCAATGTGTTTGGAATTTCTATCCCATTTATATGTGTCTTGACAATTGGACTTCCAGGATCTACATACTTCTGCATGGCAATTTTTCCCATCATAATGTCTCCAATCTTTCCTACCAGGTGGATTCTTCTTGTGTCCTTTAGCTTTCTTCCTGGTCTTTTGAAACTCAACTCCTTTATGGTTTTTGCTAGAATAGGAATTTCTCGAATGGCTTGTAGCAATGGAATCTTGATACAAACATTCTTCAATTCATCTATAAAGTCATAGTTAGGCAACAAAATTTGTTTTTCCACCCCCTTATCAATTTGTAGTCTTTCCGGAAAAGGAGGTGTAGATGAAGATACATGTTGCTCAACTATAGGAGTTGTGGATGCTAGCTTTTCTTTTTCTTTTTGAATTTTTGAATTTTAAAGAGATTCTTCCTCAGAACCCTTATCGACTTGAAGAGAGTCCTCCTCAGAGGTATCTTGCTCTTGAATGTCTATAGAAGGTTTTTCTAAAACTCTACCAGATCTGAGTTGTACATCGTTGAGAGGAACAATCATATAGGTAGGAAATTGTTGTCCTTCTACCATATAAGTATTTTGAGGATTCTTATTGTTAGGATTTGGAAATGGTTGAGCTGGAAGTTGGTTTGTCTTCTGTTGGTATGGGAGCATGAGTTGAGGATTTGTATTTTGTTGAGAAGGTTGATGTTGTGGAAATGGCAATGAAAGTTGTTGTGGATTTTGGCTTGGAAATTGTGGAGCTTGCTGGTTTTGAAAAGATGGAGGATATTGATAAAATTGAGCAAATCTCCCATAAGGATTTTGCATTCCTTGTACCCATGGCTGATATGAGTTTTGATGTTGGGGCCAAGGTTGTGGCCAAGGAGTCCAATTTGGTGGGGTTTGAAGATTCATAGGGTTATTAAACCCTTGAGATTGTTGTCCCTGCCAAGGTCTCCTTGCGACAAAACAAAGAGATTCTATTGAATTTGGATCTTCTTGAAAAACAGATTTGAGTCCAGGGATTGAAGGAAAATCCTTGATCTCATGATTTTCTGAGCAAATCATACATGTTTCTACAACTTTTGCATCCAAGGGACATTCCCTTAAAGCATGTTTCTTTCTACATTTCGGACAAAAGATGGCTAAAGCATCTGTTTCTGCTTTCTGCTTGTTTTGGATTTTAAGGGTGTCTAGTTGTTCACTAAGACCCCCTAAGATATCAGTTTTAAACTCATCAAGCATATTACCAATCTCTCCCCTACTTACTGATCCAGTTGCAGATTTGTTAGCCCTAATAAGAGAAGAATCCCTAGGCCCTTTTCCAGTTTTAGATCTTCCCCTTGAGAATTGGATACATAGTTCTGTTATATCATGAAATGGGAGCTGAGAAATGTCTCCTTTACCCATCATGTTTAAAATGTCTATCCATTCATCTCTAATGGCTTTTAATAGGAGGGCTTTCAAGGTTTCATTATCTAAGTTGCTCATCTTTGCTCTTTTCAAGTTGTATTGAAATCTTTCAATTAAGTCTTCCAAATTTTCATCATCTTTTTGCATCATTTTGAATACCTCATCCTTGTGATTGGTGGGCATACAATAATCCAAGTATCTATCCAAAAATGTTTGTTTCATATCATTCCAAGTCCCGATAGATTGAGTGGCTAATCCCATGAACCATTTCAAAGCAGATCCCTTCAAGGTTGAAGGAAATAGTTTGAGTTTTTGAGAATCTTCCATATAGTCATAAGTTCGGCACACTACTTCAAAATCAAACAGAAATGTTTCAGGATCTTCACTTCGTAATCCATAAAATTTAGGGAGAACAGATGGTGAAATATTTTTCATTGTTGCATGAGTTTCCTCATCAACTATAGGGAATCCAAGAAAATCGTCCCTATTTCTACCATTATTTCCTTCACCATTGTTATCTTCATTATCTCCTCCTCCTCTATCTCCACCTCTATTTATTACTTTCTCTGCCATGATAGCTTCTTTAGAGTCCTTATAGTCCTCTAGTTCTTCTATCAAGGAAGGATGAGAGAAAGTTTCTTTGTTTTCAAAGTAGGCTTTAATAGGTGGTGTAGGAGAATCCTCTAATTCAGCTGTTCTTTGGCTTCCAAAAATCTTAAGGCTAGGGGTAGATGATGGTGAATCTGGTCTATGCCTTGAAGAAGATGGAGTTGTGAAAATCGAACTCTTGGCTTTAGCTATAAACCTTCCCCTAGAATCTCTTGCTCTATGCATGTCATTTTTTTTAGTTTTTTTTTTAACAAAAGTTGGGCTAATAATTCTCTTTCTGATCTTCCAGATCACACTAGGTGCAAGAAGAGAGCATACTTAAGAAATTACTAAACCAATAACTCTCTTTTTCTGATCCTCCAGATCACACTAGGTGCAAGAGGAGAGCATACTTCAAGAAGTTATCAAGTTTTCCCTTCTTTTATGATTTTATGTGTTTTTTTTTTAAGAAATTGGCTACCTAGTTACACTTCCCCGGCAACGGCGCCAAAATGCTTGGTCAATTTAGTGTGTCCTAAATTGCTGCATTTAATTGTCAATCCGGGAATCGTAAGCTGATGAAGTGCGGCGCACTATATGTGCAAGATAACCTCTTTCTTATCTTTTTGTCGTTTATGGTCTTTCTAAGGTTAAATGGAAATTCTAAAGTGAGAAACAAGCTTGGTTATAATTGTTCAAGGAAATGATATTCCCCTATAATGATTTTCCAATCTCGAAACTTCAAAAGCAAATTGGAATTACAATGACAAAAGAAAGTAAACTGCTGAAATGGAAAGTGCTGTTAATCTAATGAATCAAAACAAGAAACTAGTGAATATGAAAAATAAACTATTCTTGCTGCCAACTGAACACAAAAGAAACTACGCTTATGGAAATTCAAAATTGCAATGAAATAAATCTAAATCAGATTACATCAATTCATTTTCTGACCCTTCATCATTAGACCAGCTATGACTTGCGGAAGTAATCATAAACAACTTGTGTAAATGATATTTAATTTTGCAGAAAGTAAACTAATACTAAACCATACACACATGATTCAATCCCTCGCCATCAGTCCAGCTGTGGCTTTCGGAGGCAATTGAAGATGTCATACATGATTCAATATATTTAAGTTTGCGGAAAAGAAACTAATACTAAACTACACACTTCATCATGCAGCCCCTCACCATCAATCCAGCTGTGGCTTTCGGAGGAAACTGAAGACGCTATGAGCAGCTTAATATATCTAATTTTGTAGAAAGGAAACTAATACTAAACTACACATCTCATCATGCAGCCCCTCACCATCAGTCCAGCTGTGGCTTTCGGAGGTAGCTGAAGACACTATGAGTAGCTTAATATGTCTAATTTTAACTATTGAATCAGATAAACAAAACTGAAATGCACAAAACCAAACTGAAGTTAAACAAAGACTGTGAAAGAAAACTAGCAGCAGAATAATATCAGTTTCATATCATTAGCGAAAATACTATGAAAATGCCCCGGGGTGTCTACCTAAAACCCGCACAAGAAAACTGATCAGTATTTTAACAATCATAAAAACATAAAAGACAGGAATGCAATGGAAATTACAGAAATGTATGAACATAAATAAAACAACTATGAAATATGAACATGTAATGGGTTATGATACAATGACTGCTTAAAGAAATGAAATGAAAAATATATACATTAATACACAGAACCTCGGCTGAGCAGGGGCCCTCTACGCAGCTCCGGTATGATCTTCAAACACGAATTAAGTTATGAAACAGAGTTTTTCACATTAAAAAGAAAGTCATTACAGGCTGGTGGTATTACGGCTCAAGGCAGCGTAATCACCACATAACAGAGTACGCACATCAACTTAACAACTAACAACTATCAACTCACATTCACTACCTCTACGTGCGTATGCAAACGCTCTTTATAAAGCAATAAAATGTAACTGTTTCCTGAAGTTTATGATAGCAGCCAACACGTAGACCACGAAGGCCACGGATTTAGGAGGAAAGTTGCAGCGGCTGCGGAAAGTGACAAGTTTCCGCAGCTGTATGAACAAAATCTAAATCAAATAGAAAACACACAAACATTATTAAAAACCATGTTAGATACCCTTTTGCACATGATATTGACAATTTTGGAGGTTTAGGTGAGTGAAAGAGATATGGAAAAGTGTATGGAAAAGAGACAAATTCGGGACTCAAGAGAAAGATCGCATGGAGGTAGTATTAGAAGATAATTAATTGAAGGAGTTCATAGATACAGATGTCCAAAAGCCCACTGATCCTGCTGAAGTCGAAGCTTGGCAAAAGAAGATGGCGAAATGTCGAAGGATTCTGTTGGAGGGCATTAAGGATCACATTGTATCCAGCCTGCATGGAAAAGCTTCTCCATATTTAATGTGGAAAGCGTTGATAGATCTATTCCAGAGTAAGAGCGACCAAAGGAAGCTGGCGCTCAAAGATAAGCTCAGAAACATCAAGATGGAGAAAGGCGACAGTATTGCCAAATACCTCACGAAGTTCACTCAATGCAGAGATGAGCTGGGAAGTGTGGGGGTGACTATCGAAGAAGAGGATATGGTGGACCTGGCTCTCCTTGGTCTTCCGAAGGCTTGGCATTCATATCAAGATAGTGTCAATGGTCGGGAGAAGTTGCCGGGATGGGAGTGCCTTTGGGCGGATCTCATGCAGGAGGAGATAAGGAGGACTACCAGGGACGGATCTTCATCAAAGGTATCTGATGAAGAAAATTGCGCTTTGGCTGCCAAAGCAAAGAAGAGGAAGAGCAAGAAGGCTTCTCAGTCTGGTGCGAAAGGCAAGAAGCAAGACATGTCCAAGGTGAAGTGTTTTCACTGTCACCAGCATGGACACTATGCCACAAATTTTCCGCAGAAGAAGAAAAATAAGAAGGCTGCTGGATCTGCAGCGGGAGAGGCATTGGCCTCCCAGTTTGAACTAGATTTTTCACTGATCGCATGCTTGGTCTCAAGTGTGATGGGATCAGTATGGTTCTTGGACAGTGGTGCGTCATTTCACATGACAGGAGATCGGGATCTGTTTTCAGATCTGGAGGAAAAGGATCTTGGAGTGCACATCGAGATGGGCGATGATGGTAGATATAGTGCGACCGGTATCGGTACCATTTCCTTTGAGAGGGAGTCTAGTAAACCCTTCGTATTGAAGGAAGTATTGCATGTTCCAGGATTGATGAAGAATCTGATCTCTGTGGTGATGTTGGAAGACAAGGGGTATGATGTGGTCTTCAGCGAAGGAAAAGCTTTCCTGCGCAGTAAGACAACTGGAGAGACCTGGAAGATAGGGGTTCGAGTCAAGAACCTTTATCAGTTGCAAGTAGATGGATGCGCAGCAATGGCATGCAAGGTGGGAGAAGTGGTGAGTCGGGATGATGAGGGCGAACTATGGCACCGGAGATTGGGCCACCTTCACCATGGAGCCTTGAAGATACTGCAGTAGATTTCTACTGGGCTTCCTCAAGGCACTCTTGCGCAGTCAGTGCAAGGGGTGTACCTTGGGGAAGTATGTGAAATCCACCTTTCACGAGAAGGATAGTCGCGCCACGACGATCCTTGAGAGAGTTCACATAGACGTGTGTGGTCCTTTCTCAGTAGCTTCGACAGCAAAGCACAAGTAATACGTGATCTTTTTTGATGATTTCTCTCGGAAGTGCTGGATCTTCTTCATGCAGAAGAAGAGCGAGACATTTTCTAAGTTCTGTGAATTCAAGGCGCTGGTAGAGAAGGAATCGAGGAAGCATGTGAAGGCTCTTAGGAGCGACAATGGTGGTGAATTCATCTCGGCTGAATTCAAAGACTTTTGCAGCGCAGAAGGGATTCGGAGAGAGCTCATCACACCCCATAACCCACAGCAGAACGGGGTGGCTGAGCGGAAGAACAGAACGATCGTGGGTGTTGCACGGGCGATGTTGCATGATCATGGCCTACCCCTTCACTTGTGGGCTAAGGCATGCAATACAGCAGTGTATGTGCAGAACCATTGTCCTCATAAGGTTCTTGGCATGAGTACACCGAAGGAGGCTTATTCTGGCAAGAGGCCTGATATTTCCCATTTGCGGATTTTTGGTTCTCCTGTCTACATGCATGTGACGAAAGATGTGAGAAGGAAGCTGGATCCAACTGCTGAGGTTGGAATATTTTTGGAGTACACTGATACACCTCACAACTATCGGGTGTATTTGTCATACAGTCGCAAGACTGTTGTGCGACGGGATATAAAATTTCAGGAGGAGAAAGCCATGCAGTGTTCGCTTGAGAGGGAGCTACACTTGCATGCAGATGAGGAGCTGTTAGTTCCCAAGGAGGAGCTTCCGGATGTGGATCAGCCACAAGAGGAGGTTCAGGAGGTGGAAGAAACCACACATGCAGCGCCAACCATCAGAGGGCGCATGCGCACTACAGAAGCTGAGCGACTGGCTCGGGATGCAGAGAAGGTTGTAGGACCACCTACAGCACAGCGCAGACAGAGACAGTCACCGGATCGGTACACTGGATACATGGCTCTTGTGAGTCAATTTGTTGTGACAGAGCCATCCTCTTTTGAGGAAGCTGTGGAGGAACCCGCATGGGTTGATGCCATGATCGAAGAATATGATTCGATCATCAGGAACAGTGCATGGGAGATTGTCCCAAGACCGGTTGGGAAATCAGTTGTAGGTTCGCGATGGATCTACAAAGTGAAGCAGGCAGCTGACGGGAGTGTGGAGAAGTACAAGGCGAGATTTGTCACCCGTGGCTTCTCACAGATCGAGGGGATCGATTATGAGGAGACCTTTGCACCTGTCACAAGGTACTCTTCCATACGGACAATCCTTGCTCTCTCAGCACAGATGGGATGGCACATCCATCAGATGGATGTGAAGACTGTGTTCCTCAACGGAGTCATTGAGGAGGAGGTGTACATAGAGCAGACTGAAGGTTTCGAGATCTTCAACAGTGAGTCGCATGTGTGCCGACTCAAGAGAGCACTGTACGGGCTGAAGCAAGCACCTCGTGCTTGGTACACACAGATTGATAGTTATTTCACCGGGCTTGGATTTTCCAAGAGTGAGGCAGATCCTAACCTGTACTAGATTGTGGTGGAGGGGAAGCTGCTGATCATTGTACTGTATGTAGATGATATGATTTTGACGGGTGATGAGCTGTTGATACTTTCATGCAAGGAGGATATTGCACGAGAGTTCGAGATGAAGGACTTGGGCCTCCTTCATTATTTCCTGGGATTGGAGATTTGGCAGCACAGTGGAGGACTGTTTGTTTCTCAGGGCAAGTATGCCCGGGAGATTCTGGAGAGGTTCAACATGCATGGCTGCAAGCCTGTTGACACTTCTCTTCCTGGTGGTTGGAGGAAGGAGGATGCTACTTCAATGGAGGTAGTGGATGCCACTGTCTATCGACAGTTGGTGGGGTCGCTTATGTATCTGGTCAATACACGACCTGATATATGCTATGTTGTTAACCAGCTTTCGCAAGCTATGGTTAAGCCTACCAAGCTCTTCTGGAAGGCAGGCAAGCATGTATTGTGTTATCTTAGTGGCACATCGGGATATGGTCTATGGTACAGACAGGAGGATGGAGCGAAGCTTTCTGGCTTCACTGATGCAGATTGGGCAGGGAGCCCAACGGACCGGAAGAGCACATCTGGAGGAGTTTTCAGCATTGGGTCGACAACAGTTTCCTGGTACAGCAGGAAGCATAGATCCATGGCACTCAGTTCAGCAGAGGCCGAGTACATGGCAGCAAGCTTGGTTGCATGCGAGGCTATTTGGATGAGGAAGATCCTCGTTGGATTGTTCGGGTTGCATTTGGAGCCTACAGTGATTTACTGTGATAACCAGAGTTGCATTAAACTCTCGGCTAATCCAGTATTTCATGATAGATCCAAACACATCGACATCATGTACCATCATATCAGAGATTGTGTTCAGCGGAGAATCATGATGCTTTCATATGTTCCCACGGAGGATCAGGATGCCGACATCCTGACGAAGGCGCTCACCAAAAGCAAGTTCGAATTCCACAGAGGCAGGATAGGGGTTGCAGATAATCCATATCTTGCTGAGAGGGAGTGTTGAAAATGCAGCAAGATGATGGAGCTTAGTGAAATGAAGTCGCCTTCACTAAGTGGGCCCGCAGCCAAATTCTGGCGCAAAGTCTATTTTTAGACTATGTCTATTTTTAGACATATGGAGCATGGTCCAGGGGTTGCAGTATGTTATTCTTGGAGTATTGGTCATGTTGGTAAAAATAGATGGACCTCTATTTTTAGACATTTAGGTCAAAGTCTATTTTTAGACTGCCTAGCTAAAAATAGAAAAGTCAAATATTATTTACCCTTAATAATATTTGGACTCTAAACTTCAGTTTACTCTCTTGGAGCACTTCATTTCGAGCTATGGAAGTGGCTCATGCATCTGACAGAGGAATTATGCTATTCCTAGGGGTTTGGTGAGCTCATGCATGGTTGACTTCAGTTAGGACTTCAGTGGCAGAAGTTTGGTGGAGTTGATGAGACAGTTGGTGGAGTTGTGTTCGGTTTAACTTAGTTGAACTAGTTGAGATTAGTTTAACTAGCTAATCAAATAGTAATGAGTGGAGTGAATTAAATATTATTTAATTCACTAATTATTAACTCATTGTTCAACTCAAGAACACATGAGTTCACTACAGTGCATGGAAAGTTCAGTGGAGACCAGTGAAAGAGGTAGATGAAAGGGTTGAGATAGCTATCAGTTGTGACATTAGTTGTGCATGAGATTTGCACCACACTTGGAGGAATTGCCAATGATGATTGCACTGTCAAGCCAAGGAGATTCGAACCTTGGATCTCTCATTAGACCAGCCTTGATTGCGCAATAGAGGCAGGAAATTAGTGGATGTGTTTTGAACTTGTGACTTGTTCAAAACCAAGCTAGTTTGTGTGTAACTATTGGAGACAATACTGAGTACTTGTGAGGAGTATTGTACTGAGATTGTTACATGTTTCTCTTCCATTTATAATATACTATAGCTGGGGATTTTTAGCTATAAGCTTTCCCCATACATACTGTGTAATGTGTGTGATGTTTTGATTATCTTTTGATCGCATACCGCTTGTTTTATTTCCACATGTGTGATGATCTGAGTAGAAGAGATTATGTGTTGCATATGAATTTGAATTGATATGTGATCAGGATAATCTCAGTGGATAAATCTTCATTATTCAGCAAATTTCTACAATATATATATATATATATATATATATATATATATATATATATATATATATATATGTATGTATGTATGTATGTATGTATGTATGTATGTATGTATGTATGTATGTATGTATGTATGTATGTATGTATGTATGTATGTATGAAACCCAATTATTAATTACGAAACTTTAAAAAAAAAAAACACACACACACACAAATCAAATAAGTATTTTCAACAAACGGAAGGAAGGATTATATAATAAAGTATTTTATTTTAGTTTGAATCCAAAAATATTCAAGGAAAAAGAAATTTAAAAGGTTCCAATTCAACATTATAAGGGGACTTAATTATATTTGAAGAAGTAGATCACTCCAAGCGTATATAAGTTCATCTCAAAAAGAAAATTGGAGTCTAATTCAAAAATTAAAGAGGGAGCTCGTTGGGGTTTGGTCTAGTGGCCAGCGAACGCACTGTTAAGGCATTCGTGCCATTGTGCAGGTCACGAGTTCAAGTCCCGGATTACTCGAGGGCCGTTGTGGAGGGTTCGGTGGTTCCTCCTAGGAGTATAGGGGTAGCCAACGGGATTTGACCACATGTCGCGCGAGTACTATATCTATGCCATTGCCGATTTTCCTAGTACAAAAAAAAAATGAAAGAGGGAAGATTTTCATAAACCTTACCCACCAATGCTAAAACACTACTTAAATTTAAAAGAAATCTCGCAGGAAAAGATGTTACTATTGCTATATCACCCGCCAAAGATACAAATTATATAAACCCTAAAATTTCCAACCAATTGGTGATTCCTGAGTTAAATATAATCGAAAAATTAGATTTTTTCGACAAAAAACAATGCGAAATCACTAATTTACAGTTAAACATTGGCGATTATAGATTTATATCAAAATTCCTTGTTCAATCCCTACTTTTTAACGATAGTGACATTGTTTTGGGTTCACCATGGATGGAAACCCTAGGTTCATTTGTCTTAAATACGAAAAAAAAAAATTTGGCATTCACCTACAAAAAGAAGAAAATAATGCTACAGGATGTTAACTTGAAGCCAAATTTTGTGACGCTTGAAGACGTAAAATAAATTTCAAAAATAATTTTCCAAGAAGGTAAAAAGGTGATACAAAACATGCAAAAGGAAATTGACAAAATCACCACTAACAAGAATGAAGAGGTTTCTCGCCTTAAGGACCATGACGAAAAATTACCAATGCAAATTAAGAAGTTGAAGAAGGATAATAAGTCATTCGAAAACAAGGTGCAAAAAATTGTCAAAAATGAAGCATCGAAACCGTCAAATGTAGAAATTCAAGTTGATGAAAAGAGATCAAATAATGATCCAGTTAGTAACACAAATGCAAAAAATGACACAAACAAGATAAGGGAAACTCAAATCACTAGGATTCCCAAACGACATCCGAATCATGGAAGTAGACAACTCTATCAATCTACGTATTCAGAACAGAGTCAAAAATATCATATTCCAAAGAATATTATTGTCGATGCAATCCATTCATGTGATAACAATTCATCACAAGTTTCCAACCATCGTAAGATTCCATAGAAGATTGATTTAGGATGTTCCGATCCATTCTCAGTGCGAAATTGTTTTTTGTCACTTAGAGGATCATATCAACTTGTATCGACAAGGATGACTACCCCGAGACGAGAATACATTCGTAGAAAGAAAAGAAATCAAGGCCTTTCATCAACAAGCTTTGAGGACAAATATTTTTGAGGAGGAAGGCAATGTAATGAATAAAATAACATAATTAATGATTAATTAGTTAATTAGTAATTAGGTTGAAAGGCCATGTCTGATGATACATGACCTTTCGTGAAGAGGCACCTGCCTAGGTATATAATCAGGCCTCATTTGTAATTATCAATCATCTCATTCATCATACATTTTATATAATAATATTTGTATCCTCAATTGATATCCTAATATTTCAAGTCTTCTGGAATATTTAACTTGAGAAGGAACTTTGTTCGCTTCATTATATTTCTTATTGTTCTTTGAGTTTAGATTTGGATGCAAATTCCAACACTTCTCTTCTGTATGGTCATTAATGTTTCAGTGGTTGCAGTGGTTGTTAGGATATTTGACCTGGTGTGTTGTGGTTTTCATATTTTATATTTTCCCCCATTTCTCTTCTTCTTTCCCTCCTTAAAAGCATCATGTTTCTCCTTTTGCTTCGGTCCACTTGATTGTACCCTCATCAAACCTGTGTTCCTCTTCAAACCTATGTTCTCTCGGTACTGTGAATGTACAAGGGCCTTGTCCACCAATTTGGGATTGAATAGCATCACTTTCTCACACAGATGGTGGTGTAGACCCCCCCAGATACTTAAGGAGTAAATGTGGGTTCTTTGGAGAGAGATCCACCATTATATCCATATTTCTAAATTTTGTAGTGTACTCATGCATGCTTTGGCCCAAATGTTTCCTAAGGTAATGCCACCAAATCTGTTGGTCCTCCACAAACCCAATGGGATAAATTTTTGAATTAATGATGGTTTTGTAATCTTCCCACTTAGTCACTAAAGGTTCTCCTTCCAACCTTAGGGTTTCTGTGTGGCTCTCCTACCGAGTTAGTGCATGGCCCTCTAATTTTAGCCACGCGAATGAGATATTTTTCCCTTTCTCGATCTTATGGACGCTCAAATAAAATTCCAATTGTTGTGACTAGCGTTTCAGCTTCAAAGCATCAATATCACTATGTTATGGCTTGATATTGAATTTTTCTTCCATTTTAACAGGAATTGATTCACGACACTCAAACTGGGTTATTTCTTTGGTTGGTTCTTCGTGTCTTCCTGATCTCCCGATCTCCCTTCTTACATTAGGGGAATTTTGAGGTTATAAATGGCCTCCTAAGGAAATTATAAAATTATAGTGGAATTAATAAAATAATATTATATTACATCATCAAATTTTAGAGGGAAAAAAGAAAAAAACTACTTTTTCAACTTATCTCCCTATGGGTTTATTTTCAAGCGAGAACACTTGTTGGATGCATAATTTGATTCCTCATCCAAGGAGTACCAATGTTGCATACTTTCAACGGACGATGTTACACAAAAAATGAGAAATACATGAGAAATATGATTGAAATCACACGTTTTCATGTATTTCTCATTTTTCGTGTAGCAGGGTCCATTGAAACTGTGCAACATGGGTACTCCTTGGATGACGAATCAAATTTTTCATCCAATGAGTATTCATGATTGAAGTTTAAGTAAAAACTTAGAGAGATCATTTGAAAATACAAGTTCAACATGTAGTTTTATTATTTTATTATTTTTTAATATTTTTACTTTTTTATCAAAAAAATGGTGAATCATCCCCATGGTTGACATCATCATCTTGAATCCTATTGGTTCTTATGAAGTTTATTTTTGTTGTAAATTTTTCTTAGGAGGCCCATTTTAGACCTCAAAAGTTCTATAATGTTTGACTTCTGCATTCAAACCCCCATCTTCTCCAAATATCCCAAGCTTATTTCTCATGGCCACTATGATGAGGTTTACATTGCGATTTATTTTTGTGACTTGTTGTTCCTGCCGCGAAAACCGCACCTCTGCAGGATCACGAGGGTCATTTACAGATTTGTCAGTCATGATTAGGGTTTTATGATTTTTTACCATGATGACCTAGATCCTCTGTAAACTCCACAAAATACATAAAGAACCTGATATGATACCAAATGATCTGTAAACTACCTTGGATATTACACTGGATAGTTCATCACAACAAATTTGATAATATTTTATTAGAAATCTGAAAATTTTAATTTATTACAGTTTTATTAAACTTTAAGATATGTAGATTTAACTGTAATTAGTTTATGCATGCAAATGAAAATTATGCAAAAAATAGAGAATGAAAATATAATCTCTCACACATACACACATAAGAAACAAAATATGTTATGGGAAACCCTTTCGGGAGAAAACCTAGATGGAAGGTGAGGTTGCTTCGCTCTCTTTCTGTGTTTGGAAATATGGTTGCAGGTACAAAGAAGTAATGTTTGTGGCCCATGGGTGTTGAAGTGCAAAAATTCTCTTTTTTTTCACTACCTCCTATCTCTTCTGGTTATCTTTTCTCAACTATGGAACACAATTCTCTCAAAATAATGGAATGCCTCTTCCTCCTAGTGGCCTAGTTATAACATAGCCCAAAAGCCTACTAGTGGTTAAGTTTGACTACATAAATTCTTAACTAGAGTTACATAATAGAATCTTATAGATTATTTTACATCACAAACATGTGGCTAGCCCCTTTTCGATGAATAATGGGGGCTAGAGCAGCATCCTCTCGAATTATAAGAGTGAAAACAGGAAGGTTGACTTCTGAGTGGCATAACCCTTGCATGCAGACTCCGATTGACGTGATTCTTGCATCGTTGGAAAGAAATTTGTGTGTATAAAAACTTGGAAAGGTGAAAAAATAAAGTGGAAATTTTTTTCCCCAAAAAAAACATTGTTTGCTTCCTCAAAACACTCCCAGAAGGCTTCAGACCCTGTTTCGCCAAACTGGGTCTCGTCGGTAAAAACCGTCCCATGAGTTGATTCGTCCACATTTTCCACTATGAATGCATCAAGATGGATGAAAAAAAATACAATTATCTAATTCGGATAAATTTTATTTCATTTTAAGTATCAAAGTGACTTTCATCATTGCTTAATTTTATACTTATTTTCTTAGTCTATGAAACTAGAAATCAAAATTGTTATATTTTTTAATAAAAGTTATAGTATATAGAAAAAATTTTAAACTAGCGAAATAATTTTAATAGATTGATAAACTTAAAAAATTAATAAACATCCATAAATAAGACGAATGCAAATCCATAAACTAAAATAATGAATGTATCAATAAACAATCCATATGAAAATATATACAAATTACATATATCACATGAACATCCATGAACTAAAATAAATAACATCCATCAACTAAAATAATGTTCATGTACATCCATAAATATTCCATGTATGAAAATATACAAAGTTTGTATCACATGTGAATGCGCCCTATGAAATGGCCCTGAAAATATACAAACTATCCACTCTAAGTACCACCGGAACTCCTATGTGAGTTATGTTACGTAAAGTAAGTGTCCATAATTTGGTATTTCAATATAACACATTCAAATTTAAACTAATTAGAGCATTATTTGTACAAAATAAACAATATGGAAAAATGTATTTTGAACCACGTTTTCAATTACATTTATGAATCTACTAACCTCACTCGAGTCAAAATGCAAGTCAAATAGGATGGGGGTATGATGAATCTAGGTTTGGTGCTCCCCTGTCTATGGCTCAAATATTCGGGCCTACATCGATGGACATGCATCGTTAATGCCTATAGACCCAAAATCCTACTCATGCATACACATAACGATGACATAAACAACACTCTGCATATGGGCTTATGTGTTAGGGCCCAATATTACTAGTGTAGTCTTTTTTTCTTGTTAGTGTAGCCCCCTTATTGTTATTTTTGTACCCCTGTAGTCCCCATATTGTTATTATTGTGCCCTTACATTATTATTGTTAGGTATGCTAGGATTATATTGTTACCCCATGGACTCCTATATATAGAAAGGAGGTTTTTTCATTTGTATCATCCAAGAATTGTTCATTTATGTAATATAAAGGAGGTTTCCCCCTCGAAGTGGCTGATTTATAAGGCTTTTATCTCTCTTTTCTTCTATTTTGCGAGATGTTTTCATAAATTTTGGTATCAGATCTTTGGATTCTAGGGTTTCGTTGTTGCAAACAAGTCATGGTGAAATTTTCGCTATAACGTTTTTTCTACGAAGGTTCAGAAGCTAAAAAAAACTCATTTATGACGAAATCATGAGGAAATGCATGTAAAAATTTCATATCTTGGTTTGCAATATTTTCAGACATATGATCTATGGAATTTTAGGTTTTTTCAGGCTCTCGAATTTCATCTCAAAGAGGTGACCTTGGGAAAATCGTCATAACTCTCTCTATGAGCATCAGATTGGAATTTTGTAAAAGGTTTCTGAAATAACATAGACTGTAGTTTCCTATGTATATATTTCAAAGAAAATGGAGGAAGCAGTGACATGTGGCACGTCGTACAAGTTTTCTCTACGGAACTAGTCCATAATTAGGTCATTATGGGAGATCGGGCATAACTTTGCCTTGAGAATCCAAATCAGGTCAGACCTATGGCATTGGAAAGAAGATTCATAGGCCTACTAAAGGACTAAAGATAAAATCTGGGGGATCCAAAATTACATAGATACATCAGTTTCAATATTAATCTCCTCAAAAGCAAGAAAAATGTATGTATTATTTTTTTCAAATTGCATAAGTCTTGTTTGAAAAATCAGTTTGAAATGATTCCAAGGGTATATTGAAGCATAGATATCAGTATTTGGTTCTAAAATGCCCCATAAAAATAATTCAACACCAAATAATCCCTCAGAAGGCTCTACTAAGACTCATGAAGAGGAAGAAGTGCAACATGATATATCAAAATTACAAGACCAAGTGAAACAAATTTTGCTCTCACAAAGAGTAACAAAAAATGAAATGGAAGTTTTGAAGAAATGCATGGAAGCTAAGATGGATGGTTTGAAGAAAGGTGTGGAAGCTAATATGGACGGTTTTAATAATGGCATGTAATCTAATATTGATTGCGTGAAAGCTAAGATGGATGGCATAGAAGCTAAGATGGATGGTATAGAAGGAAACATGGATGGTTTGAAGAAAGGTGTGGAAGCTAAGATGGATGGTTTGAAGAAAGGCATGAAAGCTAAGATGGATGGTTTGAAGAATGGCATAGAAGCTAATATGGATGGTATAGAAGGCGACATGGAATATTTGAAGAAATACATGGAAGGTTTGGAGGAAGGTTTGGAAAGACTGATACAAGAAAAGTTTCCTAATGGCGAAAAGGTAGTAGAGGAAACTCATGATTAGAACAAAATAAATATTAATCATGATTTCATAGACTCTAATGGTGGATTTAAGACCTACCATATTCCAAAGATAGATATAAGGAATTTTTATGGCAAGGATCTGATAACTTGGATACTACAAATGGAGCAATACTTTGAGCTCCATAATATGCAAAACACACAAAAGGTACGCATTGAAAATCTATATTTAGAACAAAATCAATTTCTATGGCATCGATTTCTTTGTTCTCATAAACCACTGGTTAATTGGTCAATTTCTACGAAGGGAATGATAGCACATTATGAGGATACAAAGAGAAACACCTTCTTTAGCCAATTGATAAATCTTAAACAAAAGGGTTCAATGATGGAGCACAATAAGGACTTCCAAAAATTGAATGTAAGGGTAAACAATATTCCAGAGGAACATAGGATTGATGTATTCATAGGGACTCTAAAGGATAAAATCCAACATGAGGTCTGCCTTTGGGAACCTAATACATTAGAGAAGGTATTCAGATTGGCAAGAAAAATTGAAATCAAAATTATGGTGAAAAGAAAGCCTACCACTCACAACTATAAAGATAGAAGTTTTTCCACTCCTAGAATTCTGCAGCCTACAAGGTTGACACCACAAAAATTGCAAGAAAAAATATCAAAATGGCTTTGCTATAGCTGTGATATAAAATACACTAAAGGTCATAAGTGTGCTGACAATAAATTATTTTACATGGATTGTGAAGAGGAGGAAGAAAAGGAACAAGAAACTTCAAAAGAAGAGGATATACACTAGGAACCAACCCTAGAGGAAGAAGAAATGAATCCGACCATATCCTGTAAAGCATTGGAAATAATTACCACTCCTCAAACTCTCAAGATAGAAGGACATATCAAGAAGAAAAATGTAATAGTGCTTATTGATTAGTACCCATAATTTTATTCATTGTAAGGTAGCCAAGGAATTGAATTTCTTCCTATACCCAATGCTAAAGTGTCAAGTGATGGTAGAAAATGGAGGAACTATAAATTTTTATGGAAAGTTCCATAATATCATAATAACCATGAAGGAATATGTATTGAATAGACCAATGCTTTCCATTCCAATGTGTTGGGTATGTGTTATATTCTTTCCGGTGGGTAGTTTGCGTCCATGGATTTGTGCATGGTTTTGCACATGGTTTTGGGGTTCGATGGTTTTCGGCCCCTGGTATTTTTGTAGATCCGGTCAAGGGAACTACGGTTATGTTCTAATCCAGGGTTAATGGATTGGGGTTTATGTATGCTCCGGCATGTATATATATGTGTTGTAACACTTAAAGGAATATAATGAAAAATCAAGCTGGTCGTCCCGATTTGGGATCCAGGGGAAAATCTCTGTGTTTATCTGTTTTATGTTTTATGCTCTCGCTATTGTTTATTTTCTGTTATAATATTTGTGTGTAGATAATTTCTGTTCAGGGTTAAAACCTACATTTGGTATCAGAGTTGTTTCGGCTTCAAGGGGACGCCTTTGCTGCTGAGGGTTTTTTAGTTCGGGCCTGAGGTAGACCCTGTTCAGTGGGAGATCTACGGGATCGATTCTTGCGGTGAAAGAAGATGGCGAGCGACGGAAAGATAGAGATCGAGAAATTTAATGGTCAGAGTTTTGAGTTGTGGAAGCTCAAGATGGAGGATCTGCTGGTGGATAAAGATCAGTGGATCGCGGTAGATCCAGGTACTAAACCAACGGGAATGTCAGATGAAGACTAGAAGAAACTGGATCGGAAGGCTAAGAGCACAATACGGTTGTGTGTCTCAGATTCAGTATTGTTGAATGTATCTGGGGAAGCTACGACGAAGAATTTGTGGGAAAAACTTGGGACTTTGTACCAATCTAAGTCTTTGGTGAATAAGTTGTTCCTGCGGAAAAAGTTGTATAACCTGAGGATGAAGGATGGAGACTCGGTGACAGAGCATCTGAACGCCTTCAATGCTGTGGTAAGTCAGTTGTCATCTGTTGATATTAAAATCTCAAATGAAGATAAGTGCATCAGTTTGTTGTGTTCTCTACCAGACTCGTGGGACAGTCTGGTTATTGCAATAGGTAGCAATACAACTACCTTGAATTTTGATGACATTATCTCAGCCTTGCTGTCAGAGGAAATGAGACGGAGAAATATGGAGGGTCAAAATGGAGATGCCTTATCTGTACGAGGAAGGTCCCAGAACAGAAACAAGAATAAGGTTTCGAGTGGGAGATCTAAATCTAGAGGGAGATCTAAATCTTCTGGAAAGTTTGTAAAGGTGTGCTGGAAATGCGGAAAGGAAGGGCACTACAAAAAGGAATGTAGATCTAAATCTCCTGAGAAAGGAAAGGGATCTGATGAAGGTCCTTCTGCAGAGGCAAAAACCACCTCGGATGAAGGTGGGGATGTGTATTTGGCTTCTTCTTCAAATACACATGTAGATCATGAGTCATGGTTGATTGACTCAGGTGCATCCTTTCACTTCACTCCCCATAGGAAGTGGTTCTGCGAGTATGAGAAATATGATGGTGATGTCTTCCTAGGCGATGATAGGAAGGCCAAAATCGTCGGGTGTGGAAAGGTAAAGCTGAAGCTACAAGGTGGAAGGATTAGAACACTTCCTGGTGTTCTGCATATTCTTGCATTAGCCAGAAATCTGATTTTTGTAAGCAAGATGGATGATGCAGGTGTAAAAACAGTGTTCGAGAAAGATGCCTACAAGATGGTTCGGGGAGCACTGGTATTAATGCGGGGAGTTTGGACTGGAACTCTGTACAAGCTACAAGGTAGCACTATTATTGATGGGTGTAATAGTTCTGTGGTTCCTGAAAGTGGGACGGAAAGCCTAGATGTCTCTGGAGAAAAGACCATGCTATGGCATCAAAGGCTTGGACATATTGGAGAGAAGGGCCTTCGGATACTGCATAGATATGGTATGGTAGAAAGTATGTCTAATTGTTCTCTGGATTTCAATTTCTGTGAACATTGTGTATATGGGAAGCAGAATCAGGTGAGTTTTCCTTCTAGTGCTAAGAGGGCAAACAAGATATTAGAACTTGTGCACAGTGATGTGTTTGGGCCTGTGTCAGTTCCATCACTGGGAAAGTCTATGTACTATGTTTCATTCATAGATGAATTCTCAAGGAATACATGGATATATTTCTTGAGGAAAAAATCTGGAGTCTTTGACAAATTTAAAGAATTTAAGGCTCTGGTGGAAAACCAGACAGAGAAGAAGATAAAAGCACTGAGGACAGATAATGGTGGGGAGTTCTACAAGAAGGAATTTGAAGAGTTCTGTAAGAAGTGTGGTATAGCACAACATAAGACTACTCCATACACACCTCAGCAAAATGGATTTGCAGAAAGAATGAACAGAACACTGATGGAAAAGGCAAGAAGCATGCTCAGTGGTACCGGGTTAGGACAAGAATTTTGGGTAGAGGCAGTGGAGATTGCATGCTATCTGGTTAACAGATCACCTTCATCAATGTTGGAGGATAAGACTCCACATGAGGTATGGACTGGTAAGAAACCCTCTCTTTCACATCTAAGGGTATTTGGATGTGATGCATATGTACATGTTCCAAAGGAGAAAAGGACCAAGTTGGATAATAAGTCTGAAAGGTGCATCTTTATTGGGTATAAGGATGGTTTAAAGGGTTACAAGCTTTGGAACCCAGAAACAAGGAAGGTTGTGTACAGCTGAGATGTGGTGTTTAGAGAAGTGAAATATGTTGTTAAACATGAAGTCCTACCAAAGGAACCTGAGAAGATAGAGTTTGACCTAAAGGAGGATGAATCAGACTCTACAACAGAAGAAGGCTCAGAAGATGAAGAGCCACAAACTCCAGCTTTGAGAAGATCAGTTCGGGAAAGAAGGCAACCAGAAAGGTATAGTCCATCTGATTTCTGTTCAGGTTTTGCCTTAACTATAACTGATGATGAACCCAGAACTGTCAGGGAGGCAGTAGATTCAGAGGATGGAAAACTCTAAAAGGAGGCCATGGTTGATGAAATGGCATCCTTGCACAAAAACGATGCATGGGATCTGGTGGAGTTGCCGGCTGGAAGGAAGCCCATTGGGAGAAAATGGGTTTTTAAGAAGAAGATGAATGTAGAAGGCAAGGTGGAGAAATACAAAGCTCGGTTGGTAGCGAAAGGTTATTCCCAGGTGCCGGGAATTGATTTTGGTGATATTTTTTCTCCTGTTGCCAAGGTTACTTCTATTATATTACTTTTATCTGTTGCTGCTGCATTTTATTTTGAGATAGAATAGATGGATGTGAAGACAACCTTTCTTCACGGGGATCTAGAGGAGATATACATGAAGCAACCTGAAGGCTTTATGGTGAAGGGTAAGAAAGAACTGGTATGCAGGTTGAAGAAGTCTCTGTATGGGTTAAAGCAGTCACCAAGGATGTGGTATCAGAAATTTGATACCTATATACGGGGACTTGGCTTCACCAGAAGCAAGGAGGATCACTGTGTTTATTTTAAATTAATTGGTGACCGTGTTATTTATTTGGTCTTGTATGTGGATGATATGTTGTTGATTGGAAATGACAAAGAAATTATCCAAGATTTGAAGACTCAACTGTTCTCCAAATTCGACATGAAGGATCTTGGTGCTGCAAACTATATTTTGGGCATGGAAATTAAGAGAGATCGGGCAAAGAGGAAGCTCTGGTTAAACCAGAGGAAGTATGTCGAGGCTATATTGCAGAGGTTCAATATGCAGGATAGTAAACTGGTGAATGTTCCTATTTCTGTAGGTGTAAAGCTATCTGTTGAACAGTGTCCCAAGACACAAGAAGAAGAGGAGGATATGTCCCGTGTTACATATGAAAGTGTAGTGGGGAGTCTGATGTATGCAATGGTCTATACTAGACCAGACATTGCACATGTAGTGTGAGTATTGAGCATGTTTATGTCAAACCCGGGGAAGGAGCATTAGAAAGTAGTGAAGCGGGTTCTCAGATATTTACGTGGCACTAGTGATTATGACTTGTGCTACCAGGGAAGACCAGGATTGGAGAGAATGTTGGACTTTCATGGTTTTTTTGATGCAGACTGGGCTGGAGATCTGGACCAAAGAAGATCTACAAGTGGGTATGTGTTTAGCCTATTTGGAGGCGCAGTCAGTTGGATGAGTAAAAGACAGTCTGCAGTGGCTCTTTCAACTACAGAGGCAGAATACATAGCAGCCACTCATGCAAGCAAGGAAGCAGTTTGGTTGCAGAGATTGTGTTCAAGTATGGGGTTGGTATAGCAAGCTATAAGGATAGACTGTGATAGCCAAAGTGCAATTTTCTTGGCTAAGAACCCTGCTTATCATTCAAATACAAAGCACATTGATGTTCAATATCACTTTGTTAGAGATATGGTTGAGGCTAAAAGGGTGTTGCTAGTAAAGGTGGACACTTTGAAGAATGTTGCAGATGCATTAACAAATTTTGTGAGCACTCAGAAGTTCTCTTGGTGTAGAGAAACAATGGATGTTGAAGAATTGGGCCAATGACTAAGCTCTCTTGTGGTCCCCTATGGAAAGAAAAAAAACAAGTGGGAGAATGTTGGGTATGTGTTATATTCTTTCCACTACTAAGCACGCGCGATGGGGTAAGAGGGGGGGCGATAACCCCCCCCTTTGTGCTGGGCGCAATGGGGGGATCATAGGGGGGGCAGTAGCCCCCCTTGTCGGGGTCCGGGGTAGCGCCCGGTGAAAATTTTTGGTCCTTAATTTCCAGTGGGTAGTCCGCGTCCATGGTTTTGTGCATGGTTTTGCACATGGTATTGGGGCACGATGGTTTTCATCCCCTGGTATTTTTGTAGATCCGGTCAAGAGAACTATGGTTATGTTCTAATTCAAGGTTTACGGATTGGGGTTTATGTATGCTTCAGCATGTATATATATGTGTTGTAACACTAAAAGGAATATAATGAAAAATCAAGCTGGTCGTTCCGATTTGGGATCCAGGGGAAAATCTCTGTGTTTATCTGTTTTATGTTTTATGCTCTTGCTATTGTTTATTTTCTGTTATAAGATTCATGTGTAGATAATTTTTGTTTAGGGTTAAAACCTACACAATGGATGGTGCTGATGTTGTACTAGGAGTACAATGGTTACATCTTTGGGGATGGTAGCTTTTAATTTTCAATAAATTTTCTTGAATTTTTTTCGGAAGGAAAGGAAGTTGAATTACAGGGTGTTGCAGGAAATCCAGGAAAGATAATAAGCTCTAATGTCATGATAAAGCTTCTAAAGAAATAACAACGAGGCGTCATTGCACAATTATGCTCACTAGAAGTTCCAACATCAAAATCATCTATTTCTCCATATCTCCAAAAATTCTTATACAATAATTCCAAGGTGTTTGAAACTCCCAAAGGACTCCCACCTATTCATGATCATGGTCATGTTATTCATTTGATTCCAGGAAGTGTTCCTCCAAACATCAGGCCTTACAGATATCCTTATGTCCAAAAGAGCGAAATTGAACATATGATTACAGAAATGCTAGAGGTTGGTATAATTCAACCTGGTCAAAGCTCTTCCTCTGCTCAAATATTATTGGTACACAAGAAGGATGGATCATGTTGCATGTGTCCGATTATAGGGAGCTCAATAAGATCACTATTAAAGATAAATTTCCCATTCATGTGATTGACGAATTATTGGATGAATTACATGGAGAAATTTATTTCATCAAGTTGGATCTTCGTCCAGGATATCATCAAATTAGAATGAAGATTGAAGAAATTTCAAAAACATCATTTCAAACTCATGAGGATCATTATGAATTTTTGGTCATGCATTTTTGCCTTACCAATGCACCTTCTACATTTCAAGGGTTGATGAATTCCATTTTCAAACCCTTCCTTACAAAATCTGTGTTATTATTTTTTGATGATAAACTAATCTACAATAGGTATTGGAAGGATCATGTTCAACATGTTGACAAGGTGCTCAAACTATTGGAGGAGAAACAATTATATGCAAAAACCTCCAAATGTTTCTTTGGAGTACAAGAGGTGGAATATCTGGGTCATATTTTATCTTAGGAGTGCCAGGCAGACTAACAGTGGTGCATTAGGAATGGAAATTCCACATTCTGAAGTGTGATTCTCAGTTAACAGGTGATATCATAGTTTCAGGTCTGGAAAGCGCAGCACCTATGGTGGCATGTTGTGAAGAAAATGTTTGAATCTTTGAAGCAAGCATGATATGACATCTCCAAAGTTGATGTGCCAGCACAGTCTCAGCTGCAAACTTATAAACACTTTATTATATATGAATGGATGCCTCGAAATGGGATGCATTGTTTGAGCAGAAACAGAGACAACTTCTTTGAGTACTCAATAAATGAGGATAGGATGTTACTGTGAAGGAAATTTTGGATACACAGCACACAAATAAATGACCACCCGACAGGATACACTAAAAGGTAAAAATGTGGCCAAATGTCTTCAAATACTTAAGACAAGGTATCTTGGATGTGAATGGGTCATAAAGATGTTGGGTTATGACTTTGAAATCATCTACAAAAAGGGAAGCTAAATTTTGTTGCAGATGCACTCCCAAGAAATGATGAGGATGTGGAAGCATTGCTTTATGCCAATTCTATTATCCAACCAGATTGGATAATCAAATCAAGGGAGGAATGGAAGAATGATGAAGAAGTATGGACACTCATTCAAAAGTTGCAGCAAGATCCCAGTACATCTGATACATTTAGTTGGAAAAATGATTCCTTATGGCACAAAGATCACTGATATCTTTGTAATAACTCCCAACTAAAACAAAACATTCTTTTAGAATTGTACACCTCTCCCTTAGGAGGACACTCGGGATTTTTAAAAACCTACCACAGAGTGAAGAAAGAATTTTTCTGGGATAGCCTTGAATCTTATACTCAAAATTTTGTGGCAGAATGTTTGGTTTTCCAATAAAATAAAGTTGAGACAATTAAAACCCCGGGTCTTCTACAACCTTTATCCACTCCAAATCAATGTCAGGAGGAGGTTTCAATGGATTTTATCATAGGTCTACCTAAATCCGAAGGAAAGAGTGTCATCATGGTGGTAGTTGATAAGCTTACCAAGTATCCACACTTTTGTGCATTATCTCATCCATTTAAATCGAGTACAGTTGCGACTGCATTTATGGAAAGAATTCAAAAGCTACATGGAAACCCAAAGATTATTATAAGAAATAGAGATCTCATTTTCACTGGAAATTTTTGGATGGAATTATTTTCTTGTTTGGGTACTCAACTAGCTCATATCTCATCTTATCATCATCAATCCGATGGGAAAACTGAGATAGTGAAATTTTTTTGGAATGATATCTTCGTTGCTTTTTATCTAATAAACAAGCATAATGGGTCAATTGTTTACCTCTAGCTGAATGGTGGTATAACACTTCCTTCCACACTGCAGCAAAAATGAACCCATTTATGGCACTTTATGGATATGGATATCATCCTTCATCGATCACATCATCTTTAAGAGAAAATTCTAAGGTTCAAGCAGTGGAACATCACATCAAGCATCAGCAACAAGTTATATAGCTCTTAAAGGATAACCTAAATTTGGCACAGAATCGAATGAAACAATAGGTAGATCAAAATCCCAGTGACAAAAGTTTTGATATAGGTGATTGGGTATTTTTACGGCTACAACCATACAAAAAAACATCCCTCAAGCAAGCTAAGAAGGATAATAAATTATCGCCAAAGTACTATGGTCCTTACAAGGTGTTGCAAAATATTGGTACTATGGCATACATATTGGAGTTTCCTGCATCTTCCCAAGTGCACCCATATTTCCATGTTTCATGCTTAAATAAGTTCATAGTTGACAAACTTTGGTTCAAAAAATATTTCCAGAACTTGACGAGGAAGGAAAATTCATATTGCAACTGGAAGCAGTCATGGAAAGAAGAACTCAACAGCTACAAAATCAATCAATTTCAGATTATCTCATAAAGTGAAGAACTTACCCACTGAAGATTCCACATGGGAGGATGAGAATTTTATACAGAAACATCCATAACTACTCAAGCATTGAGGACAACACTTTTTTAAAGGAGAGGGGCTTGTTAGGGCCCTATATTACTAGTGTAGTCATTTATTGTTGTTAGTGTGTCCCCCTTATTATTATTGTTGTACCCCTGTAGTACCCATATTGTTATTATTGTGCCCTTACATTATTATTGTTAGGTCGGATATGATTATATTGTGACCCCATGGACTCCTATATATAGAAAGGAGGTTTTTTCATTTGTATCATCCTAGAATTTTTCATTTTTGTAATGTAAAGGAGGTTGCCCTCTCGAAGTGGTTGATTTCTAAGGCATTGATCTCTACGTTCTTCTATTTTGGGATTTGGTTTCATAACACTATGTATATAAGGTAAAGGAAAAACTATAATTAGTCTACGAATGTAATATTCCAAATTTTCCATCAGCTAATTGGAATATTAGAGTTCTTACTTTTCTTATTTAATTAAGTAAATAAAAGGGTGGAGGGACCTATAAACCCAGTAGATGAATAAAATCCACTTCTATAGTGTGAATGTGGGTTAGTTGAGTAGTGAAGTAGCATTATGGAGTAGTGGACCAGCATAATCATGAAGAAATAGTGGAGTTCATGGAGTAATAATGAGGAAGATAATGGAGATAATGGATAAATAATGATGAAGTGACGGAGGAAGTGGTACATTAAATGCACACCTGATGGAGGAAGTGGAGAAGTAATTGCAGTAGTGATGGAGATCATGGAGGATAATGCAGTCTTTATGGAGGCTAGTGGCCACATGTGAAGCACAATTATGAGGTGGGCCAAGGCTAGGGAAGGCTAGCAACCATAAAAGGAATATGAGGGCAGCAAAGGGAGGGAGTTTGAATTTTTATTATTGAGTTTCGTAAGACATTTCTTTGCACACCTTAGCTGTTTAGCTAAGTATGATGTGTTGTTTAGCACCGAGTGTTCTCGAGAGGGAATCCCACCCTTACCCACAAGGGACTTTGAGTGCCTACTCTGGGAAGTTTTTATTTGGTAGCATTCATCATCTAACAATCAGTGCCACTTTTAGCCACTCTCATATGCACTTCCAGCTACAGGAATTATGCATTCCTGAACTTGGGTTTGAGAGTTGGAAGGTTTTTCTCAGTACTTCAGCTGAGAAACCCGTGGGGGGATCAGCCCTTCACACTGTGGATCCATTGCAGTCTTCCGAGAGTTTCATTTACATATCTGGCATCAATCCATCCATCTATTCTCCTACACAGCAAAATTTCCTGCAGAAATTGTGTAATTCTGCATTGAGGGTTTGAGGAGAAGAGGAAGTTCCAAGAAATTCAACTTGGAATCCTATGAGGGATTAATCCTTCACTCAGGGGATCACTTCAGAATCCTGGGATCAGCATTGTATTATCTATCAACATGCTACATCATTATCCCTCCTAGACAGCACAGTATTTCCCAGCAGTTGTGCATGCAACAACTGTATATTCAGTGGAGGAGCTAGAACTCAAGTTCTGAGCTTGGGAATCGGGATAAGGGACCAACCCTTCAATTATTGAGCTGAGTGGGTTCTATTTCAGTAGATAGATCATTATTTCAGCCCCAGATCAACATTTGTCTCCAGGGAGTGTGTAACTCAGCCAGCAAGGGTGTAGTGTGCAGCCCAAAAAGGGCCAAAATTCCAAACTCAAAATCTAGATAAACCATTTCTAGATTTTTTTGGGTTTTTCGAGAAGAGACCGTGGTTAAAATATTGGATATTTCTGAGCACTCCAGCAGCCTCTCATACATATATTATCTTCCCAGCATCAGTAGCAGTTTTTACTTTCTAGTGCTAGTCTTCAGTAGAGTTGTTTCAACCATCTTTGGATGGCTTGAGTGCATTCCTTTTGGAGCACTGTCTACTTACACTTATTTTGATATATAATGATATGGCTCAGTTTTTTTTGCTAATGTTTTAATGTTTTGATGTTATATTCTAGCATTTCTAGCGTTTTATAGTTTTGTGCTTACATTCTAGTTATTTCCTTGATTGAAATGTTAAAAATGTTCTATATTCATGTCTTTCTCATTTTGGAATATTATAGTGGTATCAGAGCATGATATTTGGCTTAGCTTGTGAGCATTTCATGACATCAGAGGAATAAGAAGAAGAAGCAAGGAAAAAAAAAGTCTTCAATGGCGAAAGGATTGAGTTTTTCCACACTTCTCTTCAGATCTATGTAGGATATCACCATGGAGATCAAAGAAATGAGAAGGGAAAAAAAAAAGGAAACCTCAAGAGGGCTTCAGAATGGAGAAGTTGTGAGCACTTCCTATCAGTAATATCAGCAATCGGCGGTGCAGAAAGTTCCAAAATGCCCTACTATGCCCACTTTCCTTGTAGAAGGAAAAGAATGGCATGGAGATGGAGGATATTTGGAGCATTAGACTCTGAGTGATTATCTTGTAGATTAAAAATATCAATCTAGAGCATTCAAAGAGAATATAAATTTCCAACAGATTTTCCATATTAAAGAGAACCGGATACCCCGCAACAGCAATAGAAGAAACGGAAATATGCAGAATAGATTATTTCTACCTACATTCAATGGTTAATCCATAAGCACAGCAAAATCTTGGATGGAGAAGTTAGATGCATTCTTCCAGCTACACCAATTAGCAGAAGCAAAGGTTGTTCAGATTGCAGTGCTACACCTTGAAGGCAAAGCAAATGATTGGTGGTTCGGTAGATTGAAACATGCAAGAGTGACTATGTATGCAAAGTTCACTCAAAGATTGGTAGAAAGGTTTTATAGAAGATCACATCAAACAACAAAAACAAGTTCTCCAACTCTTAAAGGATAACCTGAATTTGGCACAAAATCGAATGAAACAATAGGCAGATCAACATCACAGTGAGAGAAGTTTTGATGTAGGAGACTGGGTGTTTTAACAATTACAACCATACAAACAAATTTCCCTCAAGCAAGATAAGAAGGATAATAAATTATTGTCAAAGTACTATGGCCCTAACAAGGTGTTGCAAAATATTGGTACTATGGCATACAAATTTGAGCTTCTTGCTTCTTCGCGAGTGCATCCAGTTTTCCATGTTTCATGCTTAAATAAGGTTATAGGTGATAAACTTCCAGTACAGACAATATTTCCAGAACTTTATGAGGAAGGAAAAATCATATTGGAACCTAAAGCAGTCACAGAAACAAGAACTTAGCAACTACGAAATCAATCAATTTCAGAGTATCTCATCGAGTGGAAGAGCTTACCCACTTAAGATTCTACATGGGACGATAAGAATTTTATACAGAAGCATCCAGAGCTACTCAAGCATTGAGGATTTTTTTTTTTTTAAGGACAAGGGCATGTTAGGTCTCTATATTACTAGTATAGTCCCTTATTGTTGTTATTGTAGCCCCCTTATTGTTATTGTTGTACCCCTATAACCCTAATATTTTTATTATTGTGCCCTTACATTATTGTTGTTAGGTCGGCTAGGATTATATTGTGACCCCATGGACTCCTATATATAGAAGGAGGATTTTTCATTTGTATCATCCAAGAATTTTTCATTTATGTAATGTAAAGGAGGTTTCCCCCTTGAAGTGGCTTATTTCTAAGGCGTTGATCTCTCTTTTATTCTATTTTTGGAGTTGATTTCATAAAAATTGTATGAAGGCCATTACATATTCATATCGTGTGACCAACATAATTTTTAGATGTGATGGTTCAGGGTTACGTTTTTAACAACATTCACCACTTGGGGATGTTAAATGGTGTAATGAAACATAATGTAAAGGGATGAGAGATGTATCAATGAAATATTAATAATGAAGTAATTATTTATTCTCTTCATAGTCATCTATGAATTTATGCTTCTTAGATTATTCCATGGTATCAAATCAATACCAATTATATACCTATAATAGTGAAATTGTTTGAAAGAAATTTGCAAAGGGTGAAGCCATCTCGGTTTCTTTAGAAGGCTCAAAGTGAAAATAAGAGGTAAGGAGACTTAAAATGAATTTGTTATAAAGTGAAAAATTAGATCTTGATAGTGTTGTCTTTGGAATTTTTTGAGAAGATTGTAAATATATGGAGGTGGGAAGAAGATTGTGATTCAATTCTTGTTGTAGGTAATCAACAATCACTCATCCTATTGCTAACATGATTCACCAACATGGATTATAATATATGATATTGTTAAGTTTCACACTTATAAATAAATGTTTATCTGATGCATTATCATTTTTCTAAATCCAAATACATATGCATAATGTGTTCCATTGAAATTACTCAGTGTAGAACCAAGTATATGTCATCCACAACCAATCAAAATTTCTTGTTCTAACCAAATTTTATCCATGTCGTGCCTACCTAGTTTAAGGAAGGTGAAAAATCTTTGGAATCATCTAGTGTTCATGCAAAAATAGATTAGGTCATGTGCACTAGATATTATAATTAATTTAGATTCATCTAAAATTGGATTTGATATAGGGTATGATATCTCAAACATTGAAAAATATTTCAAAACTATGATTTAGTCGTACATAAACACATGATTCTTTTGGTAAGTGTTTTACTTATTGGATACATTGGTTAAAATTCACATGCTTGAATAAAGTGGTGACATTATAAGTTTTTATTTTCTCTAAAACATTGTAATTTTATTATTTATTTATTCAATAAATTGATAATAGTCTTATTAGTGATGTGGTTTAGGGTTGCATGAACTAAATATATTAATGGTGACTATTTTAGAAGTATTCAACTTATAGATTCCTTAAGGACAATAATGGGCGCAATTAATTTTATTGTTTGGGTAGTCAATGCCATGGAAAACAATGTAGTAAGTGTTCTAAATTTAATACGCACAAAAAAGAAGTGCAACCTTAGGGACCCATAACATTGCATGTTGGTGCACAGTGGGGTTCCAAGTACAAGGTTATATTTACATCCAAACTAGAAATATATTGCAACTAAAACAAATATGATATTGAATATCGTTTTCAAAAGAGAAAAAAGGTTATTAAGGCCATTGCTTTAATATCGTGGGCCTTGCCCCTTGTTAGTATAGAAATTTCTGGAAAATGTATGAAAAAGTCCCCACTTTAGCTATTAGTGATAAATAGCCCAAACAACCATAAAAGAAAGAAAATACTTCATAGCTATAAAAATTAGTTAGATAAAACCTTACAAAAACATGATCACGGAAATTGAAAATGAAAAATGAAAACCACACAAATATACCCAATGAAATAGCTAATTTTTTTATTAATAAGAAGTAAAACACCTAATGAAGCAAGACTAGCAATACTTTGGACCTGTAAGTCCTCCCTCGTGGGAGGGTCCAATATGTTCCCTTCATTGTTGCAGACTTGTTTCTCTCTCCTCCTATGCAAGTGGGAAAATAATAGAAGAACATTGGAACTCGGAGATGGGAGTTCGAAAGGCTTCAGATGATAATGAAGATGATGAAATGGTCATGTGTCAAGAGTGAGGAAAAACCTCTCTATTTATAATAAAATATTAGGATAGATCTAGATCTAGTCAAACAATAAATTATTATTAGACCAAATCAAGATCTAACCTTTAGGATTATTGTATTATATTTGAGAGAGGAAAATATTATTGAAATGATCAAAAATATTTATTTAGTGAACTAGCTCAAAAAATAATGATTAATTGACTTAATTAATAAAAATTGTTATAGTATTAATAAATAAAAATGAATTATTAATTACTTTAGGGAGATATGGTCAAAGTGAATTAGAAATAATTACTAAATGATGATTTAATAATTATTCCATGAGAGGAATGTGTGATTATTAAGGAATAATAAATAAATAATGAATTATTTGATTATTCATGAGTATTATGGTTAGAAATAACTAATAAATAGTGATTTAATAATTATTTCAAGGGAATAAAAAATAAATAGTGGTTTATTTAATTATTACTATGGGTTTTTCAGTTATTTTTAGAAATAATTTAGGAAAAATGGTTCTCCAAATTATTTCCTAAGTTGAATGTGGGATTTAATGTGTAAAAACCCATAATATGTGGTGTATTTCTATCATTCTAGTGTAAAAAGGCTAGTTGATCACTTTTTAGGTGATAACACCCTTGTCTATGTAATACGAGCATGTGATTGTACTTCCGACATGGAGATCCATGGTTGGCTAATACGCTGATTAAGCATTTAAATTTAACTATTTAAAATAAGTCTAATGCCAACTAAAGGAAGGAATGTCTTACATATCCATATTTTGAGGGACGCTTATTTGCTTGTGTGCCTTAAAATCCGTAACCTAGCTGAATTAAATCACTAAGGCACTAGTTGCAAGACAATCACATTATCTGATAGAATTTGGTAAGAGATGTAAATGAACAGAAGCCACTTCCTAACAAGAATTCAATAGATTGGATTGGAGTAGTGAGGGGGGAAATCCAATGTTCATCACCCCTTATGGATCAAGGAGGCAATGAAAGAAAGATGGTAGTGCCTAATTCCCTAAGTAGATCGAATAACCAAAGCAGTGTTTTCTCGAATGCATGAGGAGACACTGAGGAAAAATATATGCACAACATGAGAAAGGGAGATTAGGTGGGGGAAAATGTTAGACAACACTGGTGAAGAAGAGAATTCAAGTGAAAATGTTGGTCAAAGAGAAAGAGCGAGGAGCTACTTGAGCTAAGCATGAAGACTTAGCAGTGTTGTAGATGTCGCTAAGCACAATGCTCGGTAATTTAGGGTGATATTCCATCTATTTGATGTGTTTTAGGTTGTTGTATTGTGTGTTTAAGCCTGAATGGTCAATGGGAAGCTTAATGGATGATGGAATCATTGTGGTGTTTATTTTAGGGAAACTTTTAGGGGCTAATATTTGCAGGTGGGCTAATATTCCATTCTTTTTCTAAAAAAGATTAGCCAATTTCCATTTTTCTTAAAATTAATACGCCCAAATCTTATAGTACAAAATTATTTTACCTTAAAAATCTTCAACATTATATATTGTATAGTATAAAATAATTAGAAATGTAAACATTTTTATAAAATTATCATCAAACATTTTAAAATTTGGATATTAGAAACTAGTAAGATTCGCCAAGATTTCTAAACTTTAACATAAACTTCCATCCTTAAAATTTTCCCTGGTTTATTTTATAAGCTCTTAAACCACTTGTATAGGGAAATCTAAGCCATTGAGGTGCTTTTTGAAAGAGTTTTTAAACCACCTATACAGTGGACTATAGACCCCTGCAGTGCTTGCTATGAAAACACAATTGTCAAACCACCTAAATAGTGGATTAAATCTCATGGAATTAAAAAATAGCCCATTTGTACCTTGGTTGGATCCTTGTGATTGAACTCATAGAAGCAAGAGAGTCATTGTGATACTTACTTCCAGAGAGAAATTGGTAAACCACCAAGACAATGAAATCCATCTCATGGTTTTCCACTAAGATTTGGTGTGAATTTCTCTAAGTAAGCATCCCATCAAAATTTAGATTCGCCTTGGGGGTCGTTAGCTGCACAAAATACTGTAGCGTAGTTGGCCTATGTTGGGTGAAGAGTGGAAGTCTCTCCTTCAGTTGTCAACCAATTTAAAGCATCCATATTAGTATAGTTATTTGTGCATATTTATATTATGGGCTAAGATAGTCCTTGTTATGATTTTTACTGATGAGGTTCATTGTTTTTATTCATGATTGATAATTATCTTATGTCTATAGTTATAATGAATGTTTTCACTATGGAGCATGTTACATAGGATTTGTAGGTTGTATTATATGCTATGAAAGAAATGAATATCAGGTTTGTGATATTAATTATTTAGTTTATGAAAGATGTGATAATGTATGGGTTTATGCACATACATATTATTGCTATGATTGAGGATTGTAATTGTTTTAATGGTCATATATTCATATTACTTGAAGGATATTCTATAACTTTCCTGGTGCAAATATGTAGTTCTATGTGTTCCATATTTATGTGATTAATGGATATATTCTTATGAATATAAATTTAACCAACCTGAAAAAGATTGCAGGGCTGGATTAATCGAGAATAATCTCCTGGTGTGGTTCTATTAAAAGAATAGGAAGTTACGTGTTGGAGCTCTCCCCATTTTTCTTTCAGAAGCTGCATAATATGTGTCATGGACACCAATTCCTTGTACTAGATATCAAGTAAAATTTGAGTTTCAAGACTTCGAGCCCTCATGCCTTGGAAACCAAGAAATTTGGTTTTCGATGTTGTCTCCCCTTTTTTGTGCATAATCCACCTTCTTCCCTCTTCTTTCATGTGTCATTTAATTCTAGGGATTTGATGTTGGCATGAGTAACCAATTTTTTGAAGGCATGGATTACTCTTACACTAAATTGTATTAGAGGATTCAGGTTGGCAAGAGGTAGTTTCTTTCGGAACCATCTCGGAGGCTTTCAAGGCCATATTTCCCCTTTTTGATGTGGTTGTATCTAGGGGTGTCAAGATTTGCACACTTCTCGGAGGATCGAATGTGCCTGGGATTGGATAATATCCTATCTAAACTTCACATGGGGTCCACATAGCATAAATAATGTCGGCACTTCCCTCATTACTTTATATAGTAGTATTGAATCTAGGAGTCTAGGTATACAGGGGTGGAAAAAGGCACACACCTTTCGACAACCTAGATATAGTTAGAACAGGATTTAATTTATGGTGTTGGATGGCTGACCCACTAGCATAATTGTGTCACTGTGGAACCCTTCACTAGGTTACATAGGAGTTTGGAAATTTCGGCTGGAAAAATTTAAAACAAGGTGTACGTTCAAATTTAGCCAAATCCATATACACTCGCAATGTAGCAGAGGGCTTTGTGGACCCTGCATTGAGTTGGGTGGCAGGGCCACAAGAGCCAAGTAAGGGACAAATAGATGCCACATGGTAGGATAATGATGATGTGGCTTGGGGTGACATGGCTTGGGACAATTTGACTTGGGTTGGACCCTACCAGGCTCTTCAAAGGATATAAGTGGCAATCAATGATCGAGATCAATTGATGGGGCCCCCTTGTAGTCGATGTTTAACGAATAAGGGGGCATAGTTGGAATTAGAACCATCCCACCCGTATATAATTGATGGTTGAGATAAATTGAGGGTCCCCCATTCCACAAATTCAAAACCACCTTTGGGGGTGTTCGTGTTAACCAACCATTTTGTCAATACCTGGCTAAAACATGACATGTGTGCATGGAAAGGAAGCAAGTGGGATTGAGGCAAAACCCTCACTATGGAATTATGCCATTGGGTTGATATCAGGCCTTAGTCATCCACCTATAGTGTTCATGTGTGAGGAAACCCCTGACATTGACATGGGTCAACAACCTCCACATAAAGTACAGGATTCTTAGGGATGGAAGTGTGGGTCTTATGGAATGATAACTTGAAGTTCTGAAACCCATCACAGATGATGTATTAATTCCACTGGGAGTAGGGAGGAGGACACATTGGTGCCACTTAATGACCTAGTGATGACATGGCCTCTGTTAATAGGTTAAAACTCTAATGGCCATAAATTTTTATCTGGAACTCAAATTTAGTAAATTCATCAAAGAGCTCTGGATGAGCTGATCTTAATGGTGGTGCTAGAATTCAATTCTACATACTTAAAAAAATTAAGCTTTTACTAACCCCATCCCCATAGCATACCTTGTAGGTTCGGTCAAATCGGATAGGTAACATCTCCCACATCCCAAGGAAAAGTAGTGGGGGAGGGTTATTTATAGAGTGGTATTAGAGCAAAGGTTTAATGTTGGACCTGAAGAGGCTTAGCCACAAACAATAATAATTATTTTGGTAGTTTAATTGTTATATATGTTATGACTTTAAACTTACATGTGTCATGGTTGCTAACCTTGATAAAATGCTTACATTTATTTTTTATTTTGTGACTAACATGGGTTGTATATGTATGAATAACATCAAATCAACATGATTCATATTAACATTTTTAGTATTGGCATGACAATGTAATGAATTAATATGTTTATGCTTGATAAAGTTGATAGTTATGTGTGTGTGACAACACATAAGAAGACACAATTTACAACAAAAATATGATAATGAGCAGTATAATGGTGTAATATAGTATGGACCAAATCCATCATGAGAAAGAAGAGTAAATTTCCCCTAATGGAATATATAACTTAGGGAGCTTGAGAGTTGAGTTGAAGAGTTGCAAAGCAGAGAACAAAAGACTCATTAAAAAAGAAGAAGAATAGAAAAAGATAAACAAGATGATACTACAAAACATGTCATACATGCAAGGTTTGTTTCAACATGGATTAGCCACTAGAGATATGGAAGGGTGTCATAATGATAATATCGAGGGAAAAACTCACAAGGTTGGGAAGAATGAAAGGCCATTGAAATGTTTGGGTTGTTAAGGAGGACACGTGATGTGTGAATTTTCTCAGAAATAACAAAATAAGGATATCGCATGTAAAATCCAAACACATGAACTAGAAATGCAGAAAGAGGTGACTTAAAGAGGAATACTTTGGAGTGTTAGGACTGAAAAAAGGAACACCTCCATTGTCACTACCCTTATAAGAAACATAAGGGTGAGAAAAATTTTGATGTCCAAAAGACCACCCCGATGAAAATAACACACAATAGTGTGTTAGGGGTTGGTACATCAATGGGATACCAATAGTAAGAAACCCTATTAGTGGTACTAGAACCCACAGGGAGTTATAGTACTTTGAAATAAATCATTCAAAATAAACACTTTGAAATTTGAATTATGAATTTCATCAAAATATTTGGAAATATTATTCAAAAATATATTTCTTTTCCAAAATATTTTTTGAAAAAATAAAGTATTCAAATGATGATGAAAGGAAAAAACGACAAAAATAGAACTAAAAGGGGTAGATGGAAGAGAAATTAGGCTTAAGAGCGCAGTTAGTAGATTTTGTGAAGACAGTTTAAACCTTATTTCAAATTTCAAGGGCATGAAGACACCTAGCAGCAAAATATCAGCAGATTAAAGATCAAAAAGCAGATTTCCAGCAGTTAGTGAACCAATTCGAGATTTCAATGCACAATACTTGCAGGCAGTTAAAATTTTCCAATAGATAAACTAGATATATTATTTTATATTTAGTTTATTATGCATATTTTTTCCAAAAATAGCCACAGTCAGTAGCAATTCACTTTAAAATATGAACAGAAGATCATAAATAGTATGAACTTCCTAGTACTTAGTTATATTTTGGAAATATCTACATATTTTTGGTAGATATTATTTGTAATAAATTTTATTCAAATTTTTTCAGAAAGTGTTAGATAATATTTTGTAAATCAGTTCCTTTTTGGAATCTAATATTAGTTTAGCAGAAAATCTATAAATATGTTGTAATAAGACTTATAACATGTTGGGACTTGTTTGAAGAAAAGTACTAGTATTTTAAAGCAACTCATAGAGCCACCATTGATCAATATTTTCAATAATACAATGCAACCATTACAGGATTCTTGTGTCATTTTTATTGGTGAAGTGCATCTCTCCTTGTCAATTTGTTTTCTCTCTGTTATCATATGTTTTTCTTAAATCTGAATTATTCAAAGAAGATAAAGAAAAGAATTTGTTTAAATGTACACTTTGTTTCTATAGCTTATGAATAATTTTTATGTTTTCCACTGAATATTAAAATCAAAATTGTTAACTGCTTTGTTTTTAATTGGATTTCTTAATCTTTTCCTCTCATCCACACCTTATATCCTAAAAGAGACAGTGAATTTACCTACCCTACCCTGTAAGGTTAGCCCGATAAATTTGTATTTGATAGATCTAAACCTGTGACTCCATTTTCCAAAACCTGAACTTAATATAAAGCCTAATACCTTCAGTCAAAAAAAGCTAAATTATAAAGAGAGATCCCTCTCCGAAACTGGAAGGAATAGATTCCCAGTTTTTAAAGTGGTTTTGTGTTATGAAACCAGCTCCTAAAAAGGAATAAAAGAGAGATCAATGCCTTAGATATAAGCCACTTCAAGGGGGAAACCTCCTTTACATTACATACATAAAAAATTCTTGGATTATAAAAATGAAAAAACCGTCTTTCTATATATAAGAGTCCATGGGGTCACAATATAATCCTAGCCGACCTAACAATAATAATGTAAGGGCACAAAAATAACAATGGTGGCTTTTATGGGGCACAATAATAACAATATGGGGGCTAGAGGGTTACAACAATAACAATAAGGGGGATACACTAACAACAATAAGGGACTACACTAATAATATAGGGACCTAACATGCCCCTCTCCTTCAAAAAAGTGTTGTCCTCGACGCTTGAGTAGCTTTGGACGCTTCTGTATAAAATTCTCATCCTCCCATGTGGAATCTTTAGTGGGTAAGTTCTTCCACTTGATTAGATACTCTAAAATTGATCGATTTCGTAGCTGTCGAGTTCTTGTTTCTATGAATTCTTTAGGTTCCAATATTATTTTTCCTTCCTCATCAAGTTCTGGCAATATGCTTTAAGCATGAAACATGGAAAACTGGGTGCACTTGAGAAGAAGCAGGAAGCTCCAATTTGTATTCCATAATACCAATAACTTGCAACACCTTGAAAGGACCATAGTACTTTGGTGATAATTTATTATCCTTCTTAGCTTGCTTGAGGGACATTTTTTTGTATGGTTATAACCGTCAAAATATCCAATCTCCTACATCAAAACTTCTCTCGTTGTGATGTTGATCTACCTGTTATTTCATTCGATTTTGTGCCAAATTTAGGTTATCCTTTAAGAGTTGGAGAACTTGTTGTTGATGCTCGATGTGATCTTCCACTGCTTGAACCTTAGAATTTTCTCTTAAAGATGATGTGATGGACGGTGGATGATATCCATAAAGTGCCATAAATGGGGTCATTTTTATTGTAGTATGGAAGGAAGTGTTATACCACCATTCAGCTAGAGGTAGCCACTTGACCCATTGTGTTTTTTTATCATATACAGAACAACAAATATATCCTTCCGATGAGGATGATAAGATGAGCTATGAGCTAGTTGAGTACCCAATCAAGAAAATAATTCCGTCCTAAAATTTCTAGTAAAAATGGGATCTCTGTCACTTACAATAATCTTAGGGTTTCCATGTAGGTTTTGAATTGTTTCCATAAATGCAGTAGCAACTGTACTTGCTTTAAATGGATGAGATAATTCACAAAAGTGTGCATACTTGGTAAGTCTATCAACTACCACCATGATGTCTTTCCTTTGAATTTAGGTAAACCTGTGATATAATCCATTGAAACCTCCTCCCAACATTGACTTGGATTGGATAAATTTTGTAGTAGAACCAGGGTCTTAATTGTCTCAACTTTATTTTGTTGGAAAACCAAAAATTCCACCACAAACTTTTCAATATCAGATTTAAGGCCATCCCAAAAAAAATCTTTCTTCACCTTGTGGTAAGTTTTTAAAAATCCTGAGTGTCCTCCTAAGGGAGAGGTGTGAAATTCCAAAAGAATCTTTTGTTTTAGTTGGGAATTATTATAAATATATAAGTGATATTTGACCATAAGGAATCATTTTTCCAACTAAATGTATTAGATCATGTACTAGGATCTTGCTGAAAATTTTGAATGAGTGTCCACACTTCTTCTTCATTCTTCCATTCATCCCTTGCTTCGGATATCCAATCTAGTTGGATAATAGAAATGACACAAAGAAATGCTTCCACCTCTTCATCATTTCTTGAGAATGCCTCTGCAACAACATTTAGCTTCCCTTTTTTGTAGATGATTTCAAAGTCATAACCCAACATCTTTGTGACCCATTTTTGTTTCTCTTCTCAAGATAGTCTTTGTTCCAAAAAGTATTTTAAGACTATCATGATCAATTTTTACCTTGAAGTGTCTTCCCATTAGGTAAGGTCGACATCTATTTAGTGCATGTAGTATTCCCAACATTTCCTTCTCATAAATAGCTTTCTGTAAATACTTTCCTTTGATTGGATGATTTTCAAAAGAAATGGGTCTTCCTTGTTGCATTAAAACAGTACCAATTCCATTTCCCGAGGCATCACATTCCACAATAAAGGTTTTTGTGAAGTCTGGTGTAGCTAAGACAGGTGCTAGGCACATTTCCTCTTTAAGATGTTCAAAGGCCTTAATTGCTTTAGGAGTCCATGAAAATGAATATTTCTTTAGTAATGTTGTTAGAGGTGTTTTTATTCTCCCATAATTCTTCACAAACTTGTGATAATACCTTGTTAACCCAAGAAATCCTTGCAACTTCCTTATGGTTGTGGGGACTTTCCATTCCTTAACGGATTTAATTTTTTTAGGGTCTAAATTAACACCTTCCTGAGATACAATATGACCTAGATATTCCATCTCTTGTACTCCAAATAAAATTTGGAGTTTTTTGCATATAATTGTCTCTCCTCCAATAGTTTGAGCACCCTGTCAACATGTTGAACATGATCCTTCCAAAACCTGTTGTAGATTAGTATATCATTAGAAAATACTACCACAACTTTTATAAGGAAGGGTTTGAAAATGGAATTCATCAACCCTTGACATGTAGAATGTGCATTGGTAAGGCCAAAAGGCATGACCAAAAAATCATAATGACCCTCATGAGTTTGAAATGTTATTTTTGGAATATCTTCAATCGTCATTCTAATTTGATGATATCCTGAATGAAGATCCAACTTGGTAAAATAAATTTATCCATGTAATTCATACAATAATCCATCAATAACATGAATGGGAAATTTATATTTAATGGTGAGCTTACTGAGCTCCCTATAATCTAGACACATGTGCCATGATCCATCCTTCTTGTGCACCAATACTACTAGATCAGAGAAAGAAATTTGAATAGGTTGGATTATACCAGTGTCTAACATTTTTCAATCATATGTTTAAATTCGCTCTTTTAGACATAAGGATATTTGTAAGGCCTGATGTTTGGAGGAACACTTCCTGGAATCAAATGAATGGCATGATCATGATCACGAATAGGTGGGAGTCCTTTTGGAGTTTCGAACACCTTGGAATTATTTTCCAATACTTTTTGATGATCTAGAGAAATAAATTATTTTGATGTTGGAACTTCTAGTGAGCATAATTGTGAAATTATGCCGTGTAGTTCTTTATTCATAAGCTTTGTCATGACATTATAGCTTATTATCTTTCCTGGCTTCCCTGCAATACCTCATAATTCGACTTCCCTTCCTTCCAAAAACATTTCAAGAAAATTTCTTGAAAATTAAAAGTTATTGTCCCCAAATATTATAACCATTGTACTCATAGTACAACATCAACACCTCCCATTGGAATGGAAACCATTAGACTATTCAATACATATTCCCCCATGGTTAGCTTGATATTATGGAATTTTCCAGTGCAATTTATATTTCCTCCATTTGCAACCATCACTTGACACTCTGGTGTTGGGTATAGGAAGCAATTCAATTCCTTGGCTACCTTACAATGAATAAAAATATTGGTACTACCCAAATCAATCAACACTATTACTTGTTTCTTCTTGATATGTCCTTCTATCTTGAGAGTTTGAGGAGTGGTAATTCCTGCCAATGCATTACAGGATATGGTCGAACTCATTTCATATTTCTCTAGGGTTGTTTCCTAGTGTATATCCTCTTCTTTTGAATTTTCTTCTTCATTTTATTCCTCCTCTTCACAATCTATGTAAAAGAATTTATTCTCAACACACTTATTACCTTTAGTGTATTTTCTATCACAATTGTAGCAAAGCCCTTTTTCTCTTTTTTCTTCCAATTATTGTGGTGTCAACCTTGTAGGTTGTGGAATTCTAGGTGTAGGAACATTTCCATATTTATAGATTTGAGCAATAGGCTTCCTTTTCGCCATAATTTTACATTCAATTTTTCTTGCCAACCTGAATGCCTTCTCCAATGAATCCGGTTCCCAAAGGCGAACCTCATGTTGGATTTTGTCCTTTAAATTCCCTATGAAGACATCAATCATGTGTTCCTCTAGAATATCAGTTACCCTTATATTCAATTTTTTGAAGTCCTCAATGTGCTTCACCATTGAACCCTTTTGTTTTAGATTTATCAATTGGCTAAAGAAGGTATTTCTCATTGTATCCTCATAATGTGCTATCATTTCCTCCATAAAAATTGACCAAGTGATCATTTTTTTATGGGAGCAAAGCCATCAATACCATACAAATGTATTTTGTTCTAAAAATAAAGTTGCAATGCATACCTTTTGTGTGTTTTTCACATTATGGAGATCAAAATATTGCTCCATCTGTAGTATCCATGTCATGAGATCCTTGCCATCAAACTTCCTCATATCTATATTTGGAATATGGTGGGTCTTCAATACAACATTAGAGTTTATGAAATCATGATTAACATTTATTTTTTTCTCATCATGAGTTTCCTCTACTGCCTTTTTTCCATTAGGAATCATTTCTTGTATCAACTTTGTCAAACCTTCCTTCAAACCTTACATGTCCGTTTTTAGATCATTATTCATGTCTTTCATGTTAACTTTCATTTTTTCTTCCATGTCTTCCATGCCATTCTTCAAACCATCCATCTTATCTTCCACGCCTTTCTTCAAAATTTCCATTTCATTTTTTGTTTCTCTTTACGAGAGTGAAAGTTGTTTCACTTGCTCTTGTAATTTTGATATATAATGTTTCACTTCTTCCTCTTCATGAGTCATAGTAGAGCCTTCAAAGGGCTTAATTGGTGTTGAGTTATTTTTAGGGGAGATTTTAGAACCCAATAATGATATATATGCTTCAATATGCCCCTAGAATCACTTCAAACTAATTTTTCAAACAAGACTTATGCAATTTGAAAAAAAAACATACACACATTTTTCTTGCTTTTGAGGAGCTCAATATTGAAACTGATGTATCTATGTAATTTTGGATCCCCGAGATTTCATATTCAGTTCTTTATTAGCCCTATGAATCTTCTTTTTTACAATGCCACAAGTCTGCCCTGGTTTGGATTCTTCAAGACAAAGTTATGCCCAATATCACACAATGACCTAATTATGGACTTGTTCAGTAGAGAAAAAATGTATGGCATGCCACCTATCACTGTTTCCTCCTTCAGCTCTGAAATTGATAGACATAAAACTACAGTTTGTTTACTTTTTGCCACTTTTTACATAATTCCAATCTGATCCTTAGAGAGAGAGTTATGATGGTTTTCCCAAGGTCACCTCTTTGAGATGAAATTAGGGAGCCTGCAAAAACCATAACTTCCAGAGATCATATCTCCTAAAATATTGCGACCCAAGATTTGAAATTTTTACGTGAAGTTCCTCGGGATTTCTTTGCAAATGGAATTTTTTTTATCTTTTGAACCTTCATAGAAAAAAATTTATAGAGAAAATGCCACGATGACCTGTTTGAAGCAGCAAAACCCTAGAACCCAAAGCTCTGATACCAAATGTTATGAAACCAGCTCCCAAAAAAGAATAAAAGAGCGATCAACTCCTTATAAATAAGCCACTTCGAGGGGGAAACCTCCTTTACATTACATAAATGAAAAATTCTTGGATGATACAAATGACAAAACCTCATTTCTATATATAGGAGTCCATGGGGTCATGATATAATCCTAGTCGACCTAAAAATAATAATATAAGGGCACAACAATAACAATAGTGGCTTTTATGGGGCACAATAATAACAATATGGGGGCTAGAGGGGTACAACAATAACAATAAGGCGGATACACTAACAACAATAAGGGACTACACTAATAATATAGGGACCTAAAATTTTGTGGTTGCATTTGGGTTTCCTTCACAACCTTGGGGAATTACGGAGTGATAACACCATGAAAATCATGATGAGAACAAAAGGAATATGAATCTGATTTTATAAAGTCTAACTTTGGGTTGAAGACCTAACACATTCCAAATATTGATATGAGGAATTTTGATGGCAAGGATGTGGTAACATGGATACTGCAGATGGAGCAATTCGTTGATCTACATGATGTGCCACATGCATAAAAGGTACACATCACATATTTATATTTGGAACCCAATCAGTTTTGTGGTATCAATGGATTTTTTCTCTTAAGTCAATTGTCACTTAGACAATTTTTACAGAGGAATTGGTAGCACATTATGAGGATACAAAGAGAAATACCTTCTTAAGCTAATTGATAAATCTCAAATAAAAGGCTTCAATGGCAGAGCACATTAAGGACTTCCAAAGATTGAATATCAAGGTAATTTATATTCCATAGGATCATATGATTGATGGTTTCATAGGTACTTTAAAGGATAACATCTAACATGAGGTTCAGCTTTGGGAACCAAATTCATTGGAAAATGCATTCCAGGTACCAAGAAAAGTTGAAAGCAAAATTATGGCAATAAGTAAGTCTAATAATCACAACTATAAAGATGGAAGTGTTGTTTCTCCTAGCCTCCCACAACCTACAAGGTTGACACTGTAACAACTAGAGGAAAAAAGAGAAAAAGGTCTTTTTTATAGTTGTGATAGAAAATACACTAAAGGTCATAAGTATGCTAAGAAGAAATTATTTTTCATTGATTATGAAGAGGAGGAATAAATGAACAAGAAACATATAAAGAAGAGGATATGCACCAGAAACCAACCCCATAGAAAGAAGAAATTAATCTAACAATATATTGTAATGAATTTTCGAGAATTACCACTCCTCAAACTCTTAAGAAAGGATATATCAAGAATAAAAAGGTAATAGTGTTGATTGATTCAGGTAGTACCCATAATTTTATTCATTGTAAGATATCCAAGGAATTGAATTGCTTTCTATATCCAATACTAGAGTGTCAAGTGATGGTTTCAAATGGAGTAAGTACAAATTTCTTAAGGAAGTGCCAAAATATCAAATCATTGGGGGATATGTATCGAATAATCCAATTATTTCCATTCCAATGGGTGGTGATAATGTTGTATTAGGAGTCCATTGGTTACAATATTTGAGGATGATAGGGTGCTTAAACTATTGGAGGAGAAACAATTGTATGAAAACCCCTCAAAATGTTTCTTTGGGGTATAGGAGGTAGAATATTTGGGTCATATTATATCTCACGAGGGTATTAAGGTAGACCCTAACAAAATTAAATCCATGAAGGAATGGAAAATCCCCACAATCCTAAAGAATCTTTGAGGATTTCTAGGGTTGATAGGGTATTATTGCAAGTCTATTAAGAATTATGGGAAAATATCAGCACCTGTAACAACATTACGGAAGAAAGATGCATTTTTTTGGACTCTAGAAGAAACTAAGGCCTTTGAAAAGCTTAAAGAGGCAATGTGCCAAGCTTCAGTCTTAGCTACACCAGACTTCCCAAAACTTTTATTGTGGAATGTGATGCCTCCGGAAATGGAATTAGTGTTGTTTTGATGCAATAAGGGAGACCCATTACTTTTTAAAGTCGTCTAATCAAGGGAAAGTATTTACATAAACCTATTTATGAGAAGGAGATGTTGGCAATACTACATGCCCCGAAGAAATGGCACCCTTACCTAATGAGAATACACTATAAGGTAAAAACATATCATGATAGCCTTAAACAATTTTTGGAACAAAGATTATCTTTAGAAGAGAAAAAAAAATGGGTCACAAGGATGTTGGTTTATGACTTTGAAATAATCTACAAAAAAAGGAAGAAAAATAGTATTGCAGATGCACTCTCAAGAAGGGATGAGGATGTTGAAGCATTGCTTTGTGCAATTTCTATTATCCAACCTAAATGGATAATTGAAGCAAGGGATGAATGGAAGAATGACGAAGAGGTATGGACACTCATTCAAAATTTGCAGCAAGATTCTAGTACCTCTGATATATTTATCTAGAAAAATGATTCATTATGGTACAAATATCACTTATATATGTAAGAACTCCCAACTCAAACAAAATATTCTTTTGTAATTGCACACCTCTCCTTTAGGAGGGTAATCGGGATATTTAAAAACTTACCTTAAGGTCAAGAATGATTTTTTTGGATGACCTTCAATAATATATTTTGAAGTTTCAAGCAGAATGTTTGGTTTTCCAAAAAAATAAAGTTGAGATGATTAAGACCCCAGGTCTGTCACAACCTTTAATTATTCCAAGTCAGTGTTGGGAGGAGTTTTCAATGGATTTTATCACATGTTTACCCAAGTTTGAAGGAAAGAGTGACATCATAGTAGTAGTGTTTCATCCTTTCAAATCTAGTGCATATGCTACTACATTTATGGAAATAGTTCAAGAGCTACATGGAAACCCAAACATTATTGTAAGTGACAAACATCCCCTTTTCACTCAAAATTTTTGGACATAATTATTTTCTTGTGTTGGTACTCAATTAGCTCATAACTCATCTTATAATCCTCAATATGGTAGACAAACTAAGATAATAAACAATTTTTTTTAAGGATAAATTTGTCGTTTTGTATTTGATAAACAAACATAATGGGTCAAGTGGTTACTCTATCAGAATGGTGGTATAACACATCCTTCCATGCTACAACAAAAATGACCCCATTTATGGAACTTTATGAATAACATCCATTGTCCATAACATCATATTTAAGAGAAAATACTAAGGTTCAAGTAGTGGAATATCACATCAAGCATCAACAACAAGTTCTCTAATTCTTAAAGGATAAAGGTTGAATCTAGCATAAAATAAAATGAAACAACAGGAAGATCAACATCGTAGTGAATTTTTTTTTGAAGTGGGCGATTAGGTATTTTTACAGCTACAACCATACAAACAAATGTTCATCAATGACTCAGATTCTCTCGGTTGTCGGAATTAACCAAGATTTTTTACTTCTGTGATGTTATCAGAATTGCATGTGAAAGAGTATGAAAAACCAAATATGCATACTTTAAATAATAGGAAACATAAATGCAACCATCAAAAAAAAGGACACACATAACTTGATAATGGAGTTCACACAGTGTGGGTTATGTCTCTGGGCCCAGTGTTAAGAGTGGGGAGGTCGCTTCATTAATTGTTGCAAGATGATGATGAGTACATGATGTATTATTTGTCAATACACGGAAGAAATCATTTAACTAGAGAGGCATGTCTCTCCACGATACATTCTCCTATAAGAACTCTCACTCATAAAATCTCTCCTTCGGCATGAAAAAATAACAAAACTCTCACATGAAGTGGCATACAAGGATCCTCCAACAAAATGGAAAACAAGGATCTCAAGATCAAATCACAATTTCAACAAAAAAAAGACATGGCATCAATGCATCTTATACCTCCACTTCGAGGTACAACCTAAAAATGCACACCTTTGCTGAAGAAACAGACTGCACGATTGAATTCCTAGAAAAAAATCACGAAATATGACTATAAAATTGACCACTTTCTGACTCGATCAAATTTGGGCTCCTCGAGAATCTCAAAAATTCCTCAAATACTATCTTATGCAGCCTGACTAAAATTCGGTTGCTGAGATGAAGAAATTGATATCATCATCATGTTCCTTGAGAAAAACTATGAAAAAGGAGTATAAAGTCGGCCTGATTCTGAAATTGTCATTTTCAGGCATCCTGGGAATCTTTCAGATTCCTACATCAAGGTTCCACGTTCATGGTTACATCCTCAACATTTTTTCTCAAGAAAATATGCTACAAAGATCAGAAATTGTCTGCACCATCCAGACTCATGGAAAATTTTTGAGTAATCTGAGTATAAAGTTGGCAAATTTCTAACACTGTCAAAATTTGGCCCTCAAGGAATCTAAAATATTCCTCACATATTCCCAGCATCAGGGTTCCACTCCTTGGTTTACGTACTATGTTCTACACACTCCTTCGTTTCCTTTCGGTAGGTTTCCATTGGTCGAATGGCAGAGTTTGGTTTTTAAAACATTTCATGGGTGGAATATCCAAAGCCCACATGGGGCATGCCGACTAGTAGATATGTAAATAAAGGGGTGTTTGGAGGAGGTGCAGGGGTCAATCTCGCAGGCCTCCTACCACTTGGTCATCATTTTTTTTTATTTGGTGGTAGTTGGTTATACTGGGACCACTGGTGGACCGTCCAGGGTAGGTTTGAATCCCGTCAGCCCCGTTTTATACGATATATGTATATGTATATGTATATGTGTGTGTGTGTGTGTGTGTGTGTGTGTGTGTGTGTGTGTGTGTGTATACATACATACATACATACATACATACATACATACATACATACATACATACATATATATACATATATATATATATGTATGTATGTATGTATGTATGTATGTATGTGTGTGTGTATATATATATGTGTGTGTGTGTGTGTGTGTGTACACATACATACATACATACATACATATATATATGGTGAACGGTTGGCAGGGGTGGTGGCACACCACCCTTGTTTTATTTTTTATTTGATTCTAAAATAAGGAGTCAAAAACCATCCGTTGATTTTGAAGGATCACCAAAAATTTTAAGTACGCGACATTTTTCCTTTTCCGACCACTAGAAACCTTCACCATGAAGTGTCAATTTTTCACCTCATTAACTTCCGCCAAATTTAGTAGATCCACCATTTTTAGCCAGGCTCCAAATTTAGTTGGTGCTCTACCAAATTTAGTTAGTGGACCTAGTTGACCAAATAATTGACTGGCCATAACTTTTGCATACGAATTCGGATTGAGGTGTCGTTTGTGTCGTTGGAATTCTTTTGACGAGATCTTTGATTTGATCCTAGATTTGATGCAATGCAAGGAATTTTATTTTTTATTTTTTCCAAAGTTGCCTTTGATCTTAGAGCCACCTAGGTCATTCCTCCCCATTGAGGAGCTTTTGGTCCTCCAAAATCATGAACATAATATGCAATTTGTTGTACTCCCTTATTTGCACAACAAGTTCCCTAACAGGCCACACTTCCTTCTCCTTCACCTTTGTACTTCAGAGACATATGTGATGAACCGACACATGTACCCTATGCAAACCTGTAGTATAATTTTGCAAGATACATGTTCTCCTATAAACCCTTTCATGACCCAATAAATCCCCATACTTTCAAAGAGTTTATAACACACTCTTTGGTCAAGTATACACCAAAATCATAATGAAAATTATACCCTGAATATCAACTTAAAGGGACAAAAATATCACTATGTTGTTTTCATAAGATGGTAAGCACTTCATCACTTTTTACAATAATTTCACAACAAGTGATTTACAAATTGACCATGACAAGACATTATCTCTAATAAAACCATCTCTCACTCTTAAAATTGAATGGATGATCATTCTAGAGTTGATTCTCTTATTTAAATGCTTCATTCACTAGTTCCTACATAGGAAACTTGTCCCTTTTGAGATTTTGATCTAGATGGAACTCCCAACATGTGGCTCTTTGGTATCCACCTCTGTTGTAATGACTGTGTTAGCACTAATATTTGAATCCCACCCATCCTACCTAATTTTACTCTGATTTCGCCTCATCTTCGTCATTATCATTGACCTCGCTTTTTTTTTAACCATTTTCCCCAAGGGTGCCCAAGTAATCATTTTTCGCAAGCACAAAACCCTGATTTCCTCTCCCACTCAGCTAGGTTTTGCTATGGAATCAGAGACATATGAGCAGAGGAGGAAAAAGGGATGCCATTTCAAAAATTATTAGGTCATTTCATAAAGTATGAGGTCATTTCAGTACATAAACATCATGTCTCCATAATTGTTTTTAAGAAGTCATTCTAAGAGTCAAGTCATTTGCCACTCATAGGGCCAATTTTACTTCAAACTATGTTTCTGAAAAAACAGAGACGAATTTAAAAAAATTTAGAGAGATTTTTGTCCATCATATACCAAGGAAGAAAACAGGTGTCATGGTTTTGGAAAAATGTCAAAAATACAGGTGCTTTAAGAGGTTTTCTGCACTTCTGAAGTGACCTTGGGAAAATTAATTCTTCTCCTAGATGGAGTGTCCAAATGAATTTCTTGATATGTAAAATTATGAATATACTGGAATAGAGTTTGAATGAGCTATCATGAGCTCAATTTGGATTTGAGGAAGGCCTCCAAAAATTTCTTGCAACAGAACTTTGCATTTTTTCACCTCATTCTGCAATTTTTAACCAATTTTGGGAGAATATATTTTTGACAAGGAAACTCAAATTCAATAAAAAAAAAAAGGTATATTTGGAAATTATACAGAATGATATTTCCAACGAGATATCTTGGGCCCAATTTGGACACCAGGAAGGCCTCCAAATGTGGTCTGCAAAAAGGCAATACACAAATGTTTCTAAGAGAGGGCACAAATGCTCAACAGAGGGTGAAAATGTGTAGAGGAGGGAAAAAATGTGTAGAGGATGGTGAAAATGTGTAGTCAAGGGCGCAAATAACTAGTCAAAGGTGCAAATGCATTGTCAACAGCGCAAATGACCAACAAGATTTAGAAAGTGGTGAGAAATTTCATTCAGAGCTCCACCAACCTAGTCATTGACCTCCATCAAACTAGTAAGAGGAAAATTCCATCACAAATCACCTTCTTAATATATATGTGTTGAATTTTTGCAAGTTGAAAGTTGTAATTTGGTGTCTTCTTGAATGTGAAACCCTAGTTTTTCTCCCTTGCACTCATAATTCCAAAAATCCCATTTTTCCTACACTCAATATCATCACTACATTGTTAAAATTCATTTCCTAAACCTTGTTATCATAATCCCCATCCCTAAGCTACTAATTCCTAAAACCCTAAGCCCTAGGTGCTATCTTAACCTAGGCTCCTAAATTCCAATTCCCATCACTCTTTCATTCCTTTATCTTCCCCATTCCTCATATCCATAAACATTGCACTATATCCCCTCCCCATATCACATATCCCTATCAAATATCTCCCTCAATTTTCCTTTCCCATCTCCCTTTTCCATTTTCCTTTCCTAATGTCTAGGGTTTTGACAAAAACACCATGGAAAGAGAGGAAGAAAACACATCATTTAGTGAAGGAGAGGAAACATAGGTGAGGAGGCCACAGGCATGTGTTTTCTCCACTCATAGTGGAAGGGGCCATGCCTTATACATCAACAAGAAGGTGGATAAAGCAAAAGAATAAGTGACAAAGGTATAAACTCAGATAGAGGTTAGACACAACAAGGACCTCCATGAGACTGAGCATGATTTTGAGCTTGTTGACCTAGGTGAGGAGGATGATGATGAAAATATTAGTATAGACATCAATGACCACTTGGAAATTTTTTTAAATAATTCTAAAAAGGACAACCAAATTCAAAAGAGAATGGTGAAGCACTATGCAAAGAGAGAAAGAAATACAAGGGAAAAGCTAAAGACAACAAATGTAAAAATTGAAGTCCTAACCCACCAAAAAGAGAAGAAGAAGTTAGATATACTTACAGAGCCTTCACTCTAAGCCTAGCCACCTCACTAGCACTCTCTCCACAGATTTTGATACCATTTGAATAATTTTTGTAAATTCTGATTTTTTTTTAATAAGCACATATCAGAAAATTAGTCATTTGAGCAGCGCCTTAGGCGCTATGTAAATAATTAGGGCACTTTTGAGGGAAAGGAAGGCACCATTAGATTCATAATGACCAATGAATCTCTTAAAACCATGTTTCCAACCTTGGTTTGCAGTTTTGATGAGTTAAAAGCTCAAAAAAACATCAAAAAATTACCTTTCTGCCCTTTTTTTGACCTAGGCGCTACGCAAATACCAGTCTTGGGAGAATGGAATTTTGAGGGGGGGATGACCTTCATTTTGGAAACTGAAGGAATATCTAGAAACTATACTTGAATTAATTTCCAACGAAATATCCTGGGCCCAATTTTGACACCGTGAAGGCCTCCAAAAGTGTCCTACGAGATGGACACAAATGACCAGTGGAGGGCGCAAATGGATAGCGGAGGTGGAAAATGTCCAATTTGCTGATTTTTTCAATTTTTCTGTGAAATTTTCACTTTGCCTCAAGAAATTATGTTTTTACTCATGTAATTAATGATGGTAAAATGTAATTATGTTTGATATTACTTACCTAGGGTAGATTCATTAGGTAAAATTAATTAATGAGTCATGATGAATCAGTTGAATGTAATGAGGAGTGAGTCACTTGGACCATCCTACACTTCAGTTTTCAGTTCAGAAATTAGTGGATCTCATCCTCACCCAATGGATTCGACTCCTGAGGATGAGTAAAGCTTTTTTCTATGTCTATTTAGCCCCTTTCTTCACTCTAGTGAAGGGTTGGAATCAGTTTGTATGTTTGCTAGTTGATCAAGGAAAATTTAGTACTCAAATTGGTCGGTTAATAAAGAGGAGTTACAACTATTTTATGGGATACTTGTGGTATTGAATGTCTATCATTTTCTTTTCTTCAGTGTCATATGTTTGAATTTATTGTATTCATTTTCACTTCATTTCTATGTTATGATCTCTTACAAGTTAGATAATCAGAATACATGTTTTCAAATGCTCTGTTTTGGGTAATTGATCATAGTTGGTCCACTTTCATCTCTCTGAGAAAAATACATCTCCTATCCTTTTCTTAACTTTCTTTTAGTTTTAACACCATTCCATAACAATCCTCTTCAAGTGATAAGCATTGTACCTACAGTTAGTCATCAGTATTTTCTACTTGTTAGTGATGACTAGTTCTCACAGACAAGTTTTCTAGCAGTTGATCCAAAAATTTGTCATATTTTCCAGCTGGGAAAACACCCATAAAATTTTTTTTCTCTCCTTACTTTCATTTCGCTCATGACAATATGAAACCCCATCATCAAATCCTACCTAGCCTTAGCCATACTAGTCTGCCCACTAGCTCCAAAGAGACAATCAAAATCTGTTCAAAAAACCATCCCCTAAGTTAGGAAGTGGCGCTTTAAGGCATTTCACCCTTGGCAACCATAAAAAAGCCAAAAAAAAATCTCCATATGCTATAGGCCAGTCATAACAGACCTCCCACTCTGCTAATGAAGTCAGTCACAGCCCTAAGTCACGCCACTTATACGCCCTTAAGTCTCAGTAATACACAGACCATACTCTTAAGCTGATTTTAGGTGTTTTACAGTGTTTTATGGATCTTTCAAGAATAAAAACATATCAGCATCCCAGAAGACAATTCTTGGCTCCACATAAGAAGAAAGCTACTTCTCAAATGTGATCATAAGCCTGATATGCATCTACAGGGCAAAGAGTCACTCATCAAACTCCTGCAACCTCATTCAGTCTGAAAATATAGCAGAAGAAAAAGCAGCACTGTCAAGAGGCTGTTGATAAGTCATGGCTAAAACCTTCTTCATTTATAAGCAGAGGGTTAAGGCGCCTCCTTCATCTACAAGTAGAGGGCGATGGCCAATGTTTGACTTGAAAAATTGTAACTAACTGTAAGACAAGATTTGTTTTCAGCAAATAGTGAGACAGTGACTAGGATAAGGCAACCTACATGTGACTGGGACAGAAGGTTGAGAAAGCATAGATATTCTGCCAAGAGAAAAATGCCTCCTTCATTCATAAGTAGAGGGCCAGGGAATTTGACTATTTTCAAAGTTTTATTGAGCAGAGAAAAATGTGAAGAGAACAAAAATGAAAAAAGCAGGGGTACCACTACCATCAAAGGAGATCAAGCTCATCTCTTAACATTTTTCTCTCAAAGGACAGTTTGCAGCTCCAACAAAACAAAATTTGAATAGTGGTGATAAAGATGAGTCATTGCATAGGTGAGAGGACATAATAGTGATTATGTTTCAAAGTACTGGTCTGCTCCATTCATAAAAAGGTGTTTCTCAACTGGGCTTATCATGGTTGACACAGAAAATCTGGGCTTGTCTACTCAAGAGGCATTACAACTGAAAACAATTGTTCATAATATGCAAAAAGGGGTTTTGACATACTGTCACTTTCTGGAGAAATATCTTAAGACAAATATAGGTGTTCATTATTTAAGGGCCAGAAACACCATATTGGTACATTTTGAGCAGAGAAAGTGTGTTGGAAGAAGCGCCCTTCTAGATCAACAGAAAATGACAGAGTATAAATGAATGCAACTAATGTTGGCACCTACAGTTGGAAGAAATCTGAAGAAACACCTGGAGGCAGAAACTATTAACCAAGTTGAAAAGGACAAGCCATCTCCTTGCAAGATAATAAAGCAGTTTTCAATACTCTTGACAGAGCTTGAGTGGTCTTTCCTAGTTAAAAATGTCTCCAAAGGTGTCAACAGTGGAAAAGGTCATTTTTTTAAATATATGAACACAATGAACAAAGTTAGCCTTTGCAATGTTTCTTATTGTGAGAAAAAGAAAAGGAGTCTTAGCTATTATCTCGCAAAGGGTAAGAATTTCATGTTTTAAATGACAAAGGCCTTTTAAAGGTTTTTATAAACCCTCAATAAGTATATCAAAAGGTTTTCCCTTCTTTCAAAGGCGAGAGGTAAAGACTACTTCCCACGCGTTTTTGCAAACTCCAAGTGCGAGCAAAGGATCTCTCTTGTTTCCCTCAAGACCAGAAAAGGAGATTTTGTACGAAAAACCTGAGTTTCAAAGGTCAAAACTTGCACGGCGCTCCTGAGCAAGCGCGCGGCACTCCTGTGCATGGAATTTCCACAGAGTAACAAAGCTGCGCGGCGCTCCTGTGCAAGCGCGCGGCGCTCCTGTAGCCGCGGGTCACGAGCGCCCGACAAGCCACCCGACGAGGTTTTTTGCGCGGATTTCTCTTCCTCCAAAGTGCCGCGCACCTGTTGACTACTCAAGACGCCTCCAAACACCTTCTAAAGTGGATCAAACCCCTCAAGAGGCATCATCATCGATTTCTAAGGTAATTATGAGTTTTCATGACCTTTGCAAAACTGATAAGACAGAATAAAAGGGTTAAAATCACAGTTTAAACTATAGGTTTAAATTTTGTGTAAAGAAAACAAGTTTTCTGTGGTTCATAAATCATCAAAAGGTTGTGAGTTACATTGATATAGAAGAGCTCATCTTACTGCCCTCAAAGGATGATAAGAGATGAAAGCCCTGTTTCAAAGGTAGAAAGCTTAGCATTTGAAGAGTAAAACATGGCTCCTATTTTCAAACCATTGTGATCATACATACATTACCTAGCCATTATTCGAAATATGCCTCGGTGAGATGAAGGATAAGGTCATGGTGGCCCTTTGATCATGAGCATACCCTAGTGACAGAAGTAGCGAAAATAAATTAGAGGATTTTTCTGTTAGGCTTGTGTAAACAACTGAAGAATTTGAAGAGGTCAGAGTTTTGTTGAAGGGGAGTCTATATGGTTGAGTGCTACAGGATTTTATATAATCAATCAAGAGCAAAATAAACTCTGCCACTTATTAAAACAGTAAACCTTGGACTGTGCATTGAGACTTGTTGATTAACTATGTTTATATTTCTAAATACATTTGGTGAGCTGTATACAAGGAGGGTATTGCTTTGTTCAGAAAGAAGTTTATTGGCATTTGACTGCTACAAGACCTTTGCTACCACCTCAGAAACATTTCAAACTTTGTCGCCTTGTCCTATGAGCAGTGGATTTGGACTGTATAGCTATAATCTGGTTGACTGTGTATATGGTGTGGACCTGATTAGTTGGGTTGCATACCAAGAAGAGAGCAAGATTTTGAAATTAAGGAGTGTGTGATTTTTGCCTTGGTCAAAGACACAAGAATATATTGTTGTCCTCAAAGCTTCCAAAAGCAAGGTGACCTTGTCACTACACACAACAAATCCACTTGACTGTCTATCTTCATTTGACTGTGTTTTTCTTCTTAAAAGTTTTTCTTGTTGAATTGCATATCAAAGGTTGGGGAGGCCACATTTTGAAGAAACAGGGGTCTTGTATCAAAAAGGGACATTTTGCACAAGCATCCAAAAACACTTTTTCCCTATTAAAATAGTGGGTTGACAGAATTTGGCTTAAAGAAGTCATTTCAAAGACAGTGAGGTAGTTTAGTGTTTCAAGAGCACATTTAGCCCAAGATGCCGCCCAGGAAAGATAGCAGAAGTGGTTTACACAAGAGATATGAGCCAAATTCTACTGAGGAAGTCAATGCACACCCATCTATCCTTTTCAATTTTCATGAGGTGGGGTGTTTGGATTTCTGCCAGAAGGTACAAGAAGTAAAAAATTTCTCGCCCTTAACACACTTATGCGCCTTGAGGCTCAAAAGAAAACATTTCCAAGTGGCAGGCCTTGATTTCAAGTTCTCCCCAAGGTTGATATCTAAAGCCACTAAAATCCCATATCTTGGCGAGAAATGGCTCAAGCAAGCCTATCTAGACTTGGATGACTACAAGCCTTTCATCAAGCCCAATCACAGAGAAACATGCACTGTTGTTTTTCCTTTCTCTCATCTTCTTGCCAGCTATGCTCCTCTTATGAATATCATAATGAAGTATTTCACTTGTGAAGGGAGATTTACCCGAGTTTATGCCTACCATGTCCGACTATTGATGCACTTCACTAGAACTAAGCAGCTCAATCTCCCTTACTTCTTGTGCAAAAGCATTGAAAAAATGGCCTCTTTAGTCCAGAAGAAACCTCCCTCACAGCCAGTAGCTTCTCTTTTCCATCATTCTCTGATTAAAATCATCATCCTTCACCATCTAGAGAAGAAAGGGGTTTCTTGGGATGTTTTTATCAGTCACCCGGATTTCTCCACTGTCCCTCCGGTCCATACATCTCCCACATCGCCTACTCATCACCTCTCACCTTCCTCTAGTAGGCCTACTCCTATAAGGCTCAGATTCACTACAGAATAGTCAAGAGAGCATGGAGAAGGAGAGGGAAGTGGCCAGCAAAGAGAAGAGGGACATGAACAGGCAGAAAACGATGAGGAACAGCAGGAAGAAAGTGATGGAGGATAGCAGCATGATAGTGATGAAGGTGAGCAGCAACAAGAGCAAGAAGAAGAGAGTGCTGATCAGAAGCAACTCAGTGGTGATGAACAGCAGGAACAAGTGGAAGGGTAGCATCTTGGACAGCAGTTGGAACAGCAGCTTGAACCACAAAATGAATAGGAACTTGAAGGACAGTAGCAGCATCATGTTATTGATCAAGGGCAGAATTTTGAGCAGCATGTTGTTGATGAACAGGAGCAGCAGTTTGAGCAGCATGATGTTGAGGGGCAGCAGCAGTCTCCTCATGACAAACAGTAGTCCCCTCATGATACACTACAGCCTCCTCAAGATGAAGATCAACTTCAAGAGCAAAGGCAATTTCAAGAAGGTGAAAAACAAGATGAAAAAGGCAAAGCAATTATGCCTTCCTCTCCTGAAAAGACTAAGCCCAAGACATCAAGAAAGAAAGTGGCCAAGGTTGTCACTCCAAAAGTGACAAGAACTCTTCGGAGCAAAAGAAAGTTGTCAAAGGAGCCTATCACTGATTTTCCTAGGAGGAAAAGCACAAGACTAGCCTTCAAGGGCAAAGGAAAAGGCAGGGTAGGAGAAGGACACGAGCATGGGAGCGCTTTGGATGCCATCCCAATATAAAGTGACGACAGTGACAACAAGGCCCGGATTCTTGAAAACCTTATAATCCATAGAGAGGGCCAAATTGATACATTATATAATGACCTTCATCGGGCAAGAAACTTCAATCAATTCTTGCAGATCCAAAATAGCCAAATGAGTGCCCATATGGCTGTCTATGAGGCACGAGCAATCAAATACAAGAAAGAAGCTACCAAAGCCCAAGCAAGGATAGATGAGCTTGCAGGCGAGTTTGATGAAGAAGAAGAAGAGGACCAGCCTAAGCGAAAGAAGCCTAGAACCATAGGGCTTAGAAAAGCTCTTGAGAGGCAAAAGGAAGAGGAACAAGCCCTTTTTCAATCCACTCCCCTCACTACACTACTTGAGCAAGAGATTGAAAACAATAAGGAGGCATGGCTAGAAAGAGCCAATAAACATTTGGAGATGAAGCTTGATAAGGCCAACAGAGACTTAGAGCTGCAAAGGAATATGACAAAGCATTATCAAAATCTAAATCAGTTTTCCCAGCGCAAGTTAAAGGCCACTCAAGAGAAACTAAAGGAGGCAAAAGGGAAGCGCCCGGCACAGAAAGAGAAGAAAAGCACATCATCACTTGAAATTTTGGCTTCACTTTCAGAGCGTGTTGCTGAGGACCCTTGAGGGTCATGCACACCAATTTTGGGTGCTTTTTGACAATTTTTGGTTTTTTGGCATTTTTGAGTTTTTTGTCAAAAACTCATGAAATTCGCCATTTCATTTTGGGGATCTGTCAAAGGAGGATAATGGTATCATTGGATGTCATAAATTCAATATCACACCCTCAGTGATTTTCAAAACATTTGGAGATCATTTTCTTCCCCGAAATGGCGAAAAGGGCTCGCTTTTTGCACACTCTGCCCGTTCTATCAGCATACTGTAATTTTCTGGATTTTTACACACAGAGATTCAATTTTGGAGGACTTCTAGGAATCAGATTGAGAAAATTTCAATTTTTCTGGAAATTAGACACTTAGAGCTTTCCAACAAGCTATCATGAGCCTCATGTCGACATCGGGAAGGCTGCCAAAGGTTTCCGGCAAGTCAGGGGACCTTTTGCTTATATAAATTTTGAATATTTTTGTAAATTTTGAACCTCTAAAAACTGCTTTTTCCAAATGTGCGTTTAGCTATTTTTGCACATGGAAAATGATGCAAAGTCAATATATTTCCCATTTTTAGCATTTTTAGATATTTTATGAGATATTTTTGTGCCTTGAGCTTTGCAAAGCCTCAAGGACAAGTTTAGATATTTTGCTTAGGCCAATAGGATGGCAAGTTGCACCATGAGGTTTTCCTAACTTTGGCCTATTTATTCCAAAGGCTTTCATTGTAAAAAGAGGCTGAACTTGAGAAGAGAAGCAATATATGGTCATATGAGCTTTGGAAGAAAATACTTGTGTTATGCTTTTGGATTGCCTCTTGGATGTTCTTGGATGAATGATGAAGGATTTTTGATGGATTCCATGACTTGGTAGAATGGTATAGTGTCTCTTGCTTTGTTGTTGTCTTCTAGTTTTCATTCATGATACATGTTTCTTGCTTGATATAGATCAGTAGAGAACAAATTTGAGATATGCCCATGGAGGCACCTCAAATTTCCTGAATCTTCATAGCTTTCATGTTTTCTTCTTCCTTAGTTGCATTAAAGAATTCTTAACTGCTCTTTAACAACTTGAGGATATTGTTGCTTGTTTCATTCATAGTTCTATACATGCTAAGTATGACTTACGGTACGCCCTGCTTACCTATGTCTAGCTATAGTTCCATCCATGAAATTTCTCTTTGACTGATTAGATTATCATCTTGTTGAACCAAGGAGGCCTAGTTTCGATCTAGCCCTTTGCCTAAAACTATGCAAATCTTGTTGTTCAAAGTGCCCAATAACTTGAAATACTGTGTTTAGGCATTCCGGCATAGTAAGTTAAGTTGTTTTTCTTCCTTAAGTGTTTTCCCCAAAGTCTGATAGTCATTTCCCAAAGTTAGAGGGTCTTATACTTCTATGCATGGCTTGAATGTTTATTTCTATGTATTGATTAGCTTGTAGTTACATTTTGCATGATTAATGGTTTGCCCTACCATGTTTATGTTATCTATTAAACTAGTTATGCTTGAAACTCTTTGTTGTTCACAAACTTGATGTCCATTTACTCCATTTTGTCCAAAGATCCTTTCTACCTTGAATCAAATCGGCCCTTCAACAACCTTGTATCGTCATCTAATAGCTTTCTTGACCTTTTGACCCCATAGCCTAGTTAATCTAACATCTTGTTACCTATTTCATATCTTTGATCAGTTTCATCCCTCACAACTAAAAATCAAAACCAAAAAACCTACTTCATAACTAGCCTAAAATAAAAACACAATAAGCAAACTCACAGATATCCCTTACGCATATAGAGAGAGCCCTCTCTGAGTCCAGGAAGGCTAGGTCCTTGGGCTCTAAATCTTGGTTTGATGTTACACTGTCATTTGGCTTGCCAATCAGCCAAATCACGGGACCCTAACATCTACCTTGCCCCATTGATCCCTGCAACCTAACTCATTTTCCCTGACCTAGATTTCCTTGACCTAATTCCTTCATCCAGTGATTCCCCAACCAAATCAAATTCACAAAACCCCCTGCACTCTAGAGTCTCACCTAAAAACTGTAATATTACCAATTAGCTTTAAGCTAGTTGGAATATTAATTTTTTTTTTCTTCTTAGTTTGATGAATAATAGGGTATGGAGACCCATAAATCTCCTTAGTAGGAATAAAATAACTCCTAATGTGATTGGAAATCATTTTAGTAGCTTGATTAAGCACCTTGGTGTGTGAAAAGGGGCTAGAGCATGTAGACTGGGTCAACTTTGACCAAATCAACAGCATTGGTATGGAAGGAGTGGCATGCATTGTGGGACAGGGCAGTTTTGGAGGGAGACTCCATGCATGGATGCAATGGCTTTAATGTGTGGGGCCCAAGGTGAGGAAGCTCACCAAGAATATAAGGAAGGGGATGGAAGCCATGGAAGGCATGTTTTTATTATTATTTTTTCCATGGTCTAAATGACTATTTGCTCTCTTCAGTTGTTTAGCGGAGACTGCAGTGTTGTTTAGCACAAGGGTGTTCCCGAGCGGGAATCCCACCCTCATCCTCGGGGGACTTTGAGTGCCCACTTAGGAGAGGTGATTGAGCTGCATTTTCACATTCTGGCATCAGGCCAAATCTTTAGTCTTATTATACATCGTAGTTCCTGTTGAGGTTGTGTTGTGTTGCGAGGTAGAAGTTGTGGACGGTTTGTAGGGCCATTTTCTGAGCTTGTGTTTCAGTGGAGAGGTACCCTTTCCATTGGAAGATTAGAAAGGAAGCTCCTTGGGAATTATATCATCATTTGGCACCAAGCCAAGCTACCACCATCACCTACAGCATAGTTTTAGTCCATGACTGTTATTTTAGATATTTGACACAGGGATGATTTCTGTGCATGATTTGGGGAGTTGTTTCTTCAGTGGAGGGATTATCCTTGGAGATTCTATTGGATGAGAGCCACATATTGTTATATCATCTTCAACCATATCTCCCAGCGATTTTTCTGCAGTGAATCTTCAGCCCTAGGGTTGTATTTCACTATTGTATTTTGATTTATTTCTGAAAGCCCTCTTGGGTTGTCTAGGAAAAGTGATATAGGGAATTTTTCTTTATGTATAGAATTTTTTGAGCCATATATCAGTTGTTATATATAATTCTATGATTACAGTAGCAGTTATTCTCATTAGGACTGCATTGTAGCAGCATCTCCAACATTTTGTATAGTAGCAGCACCTCATTCTTGAGGGGATTGACTCATTGGAGGTTTGTTAGCTCATGTGTATGATTTGTGCCTCATTATATTTCACTTATTTGCAGCTAATATATATAATAAAATTTCTCCATATTGGTTTCCTATATTTATGTGATGTTATACACTACTATTTCCATCATTTTGTTCTATATTCCTGTCCTTTCCATTTTGGAATATTACAAGGTATCAGAGCATAATCTTGGCTCAGCCTGTGCATCTTAAGCCAATATGTTATTAGAATAAGGATATCCTCTCACAAATAGAGAGAAAAGGTATCTCATAAGAAACCTGAGATATGATTATAGAGATGATAAGGAAGACAAGAGTAAGACTCCTTTATCAGGAGGAGATGAGGAGAAGGAGTTACCTAAGATTCCTCTTCAAACTATGCAAGATGTTGCAAGAGAAATAAAGGAGATGAGGATGGATAGACACAAAGAATACCCTAAAGGGTCTCTACATGTTGAAGGCTCCAGCATTTCTCATCACTATATTGATCAACCAGTGAAGCAGCAGGTTTCCCAACGCTCTACAATGCCTACATTTTTAGCAGTGGGAAATGGAGGGGTTCAAGAAAAAGAAACCCTTGAAGATTATTTTCTTGAATATGAGTCTCAATATTAGAGATTCAAAAACAATTTAAGCTTTCAAGAGTTTTTTTGGATCAAGGACAATAGGAGACCCCGGCATCACAATAGAGGTGGAGGATTCATATAGCACAATGATCTTCACCGGACTATGCGCATATTTTTCTTACCCACTTTTGATGGGTTATCAAAATACACTACCAAATCATGGGTAGACGATCCATGTGGATATTGGTGGTCATCCGCCTATTCCACTTGGGGCCCCACCATTTTTGCTTTCAGTTTTTTCAGTTTTGGCACAACTTACTATTTTTAGCAGTTTTTCGGGTCTTGAACTTCCGGAGCCGTTTTGAGGCCCTAAACAACGTTTTTTTGGAAAATGGGGAGTAACATGGGTCCATGAACCAATGTTTCTCACTCAAAATTTGTAATCCTGGATAGATCTTTCTAACGAGGTATGGTACGCGTCAAACGAAGATCGTATGACAAAGTTACATCCCCAGGAAGTTGAAACACCAATTTACCCAAACGGGGCCCATAGTTTTGGCACTTCATCTCCTAGGGTTAGGGTTTTGGCTGTTTAGGATTTCCCATTGTTTCTAAATAATAAATAGGCCCTCAAGCCTCATTGTAACTCAGTTTAGAGGCATGTAGCCACCACATCTCTTCTCAAAGATAGCTACCAGCGACCTAGCTAGTTTTATTTCCATTCTATCTGTAAGCAAATTTCAGTTCTTCGATATTAATGAAATGAAGTGTTATTTATATTGCATCTTTGTATTTATGGTTATATTTTTATTATGTTGTGTTCCTGCATAAATCCGTATCAGTGGTATCATATCGGTCAGCTTTTTCTCGATCTTTCTTTGCATGTCCCCAACGAGGTCGGGGTATAAGGAGTTAGGGTTCGATCAAACCTCGACGAACGCCCATGGGGGATGAAAAGAAAGATGAGGGATTAGGAGATCCTATCAAAATATTTCTCGAGGAGGCCCTTGAAAAACAAAGGAACGCGATGATGGATAACTTTTCCCAGATCCTTCAATGACTGCCCACCGGCGGCGCATCTACATCCAGCAGCCACTCTGGAGGTGCGGCTCCTTTTAAGGTACAAGTAAATTTTGACATTCCTATATTTGAGGGTCAAATAGATGCAGATGTCGTAGATAGATGGTTGAATCTATTAGAAGGATATTTCTCGGTTCATGACTTTTCCGACAAGGAGAATATTATTTTTGCACTCCTCAAAGCTGCCCCTCATGTCAAGGATTGGTGGGAAACCCACTGTGAGAAAAAGGACAAGATAGAACCCTCTATGTTCTCGGCCATACCCACTTGGAATTATTTTCCCGTGGGGAGCTATGAGGAAAAGTACATACAATGGACCACGCTGAGACAACAACGGGATCAAGATGTGCATGAGCTGACGAATCTGTTCCATACCCTGCGCACCAAGTTGGGTATCAAAGATTCAGAGAAACATCTGGTGCTAAAGTATCGCAGTTGTCTGTACAGATACATTCAAGAGGAAATGGAGTTCCTCGACATCTCCTCGCTTGGTACAACATATCGGTATGCTGCCCAGATTGAGCAGAAATTCAAACAAAAGAAGCGAGACTTTGGATCTGCAAATCAAAATCAAGTGAAAGGTGCTCCCAAACTGCAAAACAAAGGACAGAGCCAAGGCATGGCGACTCAAGACAACCTGTCGAAGCCACAAGCAAAGAACAACACAACAAAGCCAAATAAGGACACAGGAAAGTGGTGTGAGTTCCATAAGAGCTCCACTCACAACACAAGTGAGAGTCGAGCCAAGCAGTCGCTGGTGGCCGAGATGAGGGCTTCTGAGTCAGATGCATGCTCTAACTCTGAATCAGAACCTGACAAGGGGAATGACAAAGGGAAACAGATTATTGATGCGGATCCCAATGCCACTATTGCCACTACAAAGATCCAAAAAGAGGAACCGAAAGATCTAGAGGAGGAGGAATGTCTCTTCCACTCCTAGATGTGGGTAAAGGGCTCCCTGGTACAGTTCATTGTCGATAATGGAAGCCAAAAGAACCTCATTTTAGCAAATTTCATGAAGCGGTTGGGCTTGTCGACCACAGCTCACCCACATCCATACACCATCGGGTGGCTTCACCAAGGACGAGATCTCCGCGTCAGCTAGCAGTGTCGCCTTCCCTATAGCATCAAGCCCTTCACGAATGAGGTATTATGTGACGTTGCTCCTATTTATGTTTCTGATGTATTATTAGGACAACAATACTTGTGGAAGAGTCATGCTATGTATGAGTCTCGGCCTCATGTTGTTATTGTTACTTTGGGAAATAAGCTGTACAGGATACTAGAGGTACCACCTCCTGCAGCTATCTCTTTGGTTACTGAAAAAAAATGCAGAAGCTCATTTCCCAAACTAGGAATTTTGTTTTCCTGATGATCCGCCCCCAGCGAAAGAAGAAGATTGTGGCCACGACCTCCAAACAGGGCTCCTTTACAAGAAAACAACAAATGGATAAGGTTGTGGAGGAGTATGGGGACATCTTCACCTCACCCACAAGGGTTCCTCTGCACTGTGAGGTCAAGCACCTGATTGATCTGACCCCAGGTACGCTGCTACCTAATGAACTGATCTATCAGCGCTCTGTTTTTTAGAACGATGAAATCAAGAGGCAGATTCAGGAGCTGCTGCAGAAAGGTCACATCCGACCAAGTTCATCGCCCTGTGGGAGCCCGATCGTGTTGGTATATAAGAAGGATGGGACATGGAGACTTTGTATTGACTATCGGGCGCTGAAAAAGATCACTGTCTGTAATAGGTACCTAATCCCATGGATTAATGACCTTTTGGACCAACTCAAAGGTGCAAAATATTTCAGCAAGATTGACTTGAAGTCTAGGTATCACTAGGTACAATTTGAACCCTCCGATGTGTGGAAGACTACCTTCAAAGCTGAGGAAGGCCTTTTCGAATGGCTGGTCATGCCTTTCGGGTTGACGAATGCTCCCGTAACCTTCATGAGGATGATGGATGACATCTTGTGGCCATTCACCAACTCATTTGTAGTGGTGTACTTGGATGACATTCTGATCGTTAGCCAGACTTGGGAAGAGCACCTTCATCACATCCGATAAGTCCTCCAAACACTGTAGTAACAAAAGTTGTGTGCCAATTTGGAGAAGTGCACTTTTGGCAAGACCGAGGTTCAATATCTGGGATACATTATTGATGAAAGGGGGGTGCATGTGGATCCAACCAAGATCCAAGTCATTTGGGATTGGCCAACCCCAACCACTATAACAGAGCTTCGCAGCTTTCTGGGTCTTGCTAATTTCTACCGTAGGTTCGTGTTGGAATTCTCTCATATCACTTGGCCCTTGAGTCAAGTCACCAAGGGAGGAGCGAGAGAAAAATTATTTTGGTCGAAACCTCAACAGAAGGTGTTCACATAATTGAAAAATTGCCTCTGTTCTGCCCCAGTGCTCACATTACCAGACTTGCAATAGCCATTTGAGATTGAGACATATGCCTCTGACTATGCTATTGGGGAAGTTCTTACTCAACAGGGACACCCAGTGGCATATCACAGTGAGACATTGTCTAACACAGTTCGCAAGTACCCCACTTATGACAAAGAAATGTATTCCATTGTGTAAGCTTGTTGAAAATGGAAGCATTACATTTTGGGGAAGGAAACAATCATCCACACAGACCACTGGCCCCTGCAGTTCATACAAACACAAGGGAAGTTGCAGAATGATCGCCATCAAAAGTGGTCCACATATTTGCAACAGTTTCATTTGAACATCAAGTACAATAAGGGTAGCACCAATAATGTTGCAGACTGCCTCAGCCAACCATCGATCGTGGCGCTCACCACCGTTCTCAACTCTTGTGGACACGAGACCTCTGATTGGCCACTTCTCTACAAGAGCGACCCAGAATTTGGCCACACTTACAAGGCACTCTTGGGGGGTATGCAAGTTCCAAATTTTCACCTCCAAGATGCACTTTTATGTCACTTGGGACACCTTTGTGTTCCTTCAAGCGAGCGAGCCAAGATGATATGGGAATCACACTACAGTCGAGCATTTCAAGGTCGAGAAAATAGTAGCAGTAATGCAGAAGTATTCCTATTGGCCGAACCTTCGAAAGGATGTCGGGAAGCACATCAAATCCTGTACTGCCTATGCCATTGCCAAACCGACCATCAAGAATCAAGGCCTATGTACTCTGCTACCTACCCCTAGTCGACCTTGGGAATCCATCTCCATGGATTACATGTCGGGCCTGCCTTCTACTAAGCATGGAAATGACTGTGTTTTCGTGGTCGTCAACATATTCTCGAAGATGGCCATTATGGTGGCCTGCAAGAAGAATATCACAGCATAAGCCACTACTAAAATCTTCTTTGAACGAGTGTGGGTGCACTTTGGGATCCCACAGTCTATCATATCAGATTGGGATAGCAGGTTCCTCAGCACATTTTGGTCCAGCATCTGGTCAATGCTGGACACCAAGCTCACCAAGTCCACAGCTTTCCATCCCCAAATAGATGGCCAAACAGAGGTCGTCAACAGAATGATTTTACACATTCTGCGCATGTACAATTCAAATAATCCATGCACATGGGACGAGAGCCTCCCCTATGTACAACATAGTTACAATCGGGCTCTCCACATTTCAATCAGCCATATCCCCTTTCAGGTGGGCTTGGGATTCCAGCCACTATGTCCCATTGACGTAGCCATGCCATTTGCGGCTACTCAGGCCTATTCAGCCCATGTCCTGTCTGAAGTTGACAAAGAAAATAGCTTCATCGAGCGCATTCAACAGTACATCCGCCAACAGGTTCATAAAATATTGGACATAGCCAATGCTAAGTACAAGCAATGCCATGATCAACACTGGGTGCCACACAACTTCCAGGTGGGTGACAAAGTATGGCTACATTTGTAGAAGGAGTGCCTCACTGGACCCCACTGCAAGCTTTGCCCACTCCAATATGGGTCGTACACCATCACCAAGGCTGTATGGAACAATTCCTTTGAGCTTAGCATTCCACCATTCCTTGGTCTGCACCCAGTATTCAATGTGGACCACCTTCGTCCTTACTTCCCACCTCTACTGGACACCTATGACATTACAGAACAACTCACACCAAAAGAGTTAAACCCAGACTGCATGGAACAGGCCACCACAAATTGTATCATGGACATGCAAATCAAGAACACTCACCAACAAAAGATCCAACTGTATTGGGTTGTCAAAGTTGGCCAACTCCTGCACCAAGGAAAGTGGTTCACCAGGGACCAAGTTTAGCAGAAATTTCCTCATCTCATGGAGGAACTTAACGCAATGGGGACCATTGCTTCCTAAGGGGGGAGGAATGATCCAGGTGGATATTGGTTGTCACCGCCTATTCCACTTGGGGCCCCACCATTTTCTCTTTCATTTTTTTCAGTTTCGGCACAACTTACTATTTTTAGCAGTTTTTCGGGTCCTGAAATTTCGGAGTCGTTTTGAGGCCCTAAATGATTTTTTTTGGGAAAACGGGGAGCAACATGGGTCCATGAACCGATTATTCTCACTCAAAATTTGTATTCCTCAAATAGATATTTCTAACGAGGTATGCTACGCGTCAAACGAAGATTGTATGCCAAAGTTACGTCCCCGGGAAGTTGAAACACCAATTTACCCAAACGGGGCCCATAGTTTTGGCGCTTCGTCTCCTAGGGTTAGGTTTTTGGATGTTTAGGATTTCCCATTGTTTCTAAATAATAAATAGGCCCTCAAGCCTCATTGTAACTCAATTCAAAGGCCTGTAGCCACGACATATCTTCTCAGAGATAGCTACCAGCACCCTAGCTAGTTTTATTTCCATTATGTCTGTAAGCAAATTTCAGTTCTTCGATATTAATGAAATGAAGTGTTATTTCCACTGCATATTTGTATTTATGGTTATATGTTTATTCTATTGTGTTCCTGCATAAATCTGGATCAGTAGAGAAGCCAGACATCTACTTCCAGCTGAACCAAGTATCGGAGATGGAGGCCATCAAAATAGCAGTGCTGCACCTTTTGGGTGAAGCACATGATTAGTGGTTTCAAGGACTTTCTACATTGGGTCATTCCAATGTGACTGCATATTCAGATTTCACAAGGAGGTTGGTGGAGAGGTTTGATCGAAGAGATCCGGAGGCACCTTTCATTGGACTAGCTAAGCTCAAACAATCAGGTAATCTCGAAACTTATATTTCTGAATTTCTAAAACTTTCGGTTATGGTTCCAGATTTATCCACAACAAGAAGGGTCTATATGTTTATTTATGGGCTAGAAAAACCTCTACATGGGATGGTTAAAAATACAAAACCCACTACCCTTCAAGATGCCATTGAAAGGGCTAGAGATATATGAGATGCCTTACCAAAAGCAAAGGCAACATTTCAGCAAAACCTCACTTTTCCATCAAAGGGAAAATATGAGAAGGCTCATCCTTCAAAGGGGAGCCAAAACAAAGCACCTCTTAGTGATGATGTCCGAAGAGACTTGAAGAGAAGGAAGCTTTACTTCACATACCAAGAATCATGGGCACCTAGACATAGATGTGCAGCAGGAAAGACACACTATATAGAGGTCTTTTCAGTTGTTGAGGAGGAAGAAGAAGAAGAACCAAAAGGAGGTCATAGCATTGGGATAGCAAGAGAGGATCCACCACCACTAGGAGGTGGGAATGGAGCATTTTCTCCAATTGGAGGGGCCCTTGCATCATTGAGAGGAGTACCCAAGTACTTGACCTTCAGAGTTCGAGGTTCCATTGACAATCAGAGGGTTTCAGTTTTGATTTACATTGGGGCTACCCACAACTTTATTGATTCCCAACTAGTGTAGAGGAGGGAAATACCCATTGATTATTTTGAGGGATTTTTAGTTTTGGTTCTAGGATCTAGAACTATGCAGTGCATGCATTATGTTCCATATTTATCTATCATGATGGGGACATATACATTGACAGATCACTTTTTTTTGGCTGACATACCTGACAGTAATGTGATATTGGGTGTGCAGTGGTTGATTAATTTGGGGAAGGTCACCACATATTGGGAGACTTTGCAGATGGAGTGGATGGACAGAAAGAGTGGAAAACATCATATGATTAGGGGCATGCATACATATCCCTCACAAACAGATTCTACATAGAAAAAAGAACTAAATTTGTGCAGTGGAAGCAAGGACCTAACAATCTTATCAGTTATGCAGATGACTTTAGCCCATGAGACATTATTGTTTAATGGCATTCCACCTGGGAGGCCACCTTATCAGGAGTTGGTGAGAAATGTCTCACAACATGTTGCACCACTCATAGATCCAGGAGGAGTGGGAACATTGGGAGGTCATGGTACATTGTAGAGAGTCTTGGGTAGGCTCCAGGAGGAGGGAGACATTCTCCCAATATCATCATTACCCACTCTCACCCCACATCTTGCACTGAGAGAGGATGCTTCAAGGATGGATGATGGCACCATCATGGTGCAAGCAGACTACTTCTTGACTTTGGAGGCTCAGAATATATTCTCACTTGGTGAGAAATATTCCACACATGGTAGAGGATGGTGGCCACTCATGCATACGTTGGCCAAACTCAGGAAGTTTTGGATAGGTGATAGCTTCCCATGGAAGACTAACTTCCAAAATCTTTAACCTTTACTTGAGCATGGGCAGCTACAATAGGAGCAACAGAGGAAGGATAGCAGTATCTTGGTATGTGGCTTTGACATGGGAAATCTAAAATAAGGGGGCAGCCACATGACAGATGTTTTACATGACAGGTCATGAGCGTTGTCACTATGGAGGATAGATCCTTATTGGAAATCCCATATGTTGGTGGATTATTCCAAGGATCTTTTACATGCATGATACTTGATGACCAGCTATTAGATGAGGGATATTCAGTAAAAGATGGGGTCATCTACTATCAGAGTAGGATATTCTTATCTAGAGCATCCAAACTCAAGGAGAAGTTACTACATGTAGCACATGAATATTTTCTCTTCAACCACACTTATTCCATGAGAGCATACCACACCATCATGGATGGATTCACTTGGGAAGGCTTTGAAGAGGAGATACATCAGCATATTAGGAGATGCATGGATCATTTGGAGATGGAGGAGAGACATAACTCTTTGATGGAGTTATCACAGCCACCTCTTTGCTCTTTGAGAATGAGAGGGGATCTATCTATGAGCCAGTCCATTAGTGTGAAAACAATATATGGTAAGGATCATGTTTTTATGCATAATGATTTACTTGATGAATATTTGCATTCCTTTACCATACATGTGTAGGCCATTTCTCCAAGTGGGGGCACTCTTCCTTATAAACTTCATGGTCAACTTGGGGCCATAAACAGTGTTGAGCATGGCCACTCCCTAAGAGGATATAGGGAGATGAGATATCATTCAGGGTGTACTCCATTGGCACCAAACATTTTTCACCTTCTACAAGCTTGTGAGAGGGTTGTGGCAACAAACAAGTGGTGGGGAAACTACTTATTAAATCATGTTTTGAGGCATTCATGAGACATACCGCGTTGGTTCCACATGTGGTAATATGATCCTCCTCCAATATTACATATGGCTGCTTATGTATCCTTGGTTATCATCCCATACATTGATGATGTCATTATTCTTATTGCGGGAATGAATGGAGGAAGGATGCAAGGATGGTATGTGCCCATTGGGAGTGATATACTCTATGTTTCTTATGCTTCATGTTTTAGGGAGAACATTTGGCAAACCATGATTGCTACACTGGATATTTTTTTTCCTTATGAGGTGAGTCATTGGCATCTCATGAGTAATTGGGAGGAGCATTTCATGGAGGGATCGATTGGGAGGCATTTGGTTCATGAGGAGAGATTATCATAGGGAGGTGTCAACAAGGAAGGAGGAGAAGGGTTGCAGCACTCACCTTTACAGTTGCCTAAGGACAGGAAAAATTTGGGAGGGGAGGACAGTAATACCAATTAGCTTTAAGCTATTTGGAATATTAAATTTTGTTTTTGCTTCTTATTTTGATGAATAAGAGGGTATGGAGACCCATAAATCTCCTTAGTAGGAATAAAATCACTCCTAATGTGAATGGCGATCATTTTAGTAGCTTGATTAAGCACCCTTGTGTTTGAAAAGGGGCTAGAGCATGTAGATTGGGTCAACTTTAACCAAATCAACAACGCTAGTATGGAAGGAGTGGCATTCATTGTGGGATAGTGCAAGTTTGGAGGGAGACTCCATGCATGGACGTAGTGGCTTTAATGAGTGGAGCCCAAGGTGAGGAATCTCACCAAGCATATAAGGAAGGGGATGGCAGCCATGGAAGGCATGTTTTGATTATTATTTTGTCTATGGTCTGAATGACTATTTTCTCTCTTCAACTATTTAGTGAAGGCTGTAGTGTTTTTTAGCACAAGGGTGTTCCCGAGCTGGAATCCCACCCTCATACTTGGGGGACTTTCAGTGCCCAATCAGGAGAGGTGATTGAGTTTCATTTTCACATTCCAACATTAGGCCAAAGCTTCATTCTTATTATACAACGTAGTTCCTGTTGAGGTTGTGTTGTGTTGTAGGGCAGAAGTTGTGGAGGGTTTGTAGGGCCATTTTCTGAGCTTGCGTTTTAGTGTAGAGGTAGCCTTTCCATTGGGGTATCATAAAAGAGGCTCCTTGGGCACTATATCATCATTTGGAAATAGGCCAAGCTACCACCATCACCTACAGCACAGTTTCAGTCCATGACTATGTTACTTTAGAGATCTGTTGCAGGGGTGATTTCTGTGCATGATTTGGGGAGTTGGTTCTTCAATGGAGGGATAAGCCTTTCACCTGGAGAGTCTATTAGAGGAGAGCCACATATTTCTATATCAGCTTCATCCATATCTCCCAGCTATTATTTTTCAGTGAATCTTCATCTATAGGGTTGTAGTTCACTATTGTATTTTGATTTATTTCTGGAAACCCTCTTAGGTTGTCTAGGAAAAGTGATATAGGGCCTTTTTCTTTATGTATAACATTTTTTGAGCCATATATCAATTGTTATATATCATTGTATGATTATAGTAGAAATTTTTCTCATTAGGACTGCATTGTAGTAGCATCTTTGTCATTTTGTATAGTAGCAGCACCTCATTCTTGAGGGGATTGACTCATTGGAGGCTTGTTAGCTCATGTGTATGATTTGTGCCTCATTGTATTGCACTTCTTTGCTGCTAATATATATAATAAAAAGGCTCCATACTATTTTCCTATATTTATGTGATGTTATACACTTCTATTTCCATCATTTTGTTCTATATACTTGTCTTTTCCATTTTGGAATATTACAAAAACCCTAATTGCTCCAGCCCTCCTGGATATGACCCTTTTGGAGAGAGCCCTCTCCGACTTGATAGGGCTAGCTATCAATTCAAAAGCTTGTTCTTTGGTTACCTCTGTTGGGATTGCTTCTTTAACCTTGGGAATCTGGCGAAGTGATAACATCTTGGCACCGTTTCCAGGGATGCGAAAAGACAAATCTTCCCTGGGAAAGAACGACAAAGATTTAGATCTAATTGTTGATGGTGAAAAGCAGTTGGACACATATGAAGGCTGAACCATTCATCTGGAGACTCCATTGACTGAAAGATCCAAAAAATCAACACTTCATGGCGACTCCACTGCATGAAGATCTTCAAGAATTTTCAAGATGGAAATTGTTTCAAGAAGGTATGCTTCCATGAGCCGAGATCACATTACAGGTTTCCCAAATAAAATGCCTAAGTTAGATTGGAAAAGGAATTTTCCTATGTTTAAATATGATGATAGGAATGATGCTACTTTATATATGGTTAAATTTCACATGCATACACAAAAGTTGAACGTTTAATTTCCTGAATATTGTCTCTTAAAGATGTTCATGGCTTCTCTTGAAGGAAAAGCATGATCTTGGTATGAAGGTTTGCCACTTGCCAGTATTTGTTCTCTTAGATTTTTCCATTCAATATTTTATGAAGAATACAAAGAGTCCTACCCTTATTTGGCTTTGGTTACTAATTTTTGTGATCAATTTGAGGTTTTCATTCAAAACCTACAGGATTCTTATGCTGATAACGAGTTCATGGATGAAGAGATCTTGGTGGCTTTGCATGAAAATCCTTTTCATCACCAAAAATAGCAAGTGTTTTCTCTCATGGAAGAAAAATATGATGTATATTTTCTTGATGTTCATGAAGACTTTCTGCAGGAGGAAATTCTTGCAGCAGTACAACAAGTTAATCAGCAAAAGGTTAAAGAAGATATTCAGAATCCTTGTGAATATTTAGGAGAGAAAGAAGACAATTACTATGTTATCGAAAGAAAATAAAAATTACTTTCTCCTTTGTCTGAAGATGAGATAGATCAGCTCCTGAAAAATCAAATTACGGCCCAAGAGAATGTAGATTTGCAGCTCTTACAGTGTTCACACAGTCAAGAATGTGTGAGTGAACCATATTCCACTATCGAAAATGAAATTCTGGGTTTGAATGATGATATTCATGAGACTGATGAAGCCATACAGGAAGTTGTTGTGAGTAAACCAATTTGTGATGATGATTTTCTACAAGGATATCAGCTAACATATATTCTTTTCTTTCATAAAGATGATAGGGTTGTCATGTTTGATAATCTTGAAAAAAAAATTATGTTCAAGGATGATTTAGAATATGAATTTGAGGAGTATAAGCCTAAGAGAGACAGTATGCCAGAGATTGAGTCACAATTTCTCATGCTTGAGGAATTTATAGCCAACACTCAGATAGAAGAAGGTTATATTTCCCTATGCCTTCCTATCGATCAAAAACCAAGTATTATTTCAGATCAAAATGAAGGGGGTACTTGTATTTTTGTTGTTGGATCTCAAGACAAGGTAATGCTTCAGGATTTTCAAGATCCCTTCGGAAGCATTTTGCAAGCATTGGAGAAGATGAATGTTCTCTCGTTTGTCAGCATAAACCTTGGTTTCAGTTTTTATTGTGAGTTTCCTACATGTACATCATTTTTCCTGCTCGAGGAAAGTGAGAGTAGAACTTTAGTAAGTAGTTGTTAACAACATTTTGTCACTATCCCTGCAATCCCCAACTCACACATTGGAGGGTCATTTCTGTGACCAATAAGAGGTGTCATTCCTTGCAAATACCATCATTGCATCCCTCTTCATGAGGGTAATATTCCTTCTATTGAAAATTCCCTGAGCAAAGCTATAAAAACCCTTGTTTTTGCCTTGGCGCGAGTAGCCAGTTATACCCCTATGCCAAGCTAGAAAATCAACACTGGGCCCGCGCCAGGTGGCACTCTTTGCCAGTTAAGCACCTGCGCCAAGCTGTTTATGGAATTTTTTTAAAAAATAGAGGCGAAGGTTCCATTCTAGCCACCTCGAGGATGATTCATTAGGAGTGGTTGAACTGAAACAACCACGGACTTCCTCCTTTAGTTAGTATTTTCCACCTCCCTTGGAACTCTCCTAAAGGATAGGACTCCCTCCCACCTTTGTAGGGATCCCAACCTCCTCCTTTTCCTATATAAAAGAAGCTATCTCTCTTAGAACAAACTAGCTAAACTTGAAGAACTGATACTATAATTGAATGACTAGAGAAGATAGATAGAAGGAATCACGTCGAGGAGAGCTTGAATCCATTCCCTCATCCTGTCTGAATCCCTTGACAGGTACTGAGACGTGCTTCAGTTGAACCCTGCTGGAGGAGACTGCGGCATCAAAGCATCGGTTTTACCTCTTCCTTCTACTTATATATACATGACTACTATTTGGTTCCACTATTTTGTTATGATGTTTGTGTAATATAATAGCTTTAGCCCTCTTTGACTAGTTAATAGTTATGAGTGAAACTATGATGTCCTATGTTGTTCTTGTTTCTTGTTCTGTGTGCAGGTATCCAGGCGTTACAGCAAATGGATTGTGATTTGCCAAGGCAGGAGCAAGGGGCTACTAATCTTTCCGCAACAACGACAACATTGGGTTCCAGGTAGGTCGATCTACCGTGTCTCTTGTTCATTCATTAACTAGGAAGCAACACTTTAGCATGTCCTTTTGTTTCTAGACCCACCCTACGGCTAAAGGGATTGTCTCTGTCGGCAGAGAGGATTTACCTACGTAACAAATTGGTGACTCCATTGGGGATCATTGTGAGTTTGTCGTGTCATCCTATTGGATTAGTTTCGATTATCGATTTTGTTCTCTGTCTTTTTCTGGTTTGTTTGATTTATTTCCATCCCCTGTTCAGTTCTAGAGTGTCAAGATTTGCCTCTGCTCATTGAGTCTTGGTTTTTCCTCTTTTTCCCATAGGTATCTAGCTCAGCGTGGTTTTTGTCTAAATAGTAGTGCCAATTGGCGCAGGTTTCTCTTTTTTCACTCGTGCCAACCCCTGTATGGCGTGTATTATAGCCTTAAAATCGCACCAACCCCTCCAAGTTTTGGTTTGACCCTCTTAATGAGTCTTTTGGTCAATTGTGCTTGCTTCTGGGTTATTTTTTGGGTGTGATTTAGCCTTTTGAACTGTGTTGACTACTGTAGACTTATTTCTTTCAGTTGTTTGTCCATTTTCCTGTTAGTGTCATTTAAGGCCTTAGGGTTTCTAAGTGTTCTTATACACCGAGCCTTCTGTTTGAAATGAAATTCTCTTTGATTGTTGTCAGCCTTGTTTCGTTTTACGTCATTGCGTTGAGTTTCTATTGATCCTTTTGAATGTTTGGTTTGGTTGAATGGTATTTTTGTTTCATCTATTGATCCATCCCCTTAGTTCTCCAGGCATCGATTAAATTTCTTGTGTTGGTTCATTTGGGAAATCCCTCTATTTGATTGAAAGTTTGCTGCATTAGCTTGTATTCTTTTGTGATTGTTTCGCTTTGGTTGAGTCATTCAATATTAAATCCCTACATTTGCAAAACTCAAACTCGTGTTTATTTTTGTTTTCCATTTGAATTAGTACATTGTGTTCTTTTTCCATTGAAAATTCAAAAAAATATTTTTTTCATTCTTTCGTTGCATCAAATTTGAAACATTCTTTTGTATAAATAGCTTTTGTCACCCGGGAAGGAATTTCATTTTCGATTTATTGCATTAGAGGCATTAGAAGTTTTCTTCGTATACTTTCTTTGTTTGTTACTTTTTGAAAGATTTATATCCCTCTCATAACTATCATTCATCAAATTGAAATGATGTTCATTTGCATGTAGTTTTCATTTAGGAAGTTGAGCTCCAAATTCGTTAGGGCCTTGAAATTGAAACCTAATCCAAGATTAACTTTAAAATTCACTCAATAAACCTAAGGCAACATTGAAACCTAATGCAACATTTCTAGTGCTCTAGGCTAGAGACGTGTTCCGGCATCTTAAAACCTAGTAGTTGTCACTCACCTGTTGGCTTCAGGCGGCACTAGTACAGACTTGTGCTCCCTGTACCATCGCGTATATAAAGGGAGACCCCTCTAGGTTGCAATCCTTTTATCCATAGGAAGCCAAGTCTGCCACCTTGTAACCGTGATACACCGAACACAGCATTTAGGGAGACTACCTGCACTTATGTCAAGTCCTTGGTCATTTCTGTTTCATTTGATCGCCAAGGTGTATATGGCAGTTCACGAAAACCTGGTACACCCTCTTGCTTAAAATTCCTGAGAAGTCATTTCGATATTTTCGTGACTCTTTAAACAAGAGAAGAGATCATCAAGCACTTTTCCTTTCACGCTCGTTTCAAATTGAAAGTGACTAGAGTCATCTTTTGCCTATTTCCTGACTCTTAAAACATGAAACAGTGAATTTTGGTTTCAGTGTTATAAAATTAATCACCTACGATCACACGCCTATTAAAATTTTATTACTTGGCCTGATTAATTTCCTTGGTTCTTGTTTTGGAACTTTCGATTGGTTATCGCTTTTCCTTCCTGTTTTGATATATAGTTAATGTGGCGAAACATCCAGTTTCATCATCCTCACTGCCTCTTAGTGGTGGTTATTTTCCAGATGTTTCTTTTGAAACCCCTCAGTCCACTATGGCTATCGAGTTTTCACAGCCTATTCTTCCATCTGTCCAACCCCTTGCTACTTGATCTCCGCTTGACGAGCCAGTTGAGTTCAATTGGCCTCCTTCAAGTGCTTGGTCTAGTTTTGGGGAAGAAGGAGAATTTTCTCTTCTTACATCAGGATCGCCTTTTGTTGCTACTACGGTACCTCCTAGTCCCCATAGTCTTTTCGAAGATCTTATGGTGGAATTAGATATGGATTCCTCCAGTCGTGTTGGCAGTGAAGGAATGCCTGTTTCCACAAGAGAATATCAACTCTTTCCTGAAGATCTCTCTCGTGCCTCTATTCAATCTTCTCCACCGTCGGTCTCACTTCGGCTTGGATATAGATCCTTGAGTCAGATCATGTCTGGTGTTGCCTCCATTATTCAATCCTGTAAAGTAACTCCTCCTTAGAGTTCGGTCCTACTTCTTTAGGGCTATCACCTTCGACTCTTGGTTCGTCGGTTACTGTCACATCTGTCCCAGTTCAACCGACGGTTTGTGTGGCTTCTAGTTCAGTTTCCACTCCTCTTGTGATTCCTGGCGGTCTTACTTTTGAAGAATATCTATTGGCTGTTCAGCAGCAGGTTTCTCAGGGTTCTCAGTAGTCTCAGGCTCCTTGTAATCCTCGATTCCATCACTATGATGATTTTGGTAATCCCGTATATATCTATCCGCGCCATTATGATGTGCATGGTAATCCAGTCTATTTGCCTCCTATTGATCCTTATCAGGTTGTTTATGATCCTTATCAAAATGTTACTCATTTGGGACCTACCCTGCCTGCACAACCCTCTGGCTTGCAAGGACAACCCTCATCGGGAAAACCTTTAGCTCAGTAGAGCCCTGCTTCTAGTCCACAGGGACAACCATACGGTCCAAAAGGCAAACCTTTACAAGGTCAGCCTTTGACCCAACATGGATAACCCTCCGGTCTTTCAGGTCAACCTTTGAATCAACCAGGACCATATTTTGGTCCTGGGGGGAAAAATTATCCATCACAGGGACAACCTATTGCACCTCAATCACAGCCGCACATTCAGTATGGCCCAAATATTGTGCATCCAAGACAAACTTTTGGTACTTCTCTGGATCAACCTAGCTATCATGGACAACCTGTTCCGTCGCAACCATCAGGTCAGCCTTTTCCACAAGGAAAACCTGGTGGTCCC
>CM076571.1:194201151-194326377 GCA_034641835.2 Pinus albicaulis | reverse complement strand
AAGGGACCCATTTCATATTATAGTTTTGTGAAAAAATTATATGAAATGGGGGGTTGTTGTAGAGGACAACACCTGCTAACCTTAGATGGAATGTGACTGGTGATTCTCTGAATATATGCTTCTCTATTAGGATTAGGTTCAATAACCATATCCTTCAAGTGCCTTACTAGCAGTTCTTTCATTTCATTATGTTGGTAAATTCGGTTTCAATTTTCATCTTTTAGTGAGAAAATCCTATTATGTTGCCTTCTTTGTATCAAGGATTTATGGAAAAAATTTGTATTTTTCTCTCCTTCTTTTAACCACTGCACTCGTGACTTCTGTTTCGCTAATATTTCTTCATGTTTTCTTCGCTCCTCTAATTCACTCAGTATATTTCCTTCTTCTATGGCAATTTCTTCCGTGCGTTCATATAAAATCATTTTCTATTGATTTTGTTTCATTCTTTCTTACAGGCAATACATTGTTGAGTGGATAGTTCCAAATTCTTCTTCCTTCCAAATTTTGTTTTCTTTTTTTTAATGTTTCAAGCATATCTAAAATGTGTGCATTCTGTTCCTACCCTGTATGTCTATAGATTTCCACCATTGTTTAACATTTTCCAGAAAAGTTGAATCCCTTAACCAAAATAGTTCAAATCGAAATGGCCTATTCTTTGGACCTTCTTTGATATCAATTTCCAAACATACTGGCCAATGGTCAGATCCTAATGATGGTAATATTTTTGCTTCATAATAAATATCTAAGCTTACCAATTCCTCTGATACTAGAAATGTTTCTAATTTTGATGTTGCCTGATGTGCTTCCCCCCTTCTATTGTTCCATGTAAAAACTCCATTTACTGTTGGTATGTATACTAATTTAAGGTCTATGAGAAGGTCCCTAAAAGACTCCATCTCCAGTTCCTCTCTTTGTATACCACCTTTATTTTTTGTGAGATTCAATATCATATTAAAATCTCCACCTATTAGCCAATATTTCTCTTCATGCAAACATAGCAGAGTTCAGATGCTATTTAAAAAAATTTCTCTCTCCTTGGATATGAGGTCCATAAACTGACGATATCATTAAGTTCTCCTTAGTTCCCACATGTTTGAACCATCCAGTTAGGCTACGAGACAGTCCTATCCAATCATATGATACTACTTCAGCAGGGCTCAATATGATTGCAATACCTCTTGTTGTACCTTTAGCATCTATGGCCATAACTTCATAGTGTGGTTTAAATGAATGTAATATGATTGCTAGTTTTTCTGTCGAGACCTTCATTTCTTGAATTAACATTATTTGTGGTTTTTATACTTTTAATTTTTCTCTTAAATATCTCTGCTTGCATTGGCTGTTTAGGCCTCTTATATTCCAAGAGAGTATTTTCATTGGAAAAATTTTGGAGTTTGTTGAAATACCGTTGTTAGCGGTATTATCTTACCTATATTTACTAACATTTCTCCCACTAATTGGATTGAATCATGCAATTTTCTTCTTCCTTTTCTCTTTCTTGGTTTTGTTTGAGGATTTGGTGTTTTATTGCAATTAGATTATAGGGTACTTGTTTTTTTCCTGCGCAGTGAGGTAATGCTCAAAATTTTCTTTGTATAATGTCTTTTGATCTTCTGGAATAAATCTATCATCCAAGTTTCTCCATTCATATAATAGACGTTTTAGTACCTATTACTCCGCACTTAAGTCTTCTTTTTATGGTTCTATCTCCATTGATGTTTGTTCCTCTCCAGTTACATCCTTTGTTTCTGATAGTTCTTGGGGCGCTTTTCTCTTTACTACCATGTTTTTATGTTGCACCACTTCCTGACTGAGGATGGGATTTTCTTCCATTTCTTTCAACGTTTCCCCTTCTTCTTGAAAAATCACATATCGATCCTCGGTAGACTTTTGTTGTGGGCACTAGACTGATTCACCTATTTCCTGCTATTTTTTTCTTATTACTAATAGTTACAAAGCCATCATATTTTTCCTGGCCTGCATATTTACTCGTTGGGACCTTTCCTGTTTGTTTTTATGAAATATTCTGAGGACAAGTTTTATATATGTGGCCATATTCATGGCACCATCGGCAATGAAACGGAATATGCTCATAATCAAGGGTTTGTTGCCATATCTTTCCTTCAAATTCAAGTTCTATTGATTCTGGAATTGGTTCAAAAATATGCATATAAACGCAGATACGAGAAAAGGATATATATCTTCCATTGCAAGTTGTCTCTGCAGTTTTCACAAAGCTTCTTAGAGAGTTTCCTATTCCTTCTAAAATATTTGGATCCTAGAAGTCCATGGGTAGAGCGAACAGTCGTACCCGGACCGGTGCATCCAAGAATTGTTCTTCATCGGGGTTATAACATTCTTCCCATTGTCTGAGAAATATTCCTGCATTATTATAGAAATATGGTCCGCTTTCAAATATTTGTTCTTTATCCAATAAGTTTGTGAAGATAACTGTAAAAAATCCCCGTGGCCCAAATTTTAGATAGAGATGTCCTTTTGGCTGCCATATTGCCTAAATCCACTTCAATAAGTCCTTTTCAGTTGGCCATATGCCAATGAATTTACATATGAGTGTGTGATATTTCATATATCCTCTATATTCATCTAGATTGTTTGGCATAATGACAAATTTAGGCTTCTTCAATGCCCAAAGCAGCCATTTTCCCTTGATTTTTTCTTGCCATTCTATGCCCAGCACCGGCCCTCCTTTATGAATTCCCCCTCTTTGCACATTTTGGGATCTGATACTCTGTTCTCCTACCGTTATATTCTAATAAGAGCGAGTCAGCCACCCTCCCTAGGTCACTGCCATGCTACCCTCGATGCTCTATTTTTTGGAGTTACCTGCAATCTAGCTTCTTGGATTAGTGCTACACAGTTTCACAACCCAACATTACCATTACATTATTTCTGCTATTTCTTGGAGCTCCACCACAATACTATAAACCTCTAATTTAATTGAGCACATGAATATAAATCCTATGTATTATTCATGTTCTTTTGGTTGTTACCTAGATTATAAACTATGTTATTAATGAGATATGATTACTGAAGACTTCTTATGAAGAATGTATTGGATTATATTGGAAATAAAGTAAATGGAATCCCTCTTTTTTATTCTTTTTAGTGAAGATGTTTTTTACTACTATTTACTGCCTTAAATGTAAAACAACCATAATTTGATTTAATAGCTAATGCACTATTAATATAATATGATTTAATGATTCTTATTATGATTATGCTCAATTGTTGAATAAATAGAAATGGGTTGCAACCTAAAATCACTTACATGAAAAATAGTTAATAGTAAAATCGTGTACATAAATAATAGTTAATACTAAAGTATGAATGTACAAGAATAATAGTTAATGTTAAAGTATGAGTATCATGATGGGTATTTGTTTGCAGTCGTCATATTGTATGAGTCGTATACAAATTTAATTCTCAACTCAGGTTTCTTTCTTCCTAGGTGTTATCAAAAAATCAAACCTGATAGGCTTCCAATAAAATCCATCTCATGTAAAGATTTCAAACCAATCTTTTGATTGAGGCTTAGCCTCCTCATCCTGAGAGGGCTCTCTTAAATGGTTAGTGATTTTTGATAGAAATATAGATGGCTAACTCTATGTCAGGTAATAAGAAGATAAATGATAAAAATTGGTTGTAAATCACATTAGCAAGTGCACATTGGGCTTATGCAGTCATAATAGCTTCAATAAAACAAAAAAACTACTCGGCATGGAAGTCAAGGCATATCAGAGTTCTAGTTTGGAGATACACATTTGAAACTATAAAACACACAGTTAGTTTGTATATGAAGGAAGTCTGAGCATCAATGATGAATTCTAAGTAACATAAGAAAAAACCACTGCAATAGGATAGTAAAATAATTCCATTAGAACAAAAACACACTAAAACTCTTTATGAATCTTGAGTTGGCTAAGTAGAAAACTCTGTATTAAACTGAAAATAGTCACTTACAATAAACACAATATTTTTGCTAAAAATGTACAACCCTTATAATTTCAACTTCTTCATATTTATAGATCATTTAAAACATAGGATAACCTTATCCTGAGCTAGATACATCAAATTCCTACTTTTTGACAACTTGCCTAAGCATGTGACATGGTATTTATTACAAAATGACAGCTGCAAACCTAATGAACAGTCCTATTACAAATAGGACTCAAACTCCTTAACTCTACTCATAACAACCTTATCTAAACTATATTAAATCATTTTCCAACTTTATTTACATAAGGTCGAATCCAAATGATAAGCTCCAACATTTTATGACCTTAATGTTGATCTCCTCCAAACTAGGAAATTGTCCCCTATTTTCTAGGCTTAGGATTCTTTATGTTCTTGAGAGACTCTGACCACTATGAACCCATGACTTCAAGGTTATTTGTTGTCAGGAACATAAGCCCAAAATCATCCTTATGTGCCAGTTGTAAAAAATCACCATCAAACTGTCCCAAATAGTGGAAAGAGACCTGCACTACAAAAATAACACAGTTTCATAGTGCTATTCATAGCGCAATCTTTTAACCCATTTTCCTTCAAAATTTTGGTTTCTTTCCTCCATAGTTATCTTCATATTCAATTAAAAAAACTTCCATAGAAATTTCAGGTTAAAATACATACATTTTCCTTCCAAAAATATATAAGAAAGGGTGAAAAAAGCTGCTACAGCAGTTTCGTAGCACATTTCACCCATTTTGCACTATTTGCACTACGAAACTGCTGAGTGAGCAGTTTTGACCATATTTCTTCAAAATTCAAACCAGAAATGTGACAAAACTCCATAATACCATTGGTTTCATCAAAACAAATAGATATGAGCTAGAAACATAAATTTTATGAGATTTATTCTTCATTTTCTCTTTGATTTAGCATTTGAATTTTTAATAATTTGTCACTCTACACCTTTGTTTTTTAGTTCATCCCGAGTCAGTTTTAGTTTTAGCTCCAAATCCTCCACTTGGTCTCTTATTCTTCTATTGTTGTCTCTCAAGTGAGTATTGATCACTCTGACAGATTTTGCTTCCTTGATTGCTGGAATTGTCCATGTATAAAACTGTTATCCACTGCTTGGAATCTCAGACCTAGAACCAATTTGACCTTCCCAAAGTGCCTTCACTCTTTTAAACTTTGTTTTTTCAATGTTTTTCTTTTTGGCCCTCTTTCTCATTATTGAAATCTCTTGGTTTGCTAGCCTCAATATCTCCTCAATATGTTGACACTTTGTCATGTGTTCTTTACCCTTCATTGTCTTGTTGGCTGCATGTTCCACTATTGGTGATGAGAGATCAACGACCTCTTCAAGGACTTTGGTTGTTTCAACAGTTTCTTGGACCTCCTTGTTGCCTTCCTTGACCTTCTTAGCATGCCTAGTTAAAGGCTTCCTTGCTTGAAAGATAAATGCTGCATTTTCACCCTCAAATTGAAGTTTCTTAGCTGATTTAGACTTTTTCTGTTTGTGTTCATCTACTCCAATGAAATCAGCTTGCATGATGGGTGTCTCTTCTATATCAATTTCATAAAGAATGTCACCTAAATTACCTTTAATTACTAGGATGTCATCTGTACCTGAAACAACTGTTTTTTCCTTTGATGCCACTTCTTGGCTTCTTGTCATTCTCTTGATTTCTTGCTTTCTAGAAACTTGTTTCTTTTTGCCTCTTTGACACTTTTTGAACTCTGTTTTGCAAGTGATGGAGTTGCTGCAACAAGAACTTGTGTCTTCTCTGTCCTTTCCTCAACTTGTTTCCTTGGTTTCTGTTAGTAACCTATAAATATAGGATTCATAATTTTTTATTGACTGATGGTAATCTTGTAAATATGTACAAACCTTGCTTTCTGCAAGCTATTTTCCCATATTTTGTAAAAAAATTAAAAAATTAAAAAATTATAAAGAGGGTAAAAAGTCCTAAAAAGAAAAATCAAAGGACTTAGAAAAAATAATATACCCCGAAAGAAAAAGATGAATAAAACATGAAAGTGTGCAAGTATAAATGCCATTAATTTTATCTTTTGCAATTGATTGTGGTAGAGTGTAAATAAATGCCATAGTCTGTGATGAGTTGAACAATTTAATCTTGACTTGTCACCTTTCAATTTCAAATGTTGTAGATAGAGAATAAACAATTGTCATATAGTTTAATCATGACAATTCATTACTTAGGTAGAGAATAAAAGAATCCAACAGTTTAATCTGGATTCTTGGTTGAAATAAGTTTAGAATTAGATATTTTACTTCTTTCAAAAAGAATAAAATGTTGTAAGGTTGCTAGTTCAAATGCACCTGATTAAGATAGAAGGAAAAAATGTTAGAAGATATGAATGGGTAGGTAGAATAAAGTGGGAGACATCATTGTAAATATATTTCATCGGGCTACAAATAACTAATTTCCCCTCCCCATAGCAATTTAATATTCTAGATGGTCAGTCGAAGAGGCTCAAGGCATTTCCTCGACTTCTGTTGGGACCAGACCTAATGCTCGAAGACTGATTAGTTGAAAATGTTAAGTTTCTGTATTAATCCCTGAAATTTTCATCATTTACCCCTTCATGCACTCATCACCATTTCACTTCATAAGTGAGAATTCTTTTCTTACTTAAATATTACATAAAGGTCCATTTGATTAACTTCCTCTATTTTACCAAACATAAAACCCTCAAAAAACATGATATACTAAGTAAAAAGTGAATGAGTTATGAAAATAAAGCTTTACTCTAATTTTCACTTTCCTTAGTTTTATATATGAATTTTTTAGTATTCATTGTCCCTTGTCATATTAACACTTAATATATTCTACTAACTCCTTATCAAATATCCTAGTCCTATTAATATAACTTATTTTTATTTAATAACCCAAAAACCCTATTAATATAAGCTTTTTATGTCAAAGATATTAATCACATGTTGAAATAACATCCCTAAATTACCCCTTTGACATAAAAATACCCAAATAAAATACTCCCGATCCCATATATTTTTGGACTTCCCAATAATCTAAATCTATATAATAAAGTAAAAATACGAAAAACAATTTTCATACATATTTTGTATGTTTGGAATAAAATAAAATTTCCCCACTTATCCTTTGTAAATGCTTTCATCATTCTTCCTGCACAAGCTTTACCCAAGGTTAACATTTTAACTTCATCCCTTCCCCTCGATATATATCCCCTTACCATAATATTAAACCTTGGTTAATTATTTAAACCCGCCCCATTCTATGTGTAAACTCCTTTTATACATAAAAACCCATCAAATAACTATACGGGCCCTCGCAGTCATTCCCAACCCTTCGATCATTTGTATAATCCTAATCCAACAATCTGCATTGAGCACGATCATTGGGCCTCATGCCCCACCATTCCCTATAGCATTAAAACATGACCGTCAATCTCGTCATATAAAATCAATGGCGCATATCAAATAACTCGGTCCCACCTTGTTTCCCCATAGCTTCCCTAGACATCTCAGTCATTCGCATCACTCAATCAAGTTCAACGGTGCATCTCTCATATTGCATTACAAAAGTGATCGGGCAAAGTTGGCAAAAAAATTTGCGATAAAAGTTGTTTCCCGAAACCACCACCTGCTACATGTCTCATTTCTATTGGATCACATTGCAAAATCGAAAAACCATTTACCACCTAGAAGCAATGTGATAACCACTAATGGTTTCGCCTTTAAATACAAAAACCGTTCCCGCCATTAATTTTGACCTGTAATAAATGTTATGTGTATTGATAAAACTTAAGGTTTCAACCTTAGTTTTTATTGTTTGCATGCATTTTCATTTTCTCCCTCTCAGAAATTAATCACAGACACCATTTCAAAGCTGTTTTCGAACCATTTCATAATTCTAAACAACATTTCCCCTCTTAAATTTGCCTCTCAAGACTCTTAGTACCTTCTACCAAACGGCTGCAACCAATTTGAAGATTGGTACAACCTGGAAACCCTCTTCTACCACAACCATACCTGTTCAAGGTATTTTTTGTAATCCAACCGGGAAAATTTCAAATTTCAAAGGACAAGATCAAAACACTTTGAAAATATAAACCTTCTGAAAGTACTCAAAACTTGAAGAAATAGGGGAAACTCTGTCAAAATTTTCCTAGAATTTGCTACTTCCGCCTGAAGAGTTTTGACCATCCAAAAGCTATTTCTACTGTTGAAATCTACTTGAATTGCCGAAAAAACCATCAAAATCCCTTTCCAGCCTTCTGTACACTAAAAATCTGCATTTTCATCATAAAACCCTCGCCCAGATTCTGAATTTTTCCCAAAATCATCTTAATTGACCTTCTGTTTCGAAAAAGCGGTGAGAAAACAGTATAATATTGCTCAGTTCCATTCAAAATGACAAAAAAACAAGTCACCCCTAGGACTGGAGGTCTCAAACCTCAGAAGCCTGCCTCCAGCAAGCTTCCAAATCCTAAACCTTCAAAAATTGATAAACCTACTCCTGTCATAACTGCAAATTCCACTGAAGTAGTCAGACCGTTACATCTACATGTAACCTCTGAAGATAATAGTCCCTTGATTGATTTAGATTATAGAATTGCTGATGCTACCTTAGAATTTGATATACCTGAAGTACATAGCCGGTGTCAGGAAAAATTTGAGAAGAAAGTGGCAAATGATATACCTGTATGGGACTCCAAATTTCCTAAATATGTGGTTCCCATCACTCATCAAGCTCAAGATTTCATTAGGTTGTGTCAGTTGCACTATATCCCTGACCAGAGATGCATGGTGAACAAATATAGTGAGGTCCTGTTTTACATAACTTTTGAAGCCATCAATGATATGCTCCAACTAAGCCATGATCCACGAGTAGTATCATTTTCCATTGAATATTTAACCCAGATGTATTTAGACCTAAATTTCCCTAGGAAGTTTATGATCCTTCAAAACTTCATGCCTAATCATGTCAACCATCCTAAGGTAAATCCACCTTATGATACATTTGATTTCCCCGAGGGCTCTAGACAAATAATTTCCATGCTTGCATTTATTATAGGCTATGTTAATGATGAATTTACAAATGCCTCCATTATAGGTTTCCTCTCTACCTTATCTATAGGACAACATCTAGAACTGGTCTTCAATTTTGCCAAATTCATTGCTGATAATATGTATTATCAGTTAATTAAATTACCTGATGAAGAAGTGTTCAGATATTCATCATATATGTTACATCTCTTCCTATTTTCTTAGGTAGATAATTTTCCAATTTCATTACAGAAGATGGATGTGGAGGGTAAACCTCTTTCAGTGATATTATAGACTTCTCTACTCAGGAAAAACAACATTGAATACAGCTACAGGGACTTCAGTGATTTGTTTATTAAACCTGTCATGAATTTTTTGAACAAAGCAGAGCCACCAAGGATCAATGAAGAAACCAAAATAATTTTACAGTTGTCTGAAAACTGTAAGGTTGGAGACTGGTATTTGTACAAAAATCATACAGAAATCAGAGTATATAGTGCACTTTTGGCTCCTTGCAAATTACCCAAGTTTCTAACTACTAGAATTTTTTCTTTGGAGTACTTAAGGCAAATTTTGAATGCAGATACAATGAATTTCATAGCCTCCAAAAAGAAAGCATAGTTCAAGCTAAAAATTCAAATTGACCCCTTCATAGATAATAGCAGAGATGCTTTGAAAGAAGTAATCAGAAAATTATCAACATTCAAGTTCCAAGAAATCTTTTACTGGAACTATGACCCTCAAGATATTTTAAGTAACCTCAGGGTCAAGTGTAAGTTAACTCCATTCCTCCACGAGTCAAAGCCATTAATTGAAAAGTATGCTAATCAGATGGAATGGGCTGCAAACACATTGATTGATGATATTCAAGGAATGAAAACAAATAATATGTAGATGGACAGTACACAGGTAGTTACAGTTGGCCAACAAGCAGAGGTATCTAATAAAAGGCCTAGAAAAGAAGAAGGCTATTTAGCAAAAACAATTATTGAAAATAAATTTAAAATAGTCTACAGCAAGAAGGCCAGAATGACTACTATAGAAGAAGGAGTCATAGATTTAGATGATAATAATGGTCAGAAAACAGATGATGAGGCCATAATGATTGTCAATGAAACACTCAGGGAAATTCATAATAAGCAAGTACTATCATAGGGAAAAGGCAAAGAAATGATTGAAACAGAAATAAATACAGAAGCTCCCTCTTCCTCTAAATCAACAGAAGAAACTGATTTTGAGATTTAGAAAAAGGTCAAGCAAATCATAGAAAATAATGAGGAAATCAAGAATGAGATTTATTCTAAAATTCTAAAGGAAAAACTAGGAGATAAAGACAGACTTGTGACAGCTTTTGATTACTCAACAAACAAAATGATCATGTCTTTTCTCCAGCCAATAGTAACAGATCCAAAGACAGGTTACAGGAAAACAGAGTTTGAAGTAAATGCTGATACTATACATGAACTTGACCAGATAGAATTTCATAGAAGTTCTTTAGAGATGTTGTATTCAAACGTAGTTAGAAAAACCATGAGTGCTACCATGCTTCAAAAGACTGTATCTAATTTACAAAATCAAATGAAATTACATAAAGAATCTCTTCATGCTAAGGATTTAAGAATCAAGTCCTTAGAAGATTTGGTGATAGAAACTGGAGTGGATCCCTCCAATACTGAAGTTGCTAAGACATTGATAAGGAAAAATAATGAAGATATTGTTGCCTTAAGAAAGAAACTTAAACTGCCACAGAGTGAGCACCCACAAGCCAAAGAAATTCTTCAGGAAAAAATAGAAAAGGATGAAACTATGCAGATGACATATCAGATCAAAGAAATGGAAAATCAAATAGAAACTCTAATGAAAGAAAATGAAACATTGAAAAAAGCACATGAAGTTTCCATTCCCACATTTATTCCAACTGTCAGTACAGTTGTTCCCTCTACGTTGGCAGAACATTTAGCACCTAAAGGAGTATTAGCAACTGTAGTTTCAATTACATCTAAGGATATTTCTACCACTTCATCATCTACTTCACAAGTAAATCACACAGGTGAAACAACTAACATAGTAAAGGCTATGGAAGACATGTCCCTAAAAGATAAAGAGATAATCAACTTGAAAGGCACCATCCGAAATCTTGAAACATCAGATGGATATGCATTGACTACATCCAAGGGACATGAGCAGAGAGCCAAAAAATTGCAAGAGTAGGTGAAGATTCTACAACAACAAGTTAGTCTCAGTGAACATGTATCATATATCAAGAATTATCTATGGAACAACATAATTCAGAGCATACATTTACAGTGGCCATCAATCCAAATTATTTATGAACATAAGGAATTACTCAAAGCAGCACAAATAGAAATTCAGAAGAGAAAAGTAGAGCTGGCTGAAAAACCTGCTCAAGCTTTGAAGCTTATCACATTTATGAACAACAAACATAGAGAGGAGCTTGAAGAGCTAAAAATTTAGGATAGAATTGAAAGCATACTACAAATCAAGAAAGTCTTGAATAAGAGGAATATTATGAACAATTTGGAGGACAAATGTAAAGATATGAACCTATCAATCACAAGGTTTTGGGCCAAATATACTATACTAACACAAGCAGGCCTTCCAGACATTCATGCCTTAAATGAAAAATTAATGGCACAAAAAGATTATGACAACAAAATTAGGGCTTGTGCCAAAGAGCAGGTTAGCAAACCTTTACCACAAGGGTACCCAACTGGTAAAGTTATTTTGGAATATTTTGAGAAATTTTTCATTCTACAAAATGAGATCAAACATATTTTCATTGTCAAGCCCAATTTTTCTAAGTATACAGAGGCAGATGAAAGCTACAGGAAATTGAAGAATATGAGAATTCCCAGTGCAAAACAATGGCAGGAATTCACTGATTTGATATAAAAGTTTACAGTCAAAGTGTATCAGGGTAAGGAGCAGAGTCAAAGAGTATTAGTCAAAACGCCTTTTTACTACAGATTATTCTTTATTTTACAACAGTAAAGCAGTAAGGAAACAACATAAAGAGTATCAATGATAAATCAAAGGTTAAAGGATGTGAAATGGAAAGAGTGTCTTTCAAGTTATCTTCCAAATATCTTTTACCAAAATGCCAGCAAGCATTTTCAGCAGCTACAACAAACCAAGATGTTAAGATAATTAGTCCTATTTTTTATTTGATAAGAGGACAGCTTGCCAGTTTGTTTTGCAACTGTCCCTCCTTCTATGTAATAATCTTTATTTTTTCCTAGAGATATTCCTACATGTCTCTCAGATATTTTGTAATAATTTTTGTATAAATACTTCTCTTTTTGAGGCATTAAGGGTGGAATAAAATTTTTCAAGACTACTATAGACACTTTTGTTGAATACATTGGAGTTTGTGTGAGTCGATTTGTAAAGCAACAGACTAGAACTAAGTCAAACAGACATCATAACTCAGGATTCTTGTGTTGATCAGATAAGTCAAGTATTTTCCTATTTTCACTGTTTATATTTCAAAGTTCCATGCATACATTTTAATGTCTTATGTCTTTAATGATTAACTAGGAAAGCTTAAACAGGATTAGTGTTAAAAGCTCCCTGTTTTTTACTAGTTTTTCATTGATATTTCTGTTGATAACCGGACTTAAGAATTTTTAAATGCTCTTAGTCCCTGTTTGACCCCTTTCTTTCATCTTAAGTTCTATAATTTAACGATTCTTACTTTCCCTTTTGTTCAGATCTTGCCATTTCATCAAAAAGCCTATTCCAAACCCTTTGAAGTTCATCTACCTTGCCCTTAATACATTTGATCTTTTAACCTTATTTCCCAGCTCTGCTTGCCAATAAGTTGACTCCATAGCCCAATGGTCCGGTAGATCCCTCTGTGGTTTACCTTGAAGTACATTTTATTCCCACCAAACTTTCAAAACAAACCAATTTTCCAATCATACCTACCCTAAAATATTATAACAAAAATCAAGCTAAAACTTGAGGAGAGATCCCTCTCCGGAATTTAGGAAGGCTAGATCCTAGATTTAAAAAGAGGTTCTTGGTTACCCCTAGTTTTCTTTAACTATAAACCAAAATTTGACGACCTAAGAATTAGTAGGGTGATAACATACTGTCGACCATACTGGGGAACTAACCACTCTCCAGTTTTAAATTTAAGCTTAGAGGAATATTTATAAAACATATATTTTCTACTTTAAGGTTAAGCTTAAAGGTTGTGGGTATTTATACAATAATCATATGGCTCCAAAGAAATTCTATTATACTAGATCCAACCCTGATCCCAACCCTACGGATATAGTAGACAATATGGACCAGATAGGAAAAAAGAAAAAACAAACTGTTAGTTCATAAACTGAAGTACCCCTAAGAAAGGTTGATTCTTTACCTAAAGAATTAGTAAACTTATCAGATATTGAATTTGATTTGAAGTTTGAAAAATCATTATTTAGAACTGAGTCTGAAACTAATTTAAAGGAAACTGTTATAGATCTTGTTTTTACTTCTTTTGTGAATGAGAAATAGAAATTCATTTTAGCACCTATTAAAACAAACAAAATTGAAAGTCAAAGTCTAGTAGAAAGGGTAAGTGTTACACGAATTAAAGACATTGATGAAGCTATTAATTTAGCTAATTTTTTGTCTCAATTTAAACCTCCAGTTTCTCAATTATCCACCACCATCTTTCCAGCAGCAGATTCTACTCTGTATGCTACCACTTCATTTATAGATTCCACTATCGTTTCAACCCCAGAGCCTGTTAGTCCTAAGTTGCCTTTGCAACCTAGGATCATATATTCATCATATCCTCAATCCACCACCAGTTCATCCACAGGACCATTCATCCCTGAGCTACCTTTGCAGCCTAAAGTAGTATTTCCATCATTTACTAAGTCCACTACAACCACTACCACAATATTCCCTAGCCATACCACTTATTTTTCATCCTCTTTTCCAAGCTCTTCAAGTAGAAACTTCAGCACATATATTGTTGTAACCAGCACTATTCCTGCCACTACTACTGTACCTCCCAGTTTATCAAAAATCCAAGCCATGGAAGCTAGATATGCTCCGCTGGTCTTACTTCAAAACCTCCATGACATGCCACAAAATTACAAAAATGATATCCCATTATTTTATAATTGTTCACAAATTACTGCACAACAACATATCACCAGAATGAATGATTTTTTGGAAATTTATGAGATAGATGAGTCTGATGTCCGAATGAAGTTGTTTGCACAAAGATTAACCGAAGAAGTAAAAACATGGTTTATAAATTTAGGTGTCGGTACTATAGAAGACTTAGCTGCATTCCATAGAGCTTTCCTAAATAAATGGGAAAAGAAGAAAAATCCCCTACAAATATTATCTAAGTTTGATGTCATTAAGAGAGCTCCCAATGAGTCTGTCCAAGACTTTTTCACTAGATACAACAATGTTTCCAATTCTATTCCTGCAAACCTTAAACCCACTCCATATTCTATGCTGCTCAAATTCCCTGATTTTTTTGAAGTAGACATGGCCTATCAACTTAGAGAAAGGGATGCAGATACCCTAGAACAAATGGAACTAAATGTTATTGGTGTAGAAATCAATATCCTTACCAAAAAAGCTAGACTTAGAAATGAGAGAAGGGTCACTATCAAAGAAGAAGCTTCAAGCTTAGATGGTAAATTTGATTTTATTAACAAAACATTAGAAAAAGTAGTTGAGAGATTGACCACATTGAAAGGAAACCGCAATGGGATAATCAATCCCAAATCAGAAATCCCAACTACAGGAAAAACAACAATCCTGGGAAAGGTAAAGAACACTCCACAGATCAGAACATTCAACACCCATTCCAAAAGAACTTTGCTGAGAGTTCTCAAAACAGTGTTGAGGATGAGGAATACATCAACATAGTTAAGGGGATAGATGAAAACAATACAATTTTCCTCACTCAGGAGGATCAGGAACTCTTTGAGCTAACACAGTTCAAAGTGGAATCTGGTGAATCCTTTGACTATAAGCAAGGTTATGACTTTGCAATCAATGAAATTCAAAGCCAATATAACCTTATGAGCAAGAAAACAAATGAGCCTACTACAAAAACAATGCTCCAACTAAACAAAGTCAAAACAAAAAGAATATAGAGGCTCCCAAAATGAAACTTTTGCAGATTTTTCCCAGATCAAATAAACAAAATCCAAACCCACCAATTCCTAAAAAACAGCCTAGTCCAAAGATTGTAGATATTACTAAAAAAGTGGCTCAATCCTCCAGAGATGCCCCAAAGGCTAATACCACAAAGGCCATCAATTCAGCAACAGTTACTGATCCAAAAAATAATCCAGCTAACTCAAAATCATCAAATCCTAAATCTTCTGCTGAGAATTCCAAATCTGAAAAAGTATCTGTTAACACTCAAACTGTTCCTGAAAAAACAATCAAAGATAGCAGAAATCAGAAAACTCAAACAGAAGATAAAATAAAATATCAAGCTAAAGGTAAAATTGTTGAAACCCAAGAAAAATCATCCCAAACAATAGTTCCAAAATATGAAATAATTCAAGCTATCAAATCTCAGTCAATATTTAACATTAAATCTGAAATATCCCAGTTGAAGATAGTTGTTCCCTTAAACGAATTGGCTAAAAATGACTTGTATAGATCCATTATTACTAAAACATTGAATGTAAATGAAAATGAGGATACAATTAATATGAGTGATGACAAACCTAAATTAATCTTTGGTCCAAATGTAGATGGTAAGCATTCAAATGGGTCAGTACCTCCATTTTACTTAAGTCTTACTCTACATGATCAAATATTACACAATGCAATGCTAGATATTGTAGCTTCCCATAATCTATTGCCCAGAGCAATAATGGAAACCCTGAATCTAGACATAACCTGGGCATACAAAGATATGTTCTCATTTGATTCATCTAAAGTCCAATGCATAGGTTTGATTAAATATTTCTTTGTAAACTTGGTCCAATATCCTGGTAAAATCATGATCATGGATGTTGTGGTAGTTGATATCCCGCCAAAGTATGGCATGCTTCTTTCTCGCTCATGGGGAGCAAAGTTGCAGGGATCTCTACAACTTGACATGAGGTATGCCACTATCTCAGTATTTGGGTAGCCCAAAAAGCTTTACAGAGAAACCTTAATGAATTTTATGAACAGTAGTGTTGAAAGACCTACCAATTACCCAATCTACTCAACTCCTACTGATCTTGATTCCTTTATTCTCTGTAACTTTGATCATAATAATACCCAAACTGAACTCACTAACAAGAAGCCTAAAATAATGGATGATTACATTGGTCATGAAGCTTTATGGAATTTGGATTTTCATGGATCAGTGAATAAATCAAGAGCTAGAGTTGTTGTATGGATTACCAACATTGAAACTAGCCATTCCTAAGGACATGCCTTTATATTGAATTTCAAGTGTACCAATAACATGGCTGAATATGAGGCTTTAATCTTAGGTCTTCAAATCATTAGAAAATTAAGAGGTCAAATAATATTGGTCATGGGAGATTCAGAGTTAGTTATCAAGAAAATTAACGCAGAATACTCTGTTCACAATCCCAGACTGGCCAGATACAAGGACACAGCACATGATTTGGTTTAGGATTTGTTAGAAAGCAATTTTGCTATCATTCCTAGAAAACATGATCTACATGCCCATTGTTTAGCAAAATTTTCCAACACTTGCAAATTTCCAGTTTCACCAATACAAAAATACACTGCTATAATCAAACACGGACCTATTGTTCCAGATAATGTAAAATACTGGAAAATTTTCTCAGAATATGAACAAATCTATCAATTTTTTAACAATGAGAGAGAGTTTCAAAATTGCCAAATTGATAATGATTGTAATATAGATTCACCTTGTAACACAGATTCAAATTCTTGTCAAATAGATGATTTAGATGTACATAATTTTGATAGACCTACTATATTTACTCAGAGTGATATAGATGACTTGGAAAAAGTAGATATAGAAGAAATGATGGAAGATGAACCAGATTTGATAGATTTAAAACATAACATTTTACCCATAGGTTTAACTCCCTTGGAAGACTTGTTTGATTCCAATGATGTGCCCAAAAGGCCAAAAATGGAACCAGTCAGGTCTGATATAGAAGAGTGTAACTTAGGAAAAAATGAAAAACCAAAAATGATCAAACTATCAAATTCCTTATCATTAGAAGAAAAGGTTAAATACATAGAACTTTTGAAAGAATATCAGGATGTCTTTGCATGGGGTTATGAAGATCTGAAAACTTACAACAAATACATAATTCAACATAAGATTCCTTTGAAAGAAAATCAAAAACATTTTCAACAAAAACTAAGAAGGATTAATCCAATTTTGTTACCTTTAATCGAGAAAGAAGTTAAAAGAATGTTTGATGCACAGATAATTGCACCAGTCAGGTATTCTGACTAGGTATTTAATTTAGTGCCCACCAAAAAGAAAACAAGAGAAATTCGACTGTGTATAGAATTTAGAAATCTCAATAAAGCTTCCTTGAAAGACAATTACCCCTTGCCTAAAATGGATCATATTTTGCAGAGGGTGGCAGGTTCTTCAAGAATTTCTTTACTAGATGATTTCTCTAGTTATAATCAAATTCCAGTTCATAAATATGATCAAACTAAAAATTCATTTACGACTCCTTGGGGAAATTTCATGTACGTGAAAATGCCTTTTGGATTGAAAAATGCAGGAGCTACTTTTCAGAGGGCCATGGATATTGCCTTTGCTAAGGAGAACCATGAATTTTTAATTATCTATCTTGATGATATTACTGTCTTTTCAAAAACAAATGATGAACAATTAGATCACCTGATACAAGTATTTATCAAGTGTAGAAAATACGGTATATCTCTAAATCCTAAAAAGACTCTTTTCAGACTAGAAGAAAGAAAACTGTTAGGCCACATAATCTCCAAGGAGGGCATTAGAGTAGACCCTGTAAGAATTGAAGCTATTTTGAACATTCAACTACCATGAAACATAACATAACTTCAAGAATTATTGGGTAAAATAAATTTTTTAAGAAGATTTATCTCTAATCTGGCTGAAATCATAAAAGAACTCAACAATATGCTTAAAAAGGACTCTGGTATAAAGTGGACAGTAAAGGGCAAGCAATCTTTTCAATCCATAAGACAGGCCTTGACAAAAGAACCAGTCCTCATCAGCCCAGATTATACAAAGGATTTTATAATATTTTCCTTTGCATCTAAACACACCGTAGCTGCAGTTCTTCTGCAGAAAAACAATCAAGGTTTTGAACAGCCAATTGCATTGTTTAGTAAAGCCCTTAGAGATGCACCACTGAAGTACAATATAATGGAAAATCAAGCTTTAGCACTGGTTAAAGCCATAAAGGACTTCAGATTTTACATACTTCCCACATCATTGCATATGTCCCTAATGATGTAATCAAAGATATTCTGACACAAGATGGACCTGATAGTAGGAGAGGAAATTGGATTTCCACTATCCTTGAGTACGATCTAGAAATAAAACCAACAAAGCTCATTAAAGGACAGGGTTTAGCCATATTGATGGCTGAATCCAATTGTAATGCTTTAGATATAAATTTCATTGCACAAGTAGATGACCAGGAGGAGATTGAGAATCCATTGATCAGTGAGGCCTATCGAGACTCACCATGGTACTCTGATATTATCTTTCTACTCACACATTTACAAGCTCCTCCTAGGTTAACTAAAATAAAAGCAAGATTCATCAAACAGAAAGCAATGAGGTTTTGTATCTTAAACAATGCACTTTTCTGGAAAGAAAATAGTGGGATTTTACTAAATTGTTTATTAAAATCAGAGGCTGACAAAATTCTTGAGGAATTTCATGCAGGCGACTGTGGAGGCCACCTATATTGGAAGAGTACAGTAGACAAAATACTGAGAGCTAGTTTTTACTGGCCAACTTTATTTTCTGATGTCAAAACATTTGTTACCTCCTATCACAAATGCCAAATTTTGGAAGGGAAAAAGAAACTATTGCCCTTACCTCTTAAGCCTATATCTACCAAAAAGAAATTTCAACAATGGGGGTTAGACTTCATTGGTGAAATCCATCCTCCATCCTCAGGCCAACATAAATGGATTTTAACTACTACAGATTAATTTACCAAGTGGATAGAAGCCATTCCTACTAGGCAGGCCACTGATTCAGTTATAATCTCATTTATAGAAAGTAATGTTTTGTCAGGATTTGGATGCCCACGTAAGATTTGGATGCCCACATAAGATTATTCCACTGCATATTATCCCCAAGGTAATGGTTTAGCCGAATCATCAAACAAAAGCTTAATCAATATCATCAAAAAATTACTTCAAGAAAACAAAAATACCCGGAACAAAAAACTAGTCCATGCCTTATGGGCTGATAGACTTACCACAAAGAAGTCTATTGGAACTTCACCTTATCAGAGTGCTTATGGAATGAATGCAGTTTTCCCCTCTTCCTTGGGTGTTCCAGTCATGAAGATTATCCAAGAATCACAGGTGGAAACAAATGATATTCAATGACGAATTAATGAAACCATACATCTTCAACAAACTAGGGAAGAATTTTATGAAAAAACACAAGTTTTACATGATAAAATGAAAAAGATTTTTGACAAAAGGATTAAAGAAGATGATTTTTTCATAGGAGATCAATTTTTTAGATGGGATTCACGGAGAGAGGATAAAGGCAAACATGGAAAGTTTGACTTTCTGTGGCAAGGGCCTTATGTGATATATGGTTACAGAGGTAACAATTCTTTTTTCATCAGGAATTTGGATGGAACTGAACTTCAAGAAGGACTAGTGAATGGTAGGATGTTGAAACACTATAATTCTTCAGAGCCACTCAACAGTTATATTGATTTACTTTATCATTGTAAATATTCATTGCAAGTGTGTAGATTGGATTGGAGATTTTGTCTACAAAGTTGAAGCCCGAAGAGAAGGCCCTAACCTTTGCAGTATAAAATTTCATAAGTATGAATTGCTACAGAAACCATAAGACAATTATAGGATCACCAAGGACAAAGATGAAGGCTATTGATCTCAGAGTTCTTGAAATTCCACAGGAAATGCCATCCCCAAGTGAAGCCGATGTTAGTAACCTATAAAAATAGGATTTATAATTTTGACTTGACTGATGGTAATCTTGTAAATATGTACAAACCTTGCTTTTTGCAAGTTATTTTCCCATATTTTGTAATCAAAAAATCAAAAAATCAAAAAGAGGGTAAAAAGTCCTAAAAGAAAAATCAAAGGACTTAGAAAAAATAATATACCCCAAAAGAAAAAGATGAATAAAACATGAAAGTGTGCAAGTATAAATGCCACTATTTTTACCTTTTGCAGTTGATTATGGTAGAGTGTAAATAAATGCCATAGTCTGTGATGAGTTGAACAATATAACCCTGACTTGTCACCTTTCAATTTCAAATGTTGTAGATAGAGAATAACAATTGTCATACAGTTTAATCATGACAATTCATTAGTTAGGTAGAGAATAAAAGAATCCAACAGTTTAATTTATATTCTTGGTTGAAATAAGTTTGGAATTAGATAGTTTACTGCTTTCAAAAAGAATAAAATGTTGTAAGGTTGCTAGTTCAAATGCACCTGATTAAAATAGAAGGAAAAAATGTTAGAAGATATGATTGGGTAGGTAGAAGAAAGTGGGAGACATCATTGTAAATATATTTCACTAAGATACAAATAACTAATTTCCCCTCCCCATAGAAATTTAATACTCTAGACGGTCAGTCGAAGAGGCTCAAGGCATTTCCTTTACTTCTGTTGGGACCGGACCCAAGGTTCGAAGACTGATTAGTTGAAAATGTTGAGTTTCTATATTAATCCCTGAAATTTTCATCATTTACCCCTTCATGCACTCATCACCATTTAACTTCATAAGTGAGAACTCTTTTCTTACTGAAATATTACATAAAGGTCCATTTGATTAAGTTCCTCCATTTTACAAAACATAAAACCCTCAGAGAACATGATATACTAAGCAAAAAGTGAATAAGTTATGAAAATAAAGCTTTACTGTAATTTTCACTTTCCTTAGTTTTATTTATGAATTTTTGAGTATTCATTGTCCCTTTTCATATTAGCACTTAACATGTTTTATTAACTCCTTATAAATTATCCTAGTCCTATTAATATAACTTCTTTTTATTTAATAACCCAAAACCCCTATTATTATAAGCTATTTATGTCAAAGATATTAATCACATGTTGAAATAACATCCCTAAATTACCCCTTTGACATAAAACTACCCTAATAAAATACTCCCAATCCCCTATAGTTTTGGACTTCCCAATAATCTAAAACTATATAATAACGTAAAAATACGAAAATCAGTTTTCATGCATATTTTATATGTTTGGAAAAAAAGAAAAATTTCCCGCTTATCCTTTGTAAATACTTTCATCATTCTTCCCGCACAAGCTTTACCCAAGGTTAGCATTTTAACATCATCCCTTCCCACAGATATATATCCCCTTACCATAAGATTAAACCTTGGTTAATTATTTAAACCCACCCCATTCTATGTGTAAACTCCTTTTATACATAGAAACCCATCAAATAACTATACGCACCCTCGCAGTCATTCCCAACCATTCGATCATTTGTATAATACTAATCCAATGATCTCCATTGAGCATGATCATTAGGCCTCATGCCCCACCATTCCCTATCGCATTAAAACACGACCGTCAATCTCCTCATATCAAATCAATGGTGCATATCAAATAACACGGTCCCACCTTGTTTCCCCGCAGCTTCTTGATGCATCTCAGCCTTTTGCATCGCTCAATCAAATCCAATGGTGCATATCTCATATCACATTACAAAAGTGATCCGGTGAAGTTGGCAAAAAATTTTGCAATAAAAGTTGTTTCCTGAAACCACCACCCGCTACATGTCTCATTTATACTGGATCACGTTGCAAAAGAAAAAAACCATTTAACGCCCAAAAGAAATGTGATAACCACTAATGGTTTCGCCTTTAAATATAAAAACCACTCCCACCATTAATTTCGACCTGTAATAAATGTTATGTGTATTGATAAAACTTAAGGTTTCAACCTTAGTTCTTATTGTTTGCATGCATTTTCACTTTCGTGCTCTTAGAAATTAATCACAGACACCATTTCAAAGCTGTTTTCGAACCAGTTCATAATTCTAAAAGTAATTTCCTCTCTTAAATTCTCCTCTGAAGACTCTCAGTGCCTTCTACCAAATGACTGCAACCAGTTTGAAGACTGGTACAACCTGGAAACCCTCTTCGACCGCAACCATACCTGTTCAAGGTATTTTTTGTAATCCAACCTAAACAATTTATTTCAAAGGACAATATCAAAACACTTTGAAAATATAAACCTTCCGAAAGTACTGAAACCTTGAAGAAACAAGGAAAACTTTGTCAAAATTTTCCTAGAATTTGTTACTTCTGCCTGAAGATTTTTGACCATCCAAAAGCTATTTCTACGATTGAAATCCATTTGAATTGCTGAAAAAACCATCAAAATCCCTTTCCAGCCTTCTCTACACTGAAAATATATGTTTTCATCATAAAACCCTCGCCCAGATTCCAAATTTTTCCCAAAATCATCTTAATTGACCTTTTGTTTCCAAAAAGAGCTAAGAAAATAGTCTAATCTTGCTCAGTTCCATTCAAAATGACAAAAATGCAGTTCACCCCTAGGACTGGGGGTCCCAAACCTCAGAATTCTGCCTCCAGCAAGCTTCCAAATCCTAAACCTTCAAAAATTGATAAACCTACTCCTTTCCTAACTACAAATTCCACTGAAGTAGTCAAACCGTTGCAACCACCTATAATCTCTGAAGATAACAATCCCTTGATTGATTTAGATTATAGAATTGCTGATGCTACCTTAGAATTTGATCTACTTGAAGTACATAGCTGGTGTCAGGAAAAATTTGAGAAGAAATTGGCAAATGATATACTTGTATGGGATTCCAACTTGCCTAAATATGTGGTTCCCATAACTCATCAAGGTCAATATTTCATTAGGTTGTTTCAGTTGCACTATATCCCTGACCAGAGATGCATGGTGAACAAAGATAGTGAGGTCCTATTTTACATAACTGCTAAAGCCATCAATGATATGCTCCAACTAAGCCATGATCCATGAGCAGTATCATTGTCCATTGAAGATTTAACCCAGATATATTTAGATCTAAATTTCCCTAGGAAGTTTATGATCCTTCAAAACTTCATGCCTATTCATGTCAACCTTCCTAAGGTAAATCCACCTTATGATACATTTGATTTCCCTAAGGGCTCTAAACAAATCATTTCCTTCCTATCATTTATTCTAGGCTATGCTAATGATGAATTTACAAATGCCTCCATTCTAGGTTTCCTCTCTACCTTGTCTCTAGGACAACAGCCAGAACTGGTCTTCAATTTTTCCAAATTCATTGCTGATAATATGCATTATCATTTAATTAAATTACCTGATGAAGGAGTGTTTAGATATTCATCATATCTGTTACATCTCTTCCTATTTTCTAAGGTAGATAATTTTCCAATTTCATTACAGAAGATGGATGTGGAGGGTAAACCTCTTTCAGTGATATTCTGGACTTCTCTACTCAAGAAAAACAATAGTGAATACAACTACAGGCACTTCAATGATTTTTATCTTAAACCTTCCATGAGTTTGTTGAACAAAGTAGAACCACCAAGGATCAACGAAGGAATCAAAATAATTTTACAGTTGTCTGAAGACTATAAGGTTGGAGACTAGTATTTGTATCAGAATCATACAGAAATCAGAGTATATGGTGCACTTTTGGCTCCTTACAAATTACCGAAGTTTCTAACTACTATAATTTTGCTTTGGAGTACTTAAGGCAGATTTTGAATGCAGATGCAGTGAATTTCATAGCCTCCAAAAAGAAAGCACAGATCAAGCTAAAAAGTCAAATTGGCCCCTTCATAGTTAATAGCAGAGATGCTTTGAAAGAAGAAATCAGTAAATTATCAACATTCAAGTTCCAAGAAAGATTTTATTGGAACTATGACCCTCAAGATATTTTAAGTAACCTCAGGGTCAAGTGTAAGTTAACTCCATTCCTCCACGAGTCAAAGCCATTAATTGAAAAGTATGCTAATCAGATGGAATGGGCTGCAAACACATTGATTGATGATATTCAAGGAATGAAAACAGATAATATGTAGATGGACAGTACACAGGTAGTTACAGTTGGCCAACAAGTAGAGGTATCTAATAAAAGGCCTAGAAAAGAAGAAGGCTATTTAGCAGAAACAATTATTGAAAATAAATTTAAAATAGTCTACAACAAGAAGGCCAAAATTGCTACTATAGAAGAAGGAGTCATAGATGTATATGATAATAATGGTCAGCAAAAAGATGATGAGGCCACAATGATTATCAATGAAACACTTAGGGAAATTTAGAATGAGCAAGTACTATCACAGGGAAAATGCAAAGAAATGAATGAAACATAAATAAATACAGAAGCTCCCTCTTCCTCTAAATCAGCAAATAAAGACATCATAACTCAGGATTCTTGTGCTAATCAGATAAGTCAAGTATTTTCCTATTTTCACTATTTATCTTTCTAAAAGTTCCATACATACATTTATATATTTTCTCTCTTGAATGATTGAATAGGAAAGCTTAAACAGGATTAGTGTTAAAAAGTTCGCTGTTTTTACTAGTTATTCATTGATATGTTTTCTGCTGATAACAGGACTTAAGAATTCCTAAATGCTCTTAGTCCCTGTTTGACCCCCTTTCTTTCATCTTCATTTATGTAACTTAAGGATTCTTAATTGCCCTTTTGTTCATATTTCACCCATTTCATCAAAAAGTCTATTTCAAAACCCTCTAAAAGTCATCTACCCTGCCCTTAGTACATTTTCTCTTTTGACCTTATTTCCTAGCTCTGCTTGCCAAGAAGTTGACTCCATAGCCCAATGGTCTGGTAGATCCCTCTGTGGTTTACCTTGAAGTACCTTTTATTCCCACCAAAATTTCAAAACAAACCAATTGTCCAATCATACCCAGCCTAAAATCTAATAACAAAAATCAAGCTAAATCTTGAGGAGAGATCCCTCTCCGAAATTTAGGAAGGCTAGATCCTAGATTTCAAAAGAGGTTCTTGGTTACCCCTGGTTTTCTTTAACTATAAATCAAAATCCCACGACCTAAGAATTACTAGGGTGATAACAGGCTAGATAACATAGAAAGAAGGCCTCAATGGGATAATCAACAACAAATCAGAAATCCCAATTTTAGAAAAAATACAAATTCAGGAAAATCAAAAGACTCAGCCCCAGACCAAACAATAAGACCTCCCTTTCAGGATAACTATGCTGAGAGTTCTCAAATCAATGATGATGAAGACGATAGCATAAATTTAATGGAAATAGATGATAATAACACTATCTTTCTCACTTAGGAAGATCAAGAGTTATTTGAACTCCAACAACTCCAATTAGATTCATGGGAATCCTTCGATTACAAACAAGGCTATGAATTTTCCATTAACGAAGTACACAGTCAGTATAACCTAAGAAGTAAGAAAAAAAATGAGTCTTCTACTAAGAAAACATCTCAAACACCAAATAAGAAAATAGTAGAAGCACCTAAATCAAAAGTTCTACAAATTCTCCCTAGGGAAAATAAGCAAAACTCTAGTTCTTCCCAAAAAGTTTCCAGCCCTAAGATTTCACCAAGCCCTAATATTGTTGACATAACTGATGAAGTTTCTCAAGCTGCAAAATATTCACAAAAATATGCTACCCCTAAAGCACCTAATTCTGATAAAACAACAATATTAGATCTGGAAATGCTCAATGCTGATCCTAAATCAGCAGATCCAAAAACTGCCACTGCAAAAATAGCTTTTGACAACTCGAAATCTGAAAAAACATCTACTGCTTCACAAACCATTCCTGAAAAGAAAACAAAAAGCAGTAAGACATAAGACACCCAACTGAAACTGAAAATATAACTATAGAAAGACAAGATAAACCAACACAAACTACAATTACCAAAGAAGAATTGATTCAAATAAGTAAATCACAACCTTCATTCAACATACAATCTAAAATTGCAAAGCTAAAAATACCAATTCCATTGACAAAATTGGTAAAACATGACTTGTATAAATCAACCATAACTGAAACATTGAACATAAATGATGGAGAAGATTCCATAAGTCTGAATGATGATCAGCCAGAGTTTATTTTTTGGCCTAGATGTGAATGGAAAGCATTTAGATGGAGAAATTCCTCCATTTTACATTAGTTTAACTATTCATGATCAAATCCTACACAATGCAATGCTAGATTCAGGAGTTTCACATAATCTAATGCCCAAAGCTATAATGGAAACCTTGAACTTAGATGTAACAAGGCCTACAAAGATTTATTTTCATTTGATTCAAGCAAAGTAAAATGCCTAGGTTTAATCAAAGATTTATGTGTAACATTAGTTCAATATCCTGGTAAGAGCATATTAATGGACATTGCAGTAGCTAATATCCCACCCAAATATGGAATGTTATTATCTCGCTCATGGGGAGTAAAGTTACATGGATCTCTACAATTGGACATGTCTTATGCTACTATATCAGTTTTTGGTCAGCCAAAGAAGTTATATAGGGAAACCTTAATGAAATATATGGTAAGTAGTGCTGAAAGGTCAATAAATTACCCAATTTATACCACACCTACATCTAGATTCTTTCATCCTATGTAATGCTGAAACTGATAGTGAATTCAAGATTGAACTAAAAGAGGAAAAGAAAACACAAGACAATGATAATATCTCTCATGAATATTTATGGCATTTAGACTTTGATGGTTTAGTAAATAAATTAGGAGCAGGAGTAGGAGTATCGATAACTAATATAGAGAAAAATCATGCAGAAGGCCATGCTTTTAGACTGAATTTCAAATGTATCAATAATATGGCTAAGTATGAAGCTCTCATTCTAGGACTCCAGATAATCAGAAACTTAGGAGGTAAAAGGATAGCAATAATGGGAGATTCTGAGTTGACTATCAAACAAATTAAAGGAGAATATTTAGTTTACAATCCTAGACTAGGCTGATACAGAGAGACTGTACTAGATTTGATAAATGATTCAGTGGAATGTAATTTTTTTGCAATACCAAGAAAGCAAAACTTACAAGCACATTCTTTGGCAACCTTTGCTAGTACTTGTAATTTACCTTTTCAACCTAATCATATGTATACTGTAGAAGTAAAACATAGACCAATAATTCCAGAGAACCTCAAATATTGGCAGATTTTCTCACAGGACCAACAAATTTACCATTTTCTGAATAATGAAGGTGAATTTCAGAACTGTAAAATAGACACTAATGGTACCATAGATCAAGATTTAGATAGTGAAATTGATGTGAATAATGTAGATATAGTAAATTTTGCCAAACCAACTAGATTTAGTCAATCAAATATAGATAAATTAGAAAGAGTAGATATTGATGAGATCATTGATAAAGAATCTGAAATATTAAATCTCAAAGACAATTTCTTACAAAAAGGTTTAACTCCCTTAGAAGATCTATTTGACTCAAATGATGTTGCTAGAAAACCCAAAATGGATCCAGTTAGATCTGACATTGAGGAATGCAATATTGGTACAGAATTAAAACCCAAAATGATCAAAATTTCCAAAGCCTTACCTCAACCAGAAAAGGAAAAATATATCGCTCTTTTTAAGGAATTCCAAGATGTTTTTCACTTGGAGTTATGAGGACCTTAAATCCTATGACACCAACATAATTCAACACCAAATCCCTATAAAAGAAGATCAAAAGCCCTTTAAACAAAAACTAAGAAGGATCAACCCTATTTTGATGCCTTTGATAGAAAAGGAAGTGAAAAGAATGTATGATGCACAGATCATTGCACCAATCAAGTATTCTGATTGGGTTTCTAACCTAGTTCCAATAAGAAAGAAAAAATGAGAGATTAGATTATGTGTCGACTTTAGAAATCTGAAAAAAATTATCCTTAAAAGATAATTACGCTTTACCAAAAATGGATCACATATTACAAAGGGTAGTTGGTTCTTCTAGGATTTCATTGTTAGATGGTTTTTCAGGATATAACCAGATTTTAGTCCAACAAGAGGATCAACCCAAAACAACTTTTACTACTCCTTGGGGCACTTTTATGTATGTAAAAATGCCTTTTGGTTTAATGAATGCAGGGGCAACCTTTCAAAGAGCTATGGATATAGCCTTTGCAAAGGAAATTCATGAGTTCTTAGTAATTTACTTAGATGACATAACTATATTTTCTAAAACTGATTATGAACACTTGGATCATCTAAGACAAGTCTTTATAAAATGCAGAAAATTTGGCATCTCATTAAATCCTAAGAAAACCTTATGTGGATTAGAAGAAGGAAAGTTACTAGGACACATAATATCTAAGGAAGGAATCAGAATAGATCTTGTTAGGATAGAAGCAATTCTAAACATTAGTCCACCAAGAAACATAAAAGAGTTACAAGCCTTTCTAGGTAAGATTAACTTTTTAAGAAGATTTATATCCAACTTAGCTGAAATAATTACAGAACTAAATAACATGCTTAAAAAATATTCAGTTCTTAAATGGACTGTTGAGGCCAAACAGTCATTTGAATCCATCAAACAAGCCTTAACCAAAACTCAAGTCTTTATAAGTCCTGACTTTAAAAAGGATTTCATCATTTTTTCATTTGCTTCAGAACACACCATTGCTGCAGTTTTATTGCAGAAAAATGACCAAGGTTATGAACAACCCATAGCTTTCTTTAGCAAAACACTTAGAGATTCATCTTTGAAGTACAATATCATGGAGAAACAAGCCTTAGTTTTGGTAAAGGCCATTAAAGACTTCAAAGTTTACATTCTCTATTCTCACATCATTGCCTATGTCCCAAATGTTGTAGTGAAAGACATTCTTACTCAGGATGGTCCTGATGGAAGAAGAGGTAAGTGGATTGCCACTATCTTATAATATGACATAGAGATAAAACCCACCAAGTTGATAAAAGGTCAAGGTTTACCCAGACTCATGGTTGAATCAAATTGTAATTCCCTAGACATAAATTTTATTGCCCAAGTAGATGATCAGGAAGAGATGGTGACTCCAGAGATCAGTACAACATTTTTAGACTCACCATGGTATGCAGATATTATATTTGTATTACTAAAATTACAAGCTCCTCCTGGATTGTCAAGAACCAAAGTTAGATTTCTAAAGCTTAAGGCAGTAATATTTTGTATTTTAGACAATGTACTTTTTTGGAGAGATCATAGTGGGATTTTATTAAATTGTTTGTTAAAATAAGAAGCTGACAAAATACAAGAAGAATTTCATGTAGGTGATTGTGGAGGACATCTTTACTGGAAGACTATTGTAGACAAGATCCTGAGAGCTGGTTTTTACTGGCCTACTTTGTTTGTAGATGTAAAAATATATGTGACCTCCTATCACAAGTGCCAAATATTTGAGGGTGCGAAAAAGCTGTTACCCCTGCCCTTAAAGCCCATCTCTACTGAAATGCCATTTCAACAATGGGGTCTCCACTTCAATGGAGAAATTCACCCCCATCATCAGCCCAACACAAGTGGATTCTAACAGCCACTGACTATTTTATCAAGTGGATTGAAGCCATACCCTCTAGGAAAGCCACAGATACTGTCATTATCTCCTTCCTAGAAAGTAACATTTTTTCAAGATTTGGATGCCCCCAAAAGATATTTACTGACAATGTAACAACATTCAAATCCAAAAATATGATTGAATTTTTCCATAAATATCATATTACCCTAGGCCACTCTACTGCATATTACCCTCAAGGTAATGGTCTAGCTGAATCTTCAAATAAGAGCCTTGTAAACATCATCAAAAAATTACTTGAAGATAATAAAAGGACTTGGAATAAGAAGTTAGTCAATTCCTTATGGGCAGATAGACTTACTACCAAAAAATCCATTGGTACCTCCCCTTACCAGTTTTTCTATGGAATGGATGTTGTTTTTCCATCTTCTTTAGGAGTACCAGTGATGAATATTATCCAAGAGTTACAAGTTGAAACAAATGACATTCAAAGAAGGATCAATCAAACTATTCACTTGCAACAAACAAGGGAAGAAGTTTATATCAAGTCTCAAGTTATCCAGGATAAGGTTAAGAAATTTTTTGATAAAAAGAGTAAAGAAGATGATTTCTACATTGGAGATAAAGTGTTAAAATGGGATTCAAGAAGGGAAGACAAAGGTAAACATGGAAAATTTGATTTTCTATGGAAACGACCTTATGTCATTTATGGTTACAGAGGTAACAATGCTTTCTTTCTAAGAGAAATAGATGGGTCAGAAATGTCAGAAGGAGCAGTAAATGGCATAATGTTGAAGCACTACTACTCTTCTAAGATAACAAATAATTAGTTTTATTTACTTTGAATCATTGTAAATATACATTGAAGATTTTAAATTGGATTGGATGTTTTTCCTAACAAAGTTGAAGCCCGGAGAGAAGGCCTTAAGATTTGAAAGGTAAATATCATAAGTATGAATAATTGCAGAGATCAGAAGATACTTACAGGATCATCACAGTCAAATTTCAGAGGCTAGTAGTCTTAAAAGTTCTGACATTTCACCAGGAAATGTCATCCGCAAGTGGAACCATTGTTAGGGTCCTATAATAATAGGATTCATAATTTTTAAATTGACTATGATAGTCTTGTAAATATGTACATACCTTGTTTTTTGCAAGTTGTTTTCCCATATTTTGAAAAATGAAAAATAATAAAAAATAAAAAGAGGGTAGAAGTCCTAAAAGAAAGATCAAAGAACTTAGAAAAGATAGACCCCAAAAGAAAAAAGAGATAAAAATAAGACCTGAAAGTGAGCAAGTCAAAATGCCACTACTATTTAGTTTTACTACAAGAATAATGATTATGTGTAGATTGTCAATAAATTCCATAATCCATGATTAGTTAAACAATTTAATCTTAACTTTTCATGCTTTGAATTTCACGTTTTAGATAGAAAATAAAGATATGTCAAAGAGTATAAACTTGACAAATCAGTAGTTGAGATAGAGAATAAATGAGGAGCTCAACAGTTTAGTTTGAGCCCTTGGATGAAATAAGGTTAAACTTAGATAGATTTATGCTTTGAAAGAAAAATGGATTTAGGGTTGCAAGCTTAAATGCACCCATGCAAATGAAGTAAAAAATGTTAGAAATAAATATGGGTAGGTAGAAATTAGTTGAGAAAGCATGTAATAAAACATCATCGGGCAAAAATCACTAATCCCCCCCCCCCCACCTACAATTATTCAATATTCTAAACTACCAGTTAAAAAGGTTCAAAGCATTTCTCTGACTTCTATTGGGACCGGACCCAAGGCTCGATAACTGATTGGTTAAAATATTATATTCCCACAAAAAACCCACATTCATCAGCGTTTATCCTTCATTCATAATCATAATCCCTTTTTACTAAGTAAAAACCGATTTTTACTTAGTAAAAGTAAAAATCCTAAATAACTAATTTCATCTCCTTTCAAAAATCGTTCAAAAGCCCATAAAATGCATTTATCCTAAGTTAAAGTGTAAAAGAATACAACAAAAACAAGCTATGCTTGTTTTCACTTTCCTTAGAGATAAAACGTGCATTTTTACTCATTACATTATCCCTTTTTCATATTAATTTCTAACTTATTTATTAAATCCCTAAATTACACCCTTTTGTATATTATTAAATCCCTTTTATTTTAAATAGCCCTCAAAACCCTTTATTTTAATGTTTAAAACCAATGTTATAATAACCCATGTGACAAAATAAACCCCGCCCTTATTTCCATTAGTCTAAACTTATCCATAAAATATAATCCCCGCCCCCTATGATTATTAAACTATAGAAAAATGTTTAAAAACTATATAATATGACCAAAGCCTATATATTAATTAAACATTGGTGAAATGTTTTACTTAACGCATATATTACTTTACCTCCCCCTCACCTATTATATAGCCTAAAGTTTGATACTTTAATAAATGTCTATTTATAAGGTTCAAACAAATCTCGTCGCATTGATCAACCCCGAACCCACTCCCAAATCCCGACGCAGCTTCCACATCAGATCTCGGCCGTTCACATAAACCTCCCATGATCCTATGGCTAACAAGCGATATTGCAAATAAACTTGTGTGATATCCACCATCTCGTTTCTCGCGAAATGGGTGGTATTCCCATTTTCTCTCCCCTTGATGTGGAATTTTTCTATTGGATCGCATTCGATCCGTCTAAAACCTTTTACCACCAAAAAGGCACGCGATAAACCACCTGTGCTTTCTCCCCTTCAAAAGATGAAAACCACCTTCCCACCCGATGTGACCGTCATTCATTGCAGGGTAAATTAATCTTAATTTACAAATAAATTATGAAAAATACACTGTTAACCTTCCTGACTCACTATATGTATTCGTTGTTAGCCTCCTCTACGCATATTCACTGTATTTACTCCGAAAACAGTATTTTCCACTGGTTTATTGCCTAAAAACCTGTAAATTCCCCCTTGTACCTATAGAATATTGCAGATGAGCTTTGAGTTGTTCTAGAGATCAGAAAGAAGCCATTCAATCCGTTCAAAAGACCTCAGAGACTTCTTCAAAACCCTGTACCCGCGCATAACAGGTTTTCTTCCAAAATTTAAGGTTGTTTTTAGTTTTAAAAAGACCTTTAAAAAGACAATTCCAGTCAAAATTCAAAATTGATCCATAGAACCCTATCAAAAAGTCCAAAAAACAGGCCAAACCCTGTCAAAATTTCTGAAAAACCCTGTTTTATTGCTGCGCATCGTTTTGAAGAAAAATTTTGAGTTTTATAGTTTTTTGTAAACTGTTTAAACTCTAAATTAAGCCAGAAATCCTCTAAAGATAGCTTAAACCTCTGTGCCTGAATTCAAATGATTTTTACCTCAATTATTCAGTAAGAAAGCCCAAGAAACCCCTGTTTCTTGTTTATAACCAGTGAAGGTCTGTAAATCTTTTGAAGATTGAAATTGAAGAATAAATCCAAGAAAAAGACAATATTTTGTCTATTCTTATCCAAGAAATCCCTATCAAAGTAAAAAATACTTTTGCACATTGTCTAATCTTGCAGAAGTAGCACAAATGCCTAAAAAACAGAGTTTTAGCAATCTTGAAGGTTCCAAAGTGCCAAAATCAACTCCAACCATGACTTTTAAGACTGCTATTATTGTAAATCCTTTACAACCCCCTATCATAGACATTGAGCACATTCCATTAGCTGATGTTGACTACAAAATAGCAGACCCAATTGTTGAATTTAATCTACTAGAAATTCATAACTGGAGCTATGAAAAATCCTTGGATAATGAAGAAGAAGTCCATATTTGGGAATCACACTTGCCCAAATATGTTGTTCCAGTAACTCATCCATGTCAAGAGGTCATTAGGTTATGTCAACAGTATTATGTGCCTGAACAGAGAGCCATAGTAAATGCCAACAAAGAAGTGATTTTCACCATTACTGCTGAATCCATCAACCAAATGCTACCACTCCAACCTGATCCTCAAGCAGTCCCTTTGTCCATAGAGGCCCTTACCAAGCTATATGTTGACCTTGATTTCCCTAACAGATTTCAAATATTCCAAATCTTCATTCCCTTGCATGTAGAAATTCCTCAAATCAATCCCCCATACTCTTCCTCAAAGTTCCCAAAAGGTTCAAGGCATGTCAATTCAATGCTTCCATTCATCCTATGGTATTTTACTAATGAGCATACATATGAATCCATTTTAGGTTTCCTATCCACTTTTACCCCAGGACAACCTCCATCTGTTGTCTTTGATTATGATGGTTATATTGCAGATAATATCCATGACCAATTGATTAAGTTACCAGCTGAAGGAGTGTTCAGATACACATCATTCCTCTTTCACATGTTCTTATATTTTCAAGCAGATATTTTTCCATTAACTCTTCAAAAGCTTGACATAGAGGGGAATCCTCTTTCAGTTATTTTCTGGACCTCTTTGATCAAGAAAGAGTCCACAGAGTTCACATATGCAGAGTTTTCAGATTCATTCATCCATCCATTGATAAAAATGTTAACAAATACAGAGTAGCCAAGGATAAATGATGAGATGAAGAATATTTTACAGTTGTCAGAGCAAACCAAGACTGGTGATTGGTACTTATATGAAAAACATACTGAGATTAGAGTTTTTGGATCTAATTTTTTTCCTTACAAGTTACCCAAAAATGTATCAATGAGGATTTTTGCCTTGGAGTATATCAGGAAAATACTAAACTCTGATTCTATCAATTTCCTAGCAGCAAAGAAGAAAACACAGTTCAAATTGAATAATCAAGTAGGACCATTAATTTGCAATCATAGGGATTCAGAGTCAGAGGTAGCTAAACAGCTATTAGAATACATATTTGAAGAGATATTTCCTTGGAATTATGATCCACAAGGGATACTAAGTAAAATTAGGGTCAAATGTAAGTTAACACCCTTCATTCATGAGACCAAATCAGAGATAGAAAAATATTCCAATCAGACTGAGTGGAGAGAGAATACTTTAGTAGATGCAGTGAAGAAAAGTGATATTAGTCACACTTTAGAAACTATTGATCAAACAGAGAAAGCTACTAAGAGAGTAAGAGAAGAAGGTACCTATGTTGCTGAAACTACCACTGAAACTAAATTCAAGTTAAGATACAACAAAAGGCCTAAGTTAAATACAATGGGTAAAGAGAAAGTAATTATTGATGTTGAAGAAACATATCTCCCAGATACCAACACATTTGTTGCCACTATCATCATCAATGAGCAAGTTACCGAAAATCAGAATAAAGAACAAGTTGAAAATGAAAATGCACAGTTGATAGAAAAACAACAGAACATGGAAGCTTCATCCTCATAGACAACTGAGGAGAAAGATCTAGATATTAAAGAAAAGTATAAACAGATCAAGTTAAAGAATGAAGAGATCAGAAACAATATCTACTCTCAATATCTAAAGCAAACACCAAGTGTTCAAAATAGACTTTTTTTTGCCTTTGATTATTCAAACCAAAATCTAATCATGTCAGTATTGCAGCCTACAGTGAAACCTCCAAAGACAGTGGCAGATTATAAGAAGATTGATTTAGAATTCCAAACAGAAAAAATGCATGCTCTTGATCAGATTGAATTCCATAGGAAGACTTCATAAATGTTGTACTCTACTGTTACAACTAAAGCCATGAGTGCTCAAAAACTTCAGAACACCATCTCAAAAATTAAAGACCAAATGAAATTAGACAAAGCATCCTTATATGCTAAAGATCTAAGAATTAAATATTTGGAATAATTTGTCTTGCAGGTTGGATTAGACCCAGAAAATGTCAAAGCTGCAGAGCAATTAGTGAAGAAGAAAAATGAGGATATTGCAACATTTAGGAAACAACTTAAATTACCATCAAGTGAACATCCTCAAGCTAAATAAATAATAGAAGGACAAAAATAGAAGGATGACATGATGAATTTGATTTTTCAATTGACAGCACAGATAAAAGAAATGGAGATTCAGATGGACAAACTTGTCCAGGAAAAAGAAACACCCAAAGTACAGGAAGCACCCACAGTCATCCCTATGGTCACTACAGCTGTGCCATCAACTCTAGCTGAAGAGTTGGCACCTAATTTCCACTAGCTACTGTAGTGCCAATGACATAATCCACAACATCAGCAATAAAATCATGTACAACAACAACTCACCATACAGATGAGGCCAACAAACTGGTAAAGGCCATGGAAGACATGTCTCTTCAGAGAAGTGAAATCAACAGATTGATACAGATGGTTGAAAATCTTGAAGATCAAAAGAGATTGGCTCAAATTAATGCAGAAACTCATGAGAAAAAGGCTATTAGATTAACTGAAGAATTGAAGAAGCTTTAAAATGATTTGACTCTAAAAGAACCAATTTCCTATGTGAAGAATTATTTATGGAACAAAGTCATTGAATCCATCAATGATGTATGGCCTTCAATTCAGGTGATCTTTGAACAAAGAGATTTGTTAACCCACACTAGCAAAAATCAAGAAGACCAAAGAAGAACTAGGCAACAAACTTGAGCAAGCTTTAAAACTGATAAAGTTTCTCAACAGCAAGAACATGCAAGACTTAGAAGAGATTGAAATAACTGACAGAACTGAAACTATCATTGAAATAAGGAAAGTTATCACCAAGAATAATTTAATGAAACAACTTGAAGAAAAGTGTGAGAACATGAACATAACAGTAACCAAATTCTTGGTTAAATTTGAAAATCTTAGGCAAGAACCCTGCCTACCATTGTGGTTATCAGTGATAAACCGATGCCTCAAGAATACTACAACAAGAAAATCAGAGAATATGCAAAGGAACAAGTTAAAAAAACATATGGACAAGGAATCCCCACTGGAAAATTCTTACTCAGAAGACTTGAGGATCTATTTTATTTACAGCATGAGATAAGACACTTGTTTGTCATTAAACCAACTTTTGCCAAGTATACAAAAGAAGATGAGAATTTCATAAATTTAAAGAAGATACAAATTCCAAAAGAAGAAGATTGGTAGTCACTTACAGATTTACTATGAAAGGTAAGAAGGCAGAAAGCTAACAATGAAAACAATTTACTGATTTGCATTCAAGACATATTTTTATTACAGCAGTAAATATGTTTTACAAATGGTCAAAGAGTAACAGAGATTAAAGAGAATCAGTGAAAGAGTATCAGATAAAGCAGTTCAGATTTCAAAATCAACTTAAAATATCCAAGCCAACCAGCTGCACCTTATCCAAAATGAGTTTCTATTTTATTTGAATAAGTAGGACAACTTGCTGATTTGTTAAGCATCTATCTCTATTTTTGTTGTAAAGATATTTTTATATCCCTTAGATAATTCCTGTAAGAATTCTAGGATATTTTGTAAACAATTATGTATAAATACTTCATCTTTAGAAGTATTATTGTGGAATAAGTTGCTGAATATTTCTATAGTCATTTTTGTGGACTTGAAGGCTTTTCGTGTTCAAATTTCGAGTAGTAGACTAGATCATGTCGAATAGCATCATATTTCAGGATTCATGTGATGAGCTATTTGGATTGAAGTATTTCCAACTTGTCATTTTTATCTTTCTTTGTTACATACAATCCATTATGTGTTCTAAATTAGAATGAATGAAAAGGAGGATTACTTCAGGATTTGTTAAAAGCACCCTGTCTTAACTATTTGTCATTTTTATGTTTTCTTCTGATTTCCAGAGTAGGGAACCCTTAATTACTCCCTCTTTCGTTTGATCTTGCCTACTACTTCCCTTTTCCAGATCAAAGAAACCTTCATTTCTCTTTATCCCGATCATATCATCTCCAAAAAAAACTTTCCAAGGTCTCCAAGGGTTATCCATCTTGCCCTAAAAACATTTGACTTTTTGACCTTGATCTTAGCTCTGTTTGCTTGAATTTTGACTCCTTAGCCCAATGGACAAATAGATTTCCCACTATCCATCTCTTCAAGTGATTTTTCCCACCAAACCAATCAAAACCAAAACCAATTGCACAATCATAACTAGCCTAATATTTTATAAATCAAAACAAAGTTAAATTTTATAGAGAGAGCCCTCTCTGAACCCTAGGAAGGCTAGATCCTAGAGTTTAAAAGTTGGTCTGTTGTTACCTCTAGTTTTCTTAACTAAAAAAATCAAAATCTCACAACTAAAGAATTACTAGAGTGATAACATATTGGCGACCATACTGGGGACTTAACCAATCCTTAGTTGTTAAATAAATCTTAAAGGAAATCATTTTTATCATCCTTTTTCCTTAAATATTATTTAACTATTTGTGAGTATAAAAAAATGTAATTTTGGCTTCTAGGAAAGTTTATTATACCAGGTCTAATCCAGATCCTAAACTTGTTGTTATAGTGGACAACCCAGACTAAATTGGGAAAAAGAAAAAACAGATAGGAGTTTTAGATGCTAAAGTTTCATTAATAAGAGTCAATTCATTACCCCAAGAATTAGTAAGTTTGTAGGATATAGAGTTTAATATAGAATTTGAACATTATTTATTCAGGACCAAATCTAAAAGTGATTTAAGTACTGCTATTTTTTACCTTGTTTTTATTTCATTTTTGAAAACAAAGCAGAAAAATATTATAGCAGATTCTGAATTAAAGAAAGTTATAAATCAAAACAAACTTGAAGAGATTAATGCTACTATTCTTAAGGATGTTGATGAAGCAATTGAATTAGCTCTATTGGTATCCTGTGATTTGGCCGATTAGCAAACCAAATGACAAGACAACATATAAACCAGTCTTTAGAGCTCTAGGATCTAGCCCTATTAGTCTCAGAGAGGGATCTCTCAATATGTTTGCAAATATATGACTTGTTTGCTTGAAAAGGTCTATTTTAGGCTAGTTATTAAGCATGTGTTTGTTTGATTTTTTGCGGGACATGATGATCTAGGCAGTAAAGATAGAAAAGAGAAATCTCTAAGTCATTGGGCAATGGAGTCAAGTAGAAGTTTGTAACAAGTTTGTAGATGAATTAGGGGTATCAAAGGGAAAAATATAACTTGGATGTTGGATCTACAAAGTTTTCAGGTGAAATGAAATGAACATTAAGGGTTTAGAATGAAAAGTAGAACTAAGGGAAATTAAGAATCCTTAATTATATGTACTCTTCAACAAAGGGACTTAAAACATCATTTGAACATGAAGAAGTATTTTATAGACAGGGCTAACCATGAATTCTACAAATCTCACTTCAGCAAATAACAATTTCAAGACAAACTTTCAAAATGAAATCTAAGAGTCGAGGAACTCTCTATTTCATCAAAGATTTCACTTTCAAGGATAAGAAAACATTCAAGATTCACGAATAACTGCATTCATAGAAGAGGGAACTTCTAAACATCTGTGATTGCAACTATAAGACCTTCAAAACAATTATTCAAGCAAGAACAAAGGGTATGATCAAAACAAACCTCTTTGGCAGACTATAAACAATGGTAATTTAAAGGGAAACTTCAAAAACAGTTTTTAAATAGCAACAAGCAAGCAGGGAAAACCATGAATCATTCTTGGGGCCACTGTATTGAACTATTTAGGAAATAAACAAGCATGAGGGTTGAAAAGCAGTCAAACTACTTAATGAAACCTTCAGCAGAGGAAAACATAAAGACAGTGAAGAGTAAACAGGTCTAAGGTGCTTCTAGGAGACATTTCTTAGCCTAAACTTTTTACTCTACTGCAAGCAAGAATTGATGAAAACAGAATGGAAAACAGGAAAAACATCAACAATTTAGAATACTTCACTAACAACCAAGCTCAGGGATCTAATGACAGAGCTTTCTCCATCAACAAACAATTCCAAACATCCACAGGTTCCAGTACGTCAATTTCTTTTCAATCTCAACAAAAATATGTATTACTTCAAAGAGTTATCTTATGCCCAGCATATAATGAGTTCGAATGCAGTATTTATGCTGCAAATGAGGAGGTGGAACCATCTAGGGTTCAAAATGTTATTAATGACATAGTAAATGCACTCCTATCCTTAAAAACCATGCAAGGCATAAGGTAGGAATGTCTTTCAACTACTTCTCTGTGTAATAAATCTGTCTTTACTTCCTGAGGATGAAATAGCTGAAAATATTGACTTTGAGGTCTTTTTCTGTCTTTACAATAACTGTCTGACAGTTTATAATATCTTCTGACTGTGTAATAACTATCAATTTTTCCTTTGAGACATAAATTAAGTGAAAGGTGTCAATTTTGATTTATCAGGTGAATAACTGCTCCTTTGATGTATCCAAGGCTATCTTTAAGCCTAAGTTTTCTTGATTTCATCATAAAACTGTGTTTTAAGGCCTTCTAGCCTTGATCTGCTTTTTAAATTAATCTTCTTTGCTGTCTTTTGCTTTATCACTTCTTAAATCATTTGTTCTATTCCTTTATCTCCTTCCGGACCTTTTTAAACTTCTTTCACTTGTCTGTAATTGTGTTTTTCTTCCTTAATCTGCCTTTAAGATTTTAATGTCTGTTTCTTTGGCCTTTCTTCTTACTTCACTGATTCTTCTTTGTTCTGTTGTGTGCAGGTGGATTTTTAGTGCGTTGGAGGGTTTGATGGTATAAATAGTGCTCATAAAGCACTGATCAAACCACGAAATGAAACCTGACAGCCCCTTTCTTCATTATTTGGCCTTTTTTTGGACCGTGAAGGTCATCACCTTTTGGCCCTGTCCTTTTATGGACTGTAGGAGGGCTTTCGGCCCCAAAACCGCCATAGAACCTGCAACAAACCACAAAATATGTTATAAAATCTTGCGCGAGGGCTTGAAACTTCTTTACAGAGGTTAATGGAGTGGCGGAGGAGTAGTGGAGAAATGTTGCAGAGGGAGGAAATGGAGAAAACTGCGAAAAATAGGGTTTAAAATGACTTTGGTGCAAAAATGGGCAAAAGTGGTTTTGGAAAACCATCGGTGGTTTTCATGCGGCATCCAGGCGGTAAATGGTTTTTCCTAGAGGGAATGTGATCTAGTCAAAAGGGGACGCGTGGCTTTTGCAAAACTAGCGGTCTTGCGTGATTTTGGATCGTCAAACCCTGGATGACAGATTTACGCGAAACGTGATACTGACCGTTGGATGAGGTGAGGCAGATCCAACAGTGGGGGAAAGAGCGTGATGGGAAAGGTGCGCGGTGGAAGGGGGATAGTGGAGGACAGGTGTCAAGAGGGGATTGGAGGGGCGGTTGGGTAGTGGGTGGTAGGCCCCGGAGTGTGACATCAACTACTTTTTCGTGGAGTGGGAAGGTCGTTGGATCGTCGGGTTAAACGAGAACTGTTAGATCCATAAGATCTACGATGTAGATCGATTTGTGGGGATGAATAGGTTTGATGATCGGGGGGGGGGGAACTGAATGGGAGAGGGGATAAGAGCCGTCAGATTGGATAGATCGACGGTCAAGGATGCGTTGGAAAATTCATGGAGTGGGGTAAGGGAAAAAGGAAGGGGGATGCAGTCCGGGCCGTCGAATGGTCGAGATGGACGGCTGAGATCCGTTGAGGAATAACATAGGCGCGGGGAAAAGAAAAAGGGAAGAGGGCTTAAGAAGAGGGGCTGGGGCAGTGGTCCGGTGGAGGAGTAAGGGAAAACCGGGGGTGAAAAATAAAAAAGGGGCTAAGGGCTTTAATAATTAGCCCATGGTCGGGCCCTCGGGTTATATGGCAGAGGGAGCTGAGGCTCAAGCCCAAAGGGGCGAAAAAACTTTAATTTTATATAAAGGCAGATAGAGGATAAACAAGGCGGGGGAAAGGTTTAAGCGCTTAGTTCTGGTGCTTGGACATATGGAGGAAAGTGGGTGAAAAATCTAAGCCCTCGGGGGCTTAAACCCTTAATTGTAAAAAGACTGTTTTTTAGGCCAAAAATGGGTTTTTAGGCCAATTTAGAAGTTCCGATAGGATAAAATAAGAGTTTTAAAACCATATAAAGGAGTTATGGTGGTTTGGAGGGGTTTTTGATGTTTTTAAAAGGGTTTTTTTAAGGGAAAATGGAGGATAAATGAGAAAGGAAAATGGGCTATTTTTCAGAGGAAAATGGACTAATAAAAACAGGGATAAATAGCCTAAAATGAGCTTTCTTCTTTGAAACAGCAGGATAAACTTTTTAGGAGACATAGATGAAGTTTTTGGTGAATTGACAGACTTAGAATGATGAAGGCAGTGAGATTTCTAGAACTCATAATGCTTCTTTGAAATATTATTTCTAGAAATACAGGATTGGCAACTTAGTCATCTTTGGATGGGATCAAAATTATGGATGACTAACAGTGGCTCCACTTGGGGAGGACATCTTTCTCTTTAGGTGTCCAGAACCTCAGCAATATTTGAGTTTCAACAAACTAGTGCCTTATCCATTGGGCAGACTTCTTCTTTTCTTGCTGATCTTTCTTTGAAAATGACAACTTTTATCAATCTGCAACAAGTAATTTCTTCAAAACAGCATCTCTACCTACATAATCTTACTTGTTCCTAGCATTTTTTCTTCTTCCTTTGAGTGCATTTGAACTAGCAAACTCTTTGACTTTTTATTTTTGAAAACAGAGATAAACTATCTAATCCTATCCTTATTTCTTCGAAGAGTCCATATTAAACTGTTGAACTCTTTTATTTTTCTACCTAAGCTACTATCTGTTAAGATTAAGCTGTTTGACAGATTTTATTCTCTATTTCTAAAATAGGAAATTTAAACATAGTCAAATCAGGATTAGACTGTCTGATCTGCTATGGTGTCTATGGCTGTATGTACAAGCTGCACATAGACTTTATTTGCAGAGAAATAAAACAAAATGGTGAAGGCTTTAAGATCTAAAAATTATAAACATCCTTCTATTCTTTTTCCAGCTCTGGTTTTGATCTACTTAGAGCTATCTTTTTCCTTTTCTTGGTTCAGATTTTGAGATTGTTAGAACCATTTCCTTCTATCCTAATTTATTCTACTGATAAGCCAAGATTAAACAGTTTGGAAAATCTGATTCACTAACCTATCAACATAAATTTAAAGTATGTTCAGCCATGATTAAGCTAGATGACTGAACAATATATCATTTCTTAATCAGCAGTGGCACTTAGATTTGCTCACTTTCAGAAAATTCTCTTTTTGGGTATGGGGATGTACCTTTTTCTTTTTATCTGCCCTCTTTTCTCTTTTCTATTGTTTTTTTGTTTTTTGTTTTTTCAAATTTGAGAAGCAATATTATATACAGTAAAAAATAAAATCTTTGAAATTAGGACTCTTGGCAGTAGTAGTGTTTGAGCATCCTGCCATTAACAGGACCTCAAAATAAATATTCTCCATTCAGATATTGCAGAAGGAATGCATTGTGACCCCTAATAGAATGAATAATGTAGGGCCCTTTCCATAGATTTTCAAATTTTCCAGGTTTTCCCTTTTCTTCCCTTCCAGAATTCCACTTTAGAACTACATTTCCAACTTGGAAATCATTTTCTTTAGTCCTCTTGTCAAATAACTTCTTGATGCTTTCTTGGACTGTTTTTGTTCTCTTGTACATTTCCTCTCTTGACTGCTGTAAATGAATGGCTTGATTTATCCTTCTCTACATATCATTTTCCTCAGATTGTACTTCTTGAAGGAGTTTCATGACTGGAAATCCTAAAGATGTTGGGAATACTGCATCCATACCATAAACTAGCTGATAGGGGGACATATTTATTGACTTTTTGGTGGTTAATCTATCAGCCCATAAAGCATGAATAAGCTTACTATGCCATGATTTCTGATTCTGTTCCAACAATTTTTTGATAATATTAACAAGGCTCTTGTTGGAGGATTCAACTAATCCATTTCCTTGAGGATAGTAGGCAGTGGAATGGCCCAAGGTAATATGATACTTATGGCAGAAGTCAACCATTCTTTTAGACTTGAAGGCAGCAGCATTGTCTGTAATAATTTTTCTAGGACAACCAAATCTGGATAGTATATTGCTTTCAAGGAACTTGATAATGACAAAGTCAGTAGCATTCCTAGAAGGTATGGATTCTATCCACTTGGTAAAATAATCAGTGGTAGTGAGGATCCACTTATGTTGGGCTGATGAAGATGGGTGAATTTCTCCAATGAAGTCCAAACCCCATTGTTGGAAAAGAGCCTCAACACTGATGGGATGTAAGGGTAAAGGTAGGAGTTTCCTCTTGCCATCAAAAATTTGACACTTATGGCAAGACATGACAACTTTCTAAGTGTCTAGGAAAAGGGTGGGCCAGTAGTAACCAGATCTGAGGATTTTATTTGTTGTAGTCTTCCAGTACAGATGTCCTCCACATTCTCCCTCATGCAGCTCATGCATAATTTTTCCTGCACCAATCTCAAGCAAACATTTAAGCAATATTCCAACATCATTCTTCCAATATAAAACCCCATCTAGTATGCAATAATTTAAAGCTTTCTGCTTCAAAAATATCGCTTTAGTTTTATATAGAGAAGGAGGGGTATTCAGATAAAGTAGCACATATATGATATCAGCATACCAAGGTGAATTCACAAAAGTTTCTTCAATAAATGGAGCTGTAAATTCTATAGTTTCTTCTAAGACATCAAACATATTCATATCCAATGCTTGGAAGTTTGACTCAGCCATGAGTTTTTCTAATCCCTGCCCTTTGATTAGTTTGGTAGGCCTAATTTCTAAGTCATATTCCAGAATAATAGAAATCCATTTTCCCCTTTTACCATCATGGTCTTGACTTAGAATATCCTTGACAACAGTATGTGGGACAAAATCAATGATATGAGAATGCAAAATGTAGACTCTAAAGTCTTTCAATGCTTTTACCAAGGCTAAAGCTTTTTTCTCCATGATGTTATACTTGAGTGGAGCATCTCTTAAGGCCCTACTAAAAAAGGATATTGGTTGTTCATGCCCCATGTCATTCTTTTGCAGTAACACTCCAGCGATTGTATGTTCAGATGCAAAGGAAAAGATATAGACATCTTTGGTGAAATTAGGACTTATGAGAACCGGTGTTTGAGTTAAAGCTTGTTTTACTAGTTCAAATGACTGTTGAACCTATATTTTCCATTTAACACCGACTTCTTTCTTAAGCATGTTTGTGATATTTCTTAATAGCTCAGCAAGGTTGGGGATGAATCTCCTTAAAAATTTTATCTTCCCAATGAAAGATTGTAATTCTTTAAGGTTTATAGGATGGCAGATTTTCAATATGCCATCAATCCTTTTAGGGTCTACTTTGATTCCCTCTTCAGAAATTATGTGGCGAAGAAGCTTTCCTTCTTGGAGACCAAAGAGTGTCTTTTTGGTATTCAAAGATAAGCCATATTTCCTACATTTCTCAAAAAAATTTCTTAAATGAATCAAGTGTTCTTCATCAGTTTTAGAGAAAACAGTAATGTCATCAAGGTAAACGATTATAAAATAGCCTATGTCTTCTGAAAAGGCTATGTCCATGGCCCTTTGGAAGGTGGCCCCTACATTCATTAAACCAAATGACATTTTGACATACATGAATGTACCCCAAGGTGTAGTAAAAGCAGTTTTATGTTGGTCACTTGGGAGTACTAAAACCTTATTGTAACCTGAGAACCCATCCAACAGTGAAATTATTTAGACCCAACCACCCTTTGAAGTATATGATCCATTTTTGGCAAGGGATAACTATCTTTAAGTGAGGTTCTATTTAGATTTCTGAAATCAATGCAGAGTCTAATTTCCCCAGTCTTTTTCCTAACAGACACTATGTTGGAAACTCATTCTGAATACCTGATGGGAACTATGATCTCAGCATCATACATTTTCTTAATCTCTTTCTCAACTAAAGGAAATAAAATAGGGTTTATCCTTTTGAGTTTTTGTTTGAAAGGTTTCTGATTTTCCTTAAGAGGAATTTTGTGTTGAATGATGTTGGTATCATATGATTTTAGATCCTTGTATCCCCATGCAAACACATCTTTAAATTCTTTGAAAAGTTCTATGTATTGTTGTTTGATATGAGTTGGGAGAGTGTTGGATAGCTTTATCATTTTGGGTTCTGCTAAGCTGCCTATGTTATGTTCTTCCATGTTTGTTTCTATAGGCTCCATTCTTGGCTCTTTGGCTACATCATTGAAATCAAAAAGTTGTTCTAATGGTGTAAGACCTCTTAGAATTGTATCATTTTTACATTGTAAAACTTCCAGGTCTTTCTGATCTGTATTGTCAACTATTGCTGCTCTAAAAGGATGTTCAAAATGGTTTATATCAGCAGAAAAAGATAGCTCTGTTTCAGGGTTTTGTTCTTCATTAAAACAGTTTTCCTCATGGCTTGAAGAAGGTGTTGGTATGGAAAAGTCATTCTTTGATTGCAGAAAATCATCTATGTGTTTGTCTCCTTCAAACACTTGCCAATAATCTTCATTGTCAGGTATTGTAGGTCTATTTTTTACCTTTATATCAGATTTTTCATTTGTCTATGGTATTTGGAAATTACTAGCAGTAAAGGAAAGTTCATTTTCTAGATGATTTTGAGCTCTTGGGATGAAAATGAGTTCATACTTTTCAAATGTTTTTAGGAGATCAAGGGAAACATTTCTGTATTCTCTGAGTTTTGGGTTTTTGGTTGAATATTCCCCTTTGATCTGTCTAATAATTAGCTCAGAATCCCCTTGGACTGATATTCTTTTGGCTCCTAAATCTTTGAGTAAGCATAGGCCAATAAGGAGGGCTTCATATTCAGCAATGTTATTTGTGCATGGAAAATCCAGTTTATAGGAAAATCCTTTGTTTGTGTTCTGTATCCATACACTAGCCCCTGCACTTATTTTGCTACAAGAGCCATCAAAGTTTATTTTCCAAGGTATTTCAATCTCATTTTCATTTTCTTTCCACTGTTCAAAACTGCTAAAATCTAGACTGTTCTTTTCTTGAATTGATGGAAGATTTGACTGTTCTGGTAGACTAAATTCTCCTTTGTTTTCCTTTTCTTGTTGGCTGATTTCATCTTCATTATATAAGATAAAGGAATTCAAAATTGAATGGATGGAGTAGATAGGAGAAATGTTTGGTCTATCTAGGTTGCTCACCATGTATTTCATGTGGGATTCCCTGTATAATCTTCTAGTTTGGTTAAATACTGTGATGGTGGCATAAGACATGTCCATTTGAAGGCTCCCTCTAGTTTGGCTAGAAGCATGCCATACTTGGGGGGAATGCCAGCTACAACTATGTCCATTACTAGATTCTTAGCAGGAATTTGTGCCAAATTGACACACAAATATTTGATTAGGCCTAAGCATTTGACCCTGCTTGAATCAAAGGAGTATAGGTCTTTGTATGGTTTAGTAATTTCTAAGCCTAGGCTTTCCATTACTACTTTGGGCATAAGATTGTGTGAAGCACCTGAGTCTAGCATGGCATTATGCAAGATCTTGTCATGTATATTCAGGCTAACATAGAAGGGAGGGACAACCCCTTCTTGGTATTTTCCTTCAACTTCAGGACCAAACAATAACTCTGGTTTATCATCTGTCAAGTTTAAAGTATCAGTGTCACTGCCTATATTCAAAGCTTTCAAAACTTGGTTTTTATATACATCCTAAGTTACTAGTTCAGCTAAGGGTATGGTGATTTTAATCTTGGAAATTTCCCCTTCAAGGCTGAAAGGAACTATTGTTCTTGACATATTTACATCTATTTTGTCATTTACAACTCTTTCAGCAATTCTGATTTGCTGAACTTTATTTGAACTGTTATTTGGGACAGATTTGTTAGGGCCACTAGCAGAAGTACTAGGGAAGCTTTGTTCAACACTTTGCTGACTGTTTTTGTCTTTATTTACATCTGCTTTCTGGGTTAGTGTTGATGTTACTGGTTGTTTTTTTAGGCTGATTTTCTGAAGTTTTCTTAATAGTAGTACTAGTGTTTTTGTCATTAGAAATCTTTGGGCTCCTTTTGCTTCTAAGATTATATTGTTTGTGTACCTCTATGATTTCATTTTCAAACCCCAATCTGTAATCTTCAGAATCTTCATGATTGTTTTCAATTTGTTCTGAAGAGAAGAATCCTTGTTCTTCTTCAGTGAGACAAACATCTGTCTCACTGTCAGACCCTATCAAATTTACATGATTTTCTTCCAACCTTTCAACTTCCCTTTCTTCTTCTTGATCAATATAGTTTTGTTGAAAGGGAGGCCTAATATGTTGTTCATTATCTTTTTGCCTATCTTGATTAGAATCTCTTTTGAAATTTTTATTTCTATTTCTATTTTGGTTTTCTCTAGGAGGCACTCTATCATTCACATTTATCTTTTCAAGCATTCTCTCCATTACCTTTACTAAGTTATCAATTTTAGTATCTGATGATGAGGTAGAAGCCATTGTATCATCCCTGTATGTAACTCTTTTCTCTTCTCTCAACCTAGCTCTTTTCTCAATCAAATTTGCTTCTACACTTAAGGCTCCCCTCTGCATATCTTCTAAAGTTGAGGGGTCTCTTTCTCTTAGCTGGTAGGCCATTTTAGGATCAAAGCCCTCTGGAAATTTAGCCAAGGCTAAGCCTAATGGAGGTTTCATGTCTGGGGAAAGTGCATTATAAACACTATTGAATCTAGTGCAATACTCTTGGACACCTTCCCCACTGTTTCTTTTGAGATTGGTATACTCTGAAAGGATTTGGAGGGGGTTTTTTCTAATTTCCCATTTGTTTATGAATGTTTGATATAAAGAAGGGAGATCATTTATTTTGTGAGGAGCTAAGTTTTTAAACCATTTCTTGACTTCTCCTCCTAAACTTTGAGCAAAAATTCTCATCTTAATGGTCTCTTCTTCTATTTCCATGTAATCAAAAGCATCATTCATTTTATCTACATGTTGCTGGGCAGTAGTAGGTTCATTTCCAGTGAAATGGGGAATTTTGGATTGGTAATCATTGGGTAGGGGAACCAGAGGTTGTGGTAACACAAGTGGAGCATACCATGCTGCCATGATAGGAAATAATGGGGGATTTACAAGAGGTGGATTAACAAGAGGGAAAGTGGGCTGAAATGGAGTGTTTTGAACAGTGGATGTATGGATAGGAGTAAAAGAAACACTTGGGCCAGCAAACTGATGATGAGCAGATTTGTTATGGAAGGAGATGAAATGATGAAGACGTTGAGAATCAGGTGGAGTAGAAGGTGAAGGTTCTCTGCTAAAGCTCTGTTGCAAATCTGTGGTTTCAAAATCAGCTTGGTTTAAATCACTTTGAGACTTATTTCTAAAAATATTCTTTGTGTGAGGTAAGTCAAAGTGAGGATCTTTCAAGACTGTAATTTTTTTAGGGACAGATCATGTTCTTAGGATGGTCCTATCAGTAGTTGGTTTTCCAGATCTAGAAGTTTGCCACAAAATATTCTCTGGATTTTCAACTATGGCAGGGGGATTAGGATCTGGATGGGATCTAGTATTGACCCTATGTGAAGCCAGATTTCGGTTTCCAAAATTTAGAGAGGTTTGAAGTTTTTAGAATTGTTTTTCAAGATTTTTCCTCTCACAGTGATTTCTATAATATAGATCTAGGTTTCTAAACTTTCTCAGGGTTGGTTAACACAGTCCTAAGGAAATATGGAGTACTAGTGAGGTAATAGGCCTACTGGGGCTAGTGGAGTCGCCAGGTGGAAATTTTTAGCTTTTCTCAAGGTAAAATGTTTTATGGTCCACCACCAATGGTTTATTTGAAAACCAATCTGAAATGTTTTGGGTTTTTCTGAGTTTTATGTGATTCTCTGGTTATGAGAGTGTCCTATACCTGATTCAACACTTAGCTAAGGTGGTGAAACAAACAGAGTCTACTCTATGGCTTATCAGCTGATTTCTTCCAGGTTTGATAAGGGTCTCTTAGAATCTTAAGGGTTACTTAGATTTTCACTGATTCAGACAGATCCTATCATGATTACCATTATGCTGGTAGTGCTTGAAGAAGCTATATTTCACTTAAATGAATACTGAGTGTCTTGTTTAGGAACTTTTACTTAAAAAGGTCCCATCGTCATCGCCAGAATGTTGGTATGGTGATGAGGTGGCAGATTCACTGGATATTCTTTGATTTATTGAGGGTTTAGAGAGTTTTAAGAGGTATTTATGCAACTATATATTCAGAAGTCCCACCGTGATCGCCAGAATGTTGGTATCTTGTGATTTGGCTGATTGGAAAACCAAATGACAAGGCAACATATAAACCAGTCTTTAAAGCTCTAGGATCTAGCCCTCCTAGTCTCAGAGAGGGATCTCTCAATATTTTTGCAAAGATGTGACTTGTTTGCTTGAAAAGGTTGATTTTAGGCTAGTTATTAAGCATGAGTTTGTTTCTTGTTTGTGGGACATTATGATCTAGGCAGCATAGATAGAAAAGGGAAATATCTAAGTCATTAGGCAATGGAGTCAAGTAGAAGTTTGTAACAAGTTTGTAGATGAATTAGGGGTATCAAAGGGAAAATCTAACTTGGATGTTGGATCTACAAAGTTTTCAGGTGAAATGAAATGAACATTAAGGGTTTAGAATGAAAAGAAGAACTAAGGGCAATTAAGAATCCTTAATTATATGTACTCTTCAACAAAGGGACTTAAAGCATCATTTGAACATGAAGAAGTATTTTATAGACAGGGCTAACCATGAATTCTACAAATCTCCCTTCAGCAAATAACAATTTCAAGACAAACTTTCAAAATGAAATCTAAGAGTCAAGGAACTCTCTATTTCATCAAAGATTTCACTTTCAAGGATAAGAAAGCATTCAAGATTCACGAATAACTGCATTCATAGAAGAGGGAACTCCTAAACATTTGTGATTACAGCTATAAAGACCTTCAAAACAATTATTCAAGCAAGAACAAAGGGTATGATCAAAACAGACCTCTTTGGCAGAATATAAGCAATGGTACTTTAAAGGGAAACTTCAAAAACAGTTTTTAAATAGCAACAAGCAAGCAAGGAAAACCATGAATCGTTCTTGGGGCCACTGTATTGAACTATTTAGGAAATAGACAAGCATGAGGGTTGAAAAGCAGTCAAACTACTTAATGAAACCTTCAGCAGAGGAAAACATAAAGACAGTGAAGAGTAAACAGGTCTAAGGTGCTTCTAGGAGACATTTCTTAGCCTAAACTTTTTACTCTACTGCAAGCAAGAATGGATGAAAACAGAATGGAAAACAGGAAAAACATCAACAATTTAGAATACTTCACCAACAACCAAGCTCAGGGATCCAATGACAGATCTTTCTCCATCAAAAAACAAGTCCAAACATCCACAGGTTCCAGTACATCAATTTCTTTTCAATCTCAGTAGAACTATGTATTACTTCAAAGAGTTATCAAATGCCCAACATACAATGAGTTCGAATGCAATATTTATGCTGTAAATGAGGAGGTGGAACCATCTAGGGTTCAAAATGTTATTAATGACATAGTAAATGCACTCCTATCCTTAAAAACCATGCAAGGCATAGGTAGGAATGTCTCTCAACTACTTCTATGTGTAATAAATCTGTCTTTACTTCCTGAGGATGAAATAGCTGAAAATATTGACTTTGAGGCCTTTTTCTGTCTTTACAATAACTGTCTAATAGTTTATAATATCTTCTGACTATGTAATAACTATCAATTTTTCCTTTGAGACATAAAGTAAGTGAAAGGTGTCAATTTTGATTTATCAAGTGAATAACTGCTCCTTTGATGTATCCGAGGCTATCTTTAAGCCTAAGTTTTCTTGATTTCATCATAAAACTGTGTTTTAAGGCCTCTTAGCCTTGATCTGCTTTTTTAATTAATCTTCTTTGTTGTATTTTGCTTTATCACTTCTTAAATAATTTGTTCTATTCCTTTATCTCCTTCTAGACCGTTTTAAACTTCTTTCACCTGTCTTTAATTGTGTTTTTCTTCTTTAATCTGCCTTTAAGCCTTTAATCTCTGTTTCTTTGGCCTTTCTTCTTACTTCACTGATTCTTCTTTGTTCTGTTGTGTGTAGGTGGCTTTTTAGTGCGTTGGAGGGTTTGATGGTATAAACAATGCTCATAAAGCACTGATCAAACCACGAAATGAAACCTGACAACCCCTTTCTTCGTTATTTGGCCTTTTTTTGGACCGTGAAGGTCATCACCTTCTGGCCCTGTCCTTTTATGGACTGTGGGAGCGCTTTCGGCCCCAAAACCGCCATAGAACTTGCAACAAACCACAAAATATGTTATAAAATCCTGCATGAGGGCTTGAAACTTCTTTACAGAGGTTAATGGAGTGGCGGAGGAGTAGTGGAGAAATGTTGCAGAGGGATGAAATGGAGAAAACCGCGAAAAAGAGGGTTTAAAATGACTTTAGCGCAAAAATGGGAAAAAGTGGTTTTGGAAAACCATCAGTGGTTTTCGCGCAGCATCCAGGCGGTAAACGATTTTTCCTGGAGGGAACGCGATCCAGTCAAAAGGGGACGCGTGGCTTTTGCAAAACCAATGGTCTCACGTGATTTTGGATCGTTAAACCCCAAATGACAGATTTACGCGAAACGTGATATTGACCGTTGGATGAGGCAAGGCAGATCCAACGGTGGGGGAAAGAGCGTGATGGGAAAGGTGTGCGGTGGAAGGGGGGTAGTGGAGTACAGGTGTCAAGAGGGGATTGGAGGGGCGGTTGGGTAGTGGGTGGTAGGCCCCGGAATGTGACATCAACTTCTTTTTCATGGAGCGGAAAGGTCGTTGGATCGTCGGGTTAAACGTAAGAACCGTTAGATCCATAAGATCTACGATGTAGATCGATTTGTGGGGACGAATAGGTTTGATGATACGAGAGGAAAAACTGAATGGGAGAGGGGATAAGAGCTGTCAAATTGGATAAATTGACGGTCAAGGACACGTCAGAAAATTCATGGAGTGGGGTAAGGGAAAAAGGAAGGGGGATGCAGTCCGGGCCGTCGGATGGTCGGGATGGACAACTGAGATCCGTCGAGGAATAACAAAGGTGCGGGGAAAAGTAAAAGGGAAGAGGGCTTAGGAAGAGGGGCTGGGGCAGTGGTCCGGTGGAGGAGTAAGAGAAAACCGGGGGTGAAAAATAAAAAAGGGGCTAAGGGCTTTAATAATTAGCCCATGATCGGGCCCTCGGGTTATATAGCAGAGGGAGCTGAGGCTCAGGCCCAAAGGGGTGAAAAAACTTTAATTTTATATAAAGGTGGACAGAGGCTAAACAAGGCAGGGGAAAGGTTTAAGTGCTTGGTTCTGGTGCTTGGACATATGGAGGAAAGTGGGCGAAAAATCTAAGCCCTCGGGGGCTTAAACCCTTAATTGTAAAAAGACTGTTTTTTAGGCCAAAAATGGGTTTTTAGGCCAATTCAGAAGTTCCGATAGGGTAAAATAATAATTTTAAAACCATATAAAGGAGTTATGGTGGTTTGGAGGGGTTTTTGATGTTTTTAAAAGGGTTTTTTTAGGGAAAATGGAGGATAAATGAGAAAGGAAAATGGGCTATTTTTCAGAGGAAAATGGACTAATAAAAACAGGGATAAATAGCCTGAAATGAGCTTTCTTCTTTGAAACAACAGGATAAAATTTTTAAGAGACATAGATGAAGATTTTGGTGAACTGACAGACTTAGAATGATGAAGGCAGTGCGATTTCTAGAACTCATAATGCTTCTTTGAAATATTATTTATAGAAATCCAGGATTGGAAACTTAGTCATCTTTGGATAGGATCAAAATTATGGATGACTAACAAGCTCAACCATTAGCTTATACATCTAAACCTTCTATTCCTCATTTAGATACCACTACATCATCTATAGTTTCTACTACTATTAAATCCACAGATCCATTTAGTCCTAGATTACCCTTACAACTTAGAAATTTATTTCCTTCATCCCCCACATCCACTTCATCCACTAGTTCCACTATTTCTTTTTCAAACACATCATTCTCATTTCCTAGTAGTTCCATATACATTTCAGTTTCACTTCCTAGTACATCAACTTCAGCCTTTAGTTCTTCAACTACTTTTTCTAGTTCAACACCTTATATTCCAGTTTCATCAACCACTACTTCCAGTTAAACCCCTAGCATTTCTACTTTACCTCCTAACCAAGCTAGAATTCAAGCTATGGCTGCTAGGTATGCTCCCCTCATCCTTCCAGTGCAGCTTCATGACATGCCCCAAGATTACCAAAGTAAGATACCACAATTTGATGCTAGTACTCATTACATTGCACAAAAACACATAAACAAAATGACATATTACTTTGAACTCCATGAGATAAATGAATTAGATGTACAAATGAGGCTTTTTGCACAAACATTAATAGGGGAAGTCAAGAAATGGTTTAAAAGTCTTGCAGTTGGTAGTGTAGCTGATTTCGCTATTTTTCATAGATTATTTTTAAATAAATGGGAAAAAAAGAAAAACCCCCTACAAATATTGTCTGAATTTGATGCAATGAAAAGAGCTCCAAATGAATATGTGCAAGACGACTGCACTAGATATAACAGTGTTTACAATTAAATTCCTGAAAATCTGAAATCCACTCCTGACTCTGTCTTACTTAAATTCCCAGATGGATTTGACACTAACATGGTATATCAGTTAAGAGAAAGAAATGCAGAAACATTGGAAAGAATGCAAACAGATGTTGTAGGTGTAGAAGTAAACATTCTAGCTAAAAAGGCAAGATTAAGAAATGAGAGAAGAGTGACTATGAAAGAAGAAGCCTCTAGTTCAGACACAAAAATAGATATGTTAGCTAAAAATTTAGAGAGGATGATAGATAGGTTTGATAACATAGAAAGAAGACCTCAATGGGATAATTAACAACAAATCAGAAATCCCAATTTTAGAAAAAATACAAATTCAGGAAAATCAAAAGACAACCCCAGACCAAACAATAAGACCTCCCTTTCAGGAGAACTATGCTAAGAGTTATCAAAACAATGATGATGAAGAGGATACCATAAATTTAATGGGAATAGATGATAATAACACTATCTTTCTCACTCAGGAAGATCAAGAGTTATTTGAACTGCAACAACTCCAATTAGATTCAGGAGAATCCTTCGATTACAAACAAGGCTATGATTTTGCCATTAAAAAAGTACACAGTCTGTATAACCTAAGAAGTAAGAAAAAAAATGAGTCTTCTACTAAGAAAACATCTCAAACACCAAATAAGAAAACAGTAGAAGCTCCCAAAGCAAAAGTTCTAAAAATTCTCCCTAGGGAAAATAAGCAAAACTCCAATTCTTCCCAAAAAATTTCCAACCCTAAGATTTCACCAAGCCCTAAGATTGTTGACATAACTGATGAAGTTGCTCAAGCTGCAAAAGATTCACAAAAATATGCTGCTCCTAAAGCACCTAATTTTGATAAAACAACAATCTTAGATCCTGAAATGCTCAATGCTTATCCAAAATCAGCAGATCCAAAAACTGCCACTGCGAAAACAACTTTTGACAACTCAAAATCTGAAAAAACATCTACTGCTTCACAAACCATTCTTGAACAAAAAGCAGTAAGATACAAGACACCCAAACTGAAACTGAAAAGGTAACTGTAGAAAGACAAGATAAACCAACACAAACCACAGTTACCAAAGAATAATTGATTCAAATAAGTAAATCACAACCTTCATTCAACATACAATCTAAAATTGCAAAGCTAAAAATACCAATTCCATTGACATAATTGGTAAAACATGACTTGTATAAATCAACCATAATTGAAACATTGAACATAAATGATGGAGAAGATTCCATAAATCTGAATGATGATCAGCCAGAGTTGATTTTTTGGCCCAGATGTGAATGGAAAACATTTAGATGGAGCAATTCCTCCATTTTACATTAGTTTAACTATTCATGATCAAATCATACATAATGAAATGCTAGATTCAGGAGCTTCACATAATCTAATGCCCAAAGCTATAATGGAAACCCTGAACTTATTTGTCACAAGGCCCTACAAAGATTTATTTTCATTTGATTCACGCAAAGTAAAATGCCTAGGTTTAATCAAAGATTTATGTGTAACATTAGTTCAATATCCTAGTAAGAGCATATTAATGGACATTGCAGTAGCTGATATCCCACCCAAATATGGAATGTTATTATCTTGCTCATGGGGAGCAAAGTTACAGGGATCTCTACAATTGGACATGTCTAATGCTACTATATCAGTTTTTGGTCAGCGAAAGAAGTTATATATTGAAACCTTAATGAAATATATGGTAAGTAGTGCTGAAAGGTCAATAAATTACCCAATTTATACCACACCTACTAATCTAGATTCTTTCATCCTATGTAATGCTGAAACTGATAGTGAAATCAAGACTGAACTAAAAGAGGAAAAGAAAACACAAGACAATGATAATATCTCTCATGTATCTTTATGGCATTTAGACTGTGATGGTTCAGTAAATAAATTAGGAGCAAGAGCAAGAGTATGGATAACTAATATAGAGAAAAATCATGCAGAAGACCATGCTTTCAAACTGAATTTCAAATGTACCAATAATATGGCTGAGTATGAAGCTCTCATTCTAGGACTCCAGATAATCAGAAACTTAGGAGGTAAAAGGATAGCAATAATGGGAGATTCTGAGTTGATTGTTAAACAAATTAAAGGAGAATATTCAGTTTACAATCCTAGACTAGGCCGATACAGAGAGACTGTACTAGATTTGATTAATGATTCATTGGAATGTATTTTTTCTGCAATACCAAGAAGGCAAAACTTACAAGCACATTCTTTGGCAACCTTTGCTAGTACTTGTAATTTACCTTTTCAGCCTAATCATATGTATAATGCAGAAGTAAAACATAGACCAATAATTCCATACAACTTCAAATATTGGCAGATTTTCTCACAGGACCAACAAATTTACCATTTTCTGAATAATGAAGGTGAATTTTAGAACTATAAAATAGACACTAATTGTACCATAGATCAAGATTTAGATAGTGAAATTGATGTGAATAATGTAGATATAGTAAAGTTTGCCAAACCCACTAGATTTACTCAATCAGATATAGATAAATTAGAAAGAGTAGAAATTGATGAGATCATTGATGAAGAATTTGAAATATTAAATCTCAAAGACAATTTCTTACCAAAAGGTTTAACTCCCTTAGAAGATCTATTTGACTCAAATTATGATACTAGAAAACCCAAAATGGAGCTAGTTAGATCTGACATTGAGGAATGCAATATTGGTACAGAATTAAAACCCAAAATGAAAAAACTTTCCAAAGCCTTACCGCAACTAGAAAAGGAAAAATATATTGCTCTTTTTAAGGAATTCCAAGATGTTTTTGCTTGGAGTTATGAGGACCTTAAATCCTATGACACCAACATAATTCAACACCAATCCCTATAAAAGAAGATCAAAAGCCCTTTAAACAAAAATTAAGAAGGATCAACCCTGTTTTGATGCCTTTGATAGAAAAGGAAGTGAAAAGAATGTATGATGCATAGATCATTGCACCAATCAGGTATTCTGATTGGGTTTCTAACCTAGTTCCAACAAGAAAGAAAACATGAGATATTAGATTATGTGTCGACTTTAGAAATCTGAACAAAGTATCCTTAAAAGATAATTACTCTTTACCAAAAATGGATCACATATTACAAAGGGTAGTTGGTTCTTCTAGGATTTCACTGTTAGATGGTTTTTCAGGATATAACCAGATTTTAGATCAACCAGAGAATCAACCCCAAAATAGATTTTACTACTCCTTGGGGCACTTTTATGTATGTAAAAATGCCTTTTGGTTTAATGAATGCAGGGAAAACTTTCAAAGAGCTATGGATATAGCCTTTCCAAAGGAAATTCATGAGTTCTAAGTAATTTACTTAGATGACATAACTTTATTTTCTAAAATTGATTATGAACACTTGCATCATCTAAGACAAGTCTTTATAAAACGCAGAAAATTTGGCATCTCATTAAATCCTAAAAAAACCTTATTTGGATTAGAAGAAGGCAAGCTACTAGGACACACAATATCTAAGGAAGGAATCAGAATAGATCCTGCTAGAATAGAAGAAATTCTTAACATCAGTCCACCAAGAAACATAAAAGAGTTACAAGCCTTTCTAGGTAAGATTAACTTTTTAAGAAGATTTATATCCAACTTAGCTGAAATAATTAGAGAACTAAATAACATGCTTAAAAAATATTCAGTTATTAAATGGACTGTTGAGGCCAAACAGTCATTTAAATCCATCAAACAGGCCTTAACCAAAACTCAAGTCCTTATAAGTCCCGACTTTAAAAAGGATTTCATTATTTTTTCATTTGCTTCAGAACACACCATTGATGCAGTTTTATTGCAGAAAAATGACCAGGGTTATGAACATCCCATAGCTTTCTTTAGCAGAACACTTAGATATGCATCTTTGAAGTACAATATCATGGAGAAACAAGCCTTAGCTTTGGTAAAGGCCATTAAATACTTCAGAGTTTACATTCTCTATTCTCACATCATTTCCGATGTCCCAAATGTTGTAGTAAAAGACATTCTTACTCAGGATGGTCCTAATGGAAGAGGAGGTAAGTGGATTGTCACTATCTTAGAATATGACATAGAGATAAAACCCACCAAGTTGATAAAAGGTCAAGGTTTTGCGAGACTCATGGCTGACTCAAATTGTAATGCCCTAGACATAAATTTTATTGCCCAAGTAGATGATCAGGAAGAGATGGCGACTCCAGAGATCAGTACAACCTTTTTAGACTCACCATGGTATGCAGATATTATATTTGTATTACTAAACTTACAAGCTCCTCATGGATTGTCAAGAACCAAAGCTAGATTTCTAAAGCTTAAGGCAGTAAGATTTTGTATTTTAGACAATGTACTTTTTTGGAGAGATCATAGTGGGATTTTATTAAATTGTTTGTTAAAAGAAGAAGCTGAAAAAATACTAGAAGAATTTCATACAGGTGATTGTGGAGGACATCTTTACTGGAAGAATACTACAGAAAAGATCCTGAGAGCTGGTTTTTACTGGCCTACTTTGTTTTCAGATGTAAAAAGATATGTGACCTCTTGTCACAAGTGCCAAATCTTTGAGAGTGAGAAAAAGATGTTACCCCTGCCCTTAAAGCCCATCTCTACTGAAATGTCACTTCAACAATGGGGTCTCGACTTCATTAGAGAAATTCACCCCCCATCATCAGCCCAACACAAGTGGATTCTGACAGCCATTGACTATTTGACCAATTGGATTGAAGCCATACCCTCTAGGCAAGCCACAGATACTGTCATTATCTCCTTCCTAGAAAGTAACATTCTTTCAAGATTTGGATGCCCCCAAAATATAATTACCGACAATGCAGCAAAATTCAAATCCAAAAAGATGATTGAATTTTTCCATAAATATCATATTACCCTAGACCACTCTACAGCATATTACCCTCAAGGTAATGGTCTAGCTGAATCTTCAAATAAGAGCCTTGTAAACATCATCAAAAAATTACTTGAAGATAATAAAAAGACTTGGAATAAGAAGTTAGTTAATGCCTTATGGGCAGATAGACTTACTACCAAAAATCCATTGGTACCTCCCCTTACCAGCTTGTCTATGGAATGGATCTTGTTTTTCCATCTTCTTTAGGAGTACCAATGATGCGTATTATCCAAGAGTTACAAGTTGAAACAAATGACATTCAAAGAAGGATCAATCAAACTATTCACTTGCAACAAACAAGGGAAGAAGTTTATATAAAGTCTCAAGTTATCCAGGATAAGATTAAGAAATTTTTTGATAAAAAGAGTAAAGAAGATGATTTCTACATTAGAGATAAAGTGTTAAAATGGGATTCAAGAAGGGAAGACAAAGGTAAACATGGAAAATTTGATTTTCTATGGAAACGACCTTATGTCATTTATGGTTACAAAGGTAACAATGCTTTCTTTCTAAGAGAAATAGATGGGTCATAAATGTCAGAAGGAGCAGTAAATGGCAGAATGATGAAGCACTACTACTCTTATGAGATAAAAAATAGTTATTTTTATTTACTTTGAATCATTGTAAATATACATTGAAGATTTTAGATTGGATTGAATGTTTTTCCTAAAAAAGTTGAAGCCCGGAGATAAGGCCCTAAGCTTTGAAAGGTAAATATCATAAGTATGAATAATTTCAGAGATCAGAAGATACTTACAAGATCATCATAGTCAAAATTCAGAGGCTACTAGTCTTAAAAGTTCTTGACATTTCACCAAGAAATGCCATCCCCAAGTGAAGCCACTGTTAGGGTCCTATAATAATAGGATTCATAATTTTTGAATTGACTATGATAGTCTTGTAAATATGTAGATACCTTTATTTCTGCAAGTTGCTTTCCCATATTTTGAAAAATGAAAAATAATAAAAAAATAAAAAGAGGGTAAAAGTCCTAAAAGAAAGATCAAAGGACTTAGAAAAGATAGACCCCAAAAGAAAAAAGAGATAAAGAAAAAATAAGACCTGAAAGTGAGCGAGTCAAAATGCCACTACTATTTAGTTTTACTGCAAGAATAATGATTATGTGCAGATTGTCAATAAATGCCATAATCCATGATTAGTTAAACAATTTAATCTTAACTTTTCATGCTTTGAATTTCATATTTTAGATATAAAATAAAGATATGTCAAACAGTATAAACTTGACAAATCAGTAGTTAAGATAGAGAATAAATGAGGAGCTTAATAATTTAATCTGGGCCCTTGGATGAAATAAGGTTAGACTTAGATAGATTTATGCTTTGAAAGAAAAATGGATTTAGGGTTGCAAGCTTAAATGCACCCATGCAAATGAAGTAAAAAATGTTAGAAATAAATATGGGTAGGTAGAAAGCAGTTGAGCAAGCATGTAATAAAACATCATTGAGCAAAAAATAACTAATTTCCGCTCCCCTACAATTATCAGTATTCTAAACTATCAGTTAAAAAGGCTCAGAACATTTCTTTGACTTCTTTTGGGACCGGAACCAAGGCTCAATAACTAATTGGTTAAAAATATTGAATTCCTACAAAAAACCCACATTCATTAGCATTTATCCTTTATTCATAATCATAATCCTTTTTTACTAAGTAAAAACCCACTTCTACTTAGTAAAAGTAAAACCCTAAATAACTAATTTCATCTCCTTTCAAAAATCATTCAAAAACCCATAAAATGCATTTATCCTAAGTTAAAGTGTAAAAGAATACAACAAAAACAAGCTATGCTTATTTCCACTTTACTTAGAGATAAAACATGCATTTTTACTCATTACATTATCCCTTTTTCATATTAATTTCTAACGTATTTATTAAATCCCTAAATTACACCCTTCCGTATATTATTAAATCCCTTTTATTTTAAATAGCCCTCAAAACCCTCTATTTTAATGTTTAAAACCAATGTTATAATAACCCATGTGACAAAATAAAACCCCGCCCTTATTTCCATTGGTTTAAACTTATCCATAAAATATAATCCTTGCCCCCTATGGTTATTAAAGTATTGACAAATGTTTAAAAACTATATAATATGACCCGCACCTATGTATTAATTAAACATTGGTGAAATGTTTTAATTAACGCATATATTACTTTACCTCCCCCCCATCTATAATATAACCTAAAGTTTGATATTTTAATAATTGTCTATTTATAAGGTTCAAACAAATACCATCGCATTGATCAACCCCGACCCCACTCCCAAATCCCGACGCAGCTTCCACATCATATCTCGGTCATTCGCATAAACCTCCCATGATCCTACAGCTAACAAGCGATATCGCAAATAAACTTGTGCGATATCCACCATCTTGTTTCTACGCAAAATGAGTGGTATTCCCATTTTCTCTCCCCTTGATGTGGCATTTTTCTATTAAATCGCATTCGATTTGTCTAAAATCGTTTACCACCAAAAAGGCACGCGATAAACCACTTGTGGTTTCTCCCCTTCAAAAGACGAAAACCACCTTCCCACCCGATGTGACCGTCATTCATTGCAGGGTAAATTAACCCTAATTTACAAATAAATTTCGAAAAATACACTGTTAGCCTTCCCGACTCACTGTATGTATTCGTTGTTGGCCTCCTCTGCGCATATTCAATGTATTTACTCCAAAAACAGTGTTTTCCACTGGTTTATTGCCCAAAAACTTGTAAATTCCCCCTTGTACCTATTGAAGATTACAGAGGAGCTTTGAGTTGTTCCAGAGATCAGAAAGAAGCCGTTCAATCCATTCAAAAGACCTCAGAGACTTCTTCAAAACCTTGCACCTACGCATAATAGGTTTTCTTCCAAAATTTGAGCTTGTTTTTAGTTCTAAAAAGACAATTCCAGTCAGAATTGAAAATTGATCCATAGAACCCTATCAAAAAGTCCAAAAAACAGGCCAAACCCTGTCAAAATTTCTGAAAAACCCTGTTTTATTGCTGCACACTATTTTGAAGGAAAATTTTGAGTTTTATAGTTTTTTGTAAACTATTTAAACTCTAAATTAAGCCAGAAATCCTCTGAATATAGCTTAAACCTCTGTGCCTGAATTCAAATGATTTTTACCTCAATTATTCAGTAAGAAAGCCCAAGAAACCCCTGTTTCTTGTTTATAACCAGTGAAGGTCTGTAAATCATTTGAAAATTGAAATTGAAGAATAAATCCAAGAAAAAGACAATATTTTGTCTATTCTTATCCAAGAAATCCCTATTAGAGTAAAAAATACTTCTGCAAATTGTCTAATCTTGCAAAAGTAGCCCAAATGCCTTAAAAGCACATTGTTAGCAATCTTGAAGGTTCCAAAGTGTCAAAATCAACTCCAGCCATAACTTCTAAGACTGTTATTATCGTAAATCCTTTACAACCCCCTATCATAGACATTGAGCACATTCCATTAGCTGATGTTGACTACAAAATAGCAGACCCAATTGTTGAATTTAATTTGCTAGACATTCATAACTGGAGCTATGAAAAATCCTTGGATAATAACGAAGAAGTCCATATTTGGGAATCACACTTGCCCAAATATGTTGTTCCAGTAACTCATCCATGTCAAGAGGTCATTAGGTTATGCCAACAGTATTATGTGCCTGAACAGATAGCCATAGTAAATTCCAACAAAGAAGTGCTTTTCACCATTACTGCTGAATCCATCAACCAAATGCTACAACTCCAACCTGATCCTCAAGCAGTCCCTTTCTCCATAGATGCCCTCACCAAGTTGTATATTGGCCTTGATTTCCCTAAGAGATTTCAAATATTCCAAATCTTCATGCCCTTGCATGTAGAAATTCCTCAAATCAATCCCCCATACTCTTTCTCAAAGTTCCCAGAAGGTTCAAGGCATGTCATTTCAATGCTTTCATTCATCCTAGGGTATTTTACTGATGAACATATAGATGAATCCATTTTAGGTTTCCTATCCACTTTTACCCCAGGACAACCTCCATCTGTTATCTTTGATTATGTTGGTTATATTGCAAACAATATCCATGACCAATTGATTAAGTTACCAACTGAAGGAGTGTTCAGATACACATCATTCCTCTTTCACATGTTCTTATATTTTCAAGTAGATAATTTTCCATTGACTCTTCAAAAGCTTGACACAGAGGGGAATCCTCTTTCAGTTATTTTCTGGACCTCTTTGATCAGGAAACAGTCCACAGAGTTCACATATGTAGAGTTTTCAGATTCATTCATCCATCCATTGATCAAAATGTTAACAAATACAGAGCAGCCAAGATAAATGATGAGATGAAGAATATTTTACAGTTTTCAGAGCAAACCAAGACTGGTGATTGGTACTTATATGAAAAACATACTAAGATTAGAGTGTTTGGATCTAATTTGTTGCCTTACAAGTTACCTAAAAATGTATCAATGAGGATTTTTGCCTTGGAATATATCGAGCAAACACTAAACTCTGATTCTATCAATTTCCTAGCAGTAAAGAAGAAAACACAATTCAAATTGAAGAATCAAGTAGGACCATTCATTTGCAATCATAGGGATGCGGATTCAGAGGTAGCTAAACAGCTATAGGAATACAGATTTGAAGAGAGCTTTCCTTGGAATTATGATCCACAAGGGATACTAACTAAAATGAAGGTTAAATGTAATTAGTTAACACCCTTCATTCATGAGACCAAATCGAAGATAGAAAAATATACCAATCAGACTGAGCAGACAAAGAATACTTTAGTAGATGCAGTGAAGAAAAGTGATACTAGTCACACTTTGAAAACTGTTGATCTAACAGAGAAAGCCACTAAGAGAGTAAGAGAAGAAGGTACCTATGTTGCTGAAACTACCACTGAAACTAAATTCAAGTTAAGATACAACAAAAGGCCTAAGTTAAATACAGCGGGTAAAGAGAAAGTAACCATTGATGTTGAAGAAACAGATCTCCAAGATACCAACACAAATGTTGCCATTGTCATCATCAATGAGCCAGTTATTGAAAATCAGAATGAACAACAAGTTGAAAATGAAAATGCACAGTTGATAGAAAAACAACAGAACATGGAAGCTTCATCCTCACAGACAGTTGAGGAGAAAGATCTAGATATTAAAGAAAAGTATAAACAGATCAAGTTAAAGAATGAAGAGATTAAAAACAATATCTACTCTCAATATCTCAAGCAAACACCAAGTGTTCAAAATATACTTTTGTATGCCTTTGATTATTCAAACCAAAAGCTAATGATGTCAGTATTGCAGCCTATAGTGAAATCTCCAAAGACAGTGGCAGATTATAAGAAGATTGATTTAGAAGTCCAAACAGAAAAATTCATGCTCTTGATCAGATTAAATTCCATAGACAGAATTCAAAAATGTTGTACTCTACTGTTACAACTAAAGCCATGAGTACTCAGAAACTTCAGAACACCATCTCAAATATGAAAGATCAAATGAAATTAGACAAAGCATCCTTATATGCTAAAGATCTAGGAATTAAATCTTTGGAAGAATTAGTCTTGCAGGTTGGATTAGACCCAGCAAATGTCAAAGCAGCACAGCAATTAGTGAAGAAGAAAAATGAGGATATTGCAGCATTGAGGAAACAAATTAAATTACTATCAAGTGAACATCCTCAAGCTAAGGAAATAATAGAAGGACAAAAAGAGAAGGATGACATGATGAATTTGATTTTTCAATTGACAGCACATATAAAAGAAATGGAGATTCAGATGGACAAACTTGTCCAGGAAAAAGAAACACCCAAAGTACAGGAAGCACCCATAGTCATCCCTATGGTCACTACAGCTGTGCCATCAACTCTAGCTGAAGAGTTGGCACCTAAAGTTCCACTGGCTACTGCAGTGCTAGTGACATCATCCACAACATCAGCTACAAAATCATCTACAATAGCAGATCACCATACAGATGAGGCCAACAAACTGGTAAAGGCCATGGAATACATGTCTCTTCAGATAAGTGAAATCAACAGATTGAAACATATGGTTGAAAATCTTGAAGATCAAAAGAAATTGGCTCAGATTAATGCAAAAACTCATGAGCAAAAGGCTATTAGATTAACTGAAGAATTGAAGAAGCTTCAAAAGGATTTGACTCTAAAAGAACTAATTTCCTATGTGAAGAATTATTTATGGAACAAAGTCATTGAAGCCATCAATGATGTATGGTCTTCAATTCAGGTGATCTTTGAACAAAGAGATTTGTTAACAGCTGCACTAGCAGAAATCAAGAAGACCAAAGAAGAACTAGGCAACAAACTTGAGCAAGCTTTAGAACTGATAAAGTTTCTCAATAGCAATAACAAGCAAAAGTTAGAAGAGATTGAAACAACTGACAGAACTGAATCTATCCTTGAAATAAGGAAAGTTATCACCAAGAAGAATTTAATGAAGCAACTTGAAGAAAAGTGTGAGAACATGAACATAACAGTAACCAAATTCTTGGTTAAATTTGAAAATATTAGGCAAAAAACTCTGCCTAACATTGTGGTTATCAATGATAAACTGATGCCTCAAGAGGACTACAACAATAAAATCAGAAAATATGCAAAGGAACAAGTCAGCAAAACAGATGGACAAGGAATCCCCACTAGAAAAGTCTTACTTAGAAGTTTTGAGGATCTATTTTATTTACAGCATGAGATAAAACACTTGTTTGTCATTAAACCAACTTTTGCCAGGTATATAGAAGCAGATGAGAATTTCAGAAAGTTAAAGAAGATACAAATTCCAAAAGAAGAAGATTGGCAGTCACTTAGAGATTTACTATGAAAGATAAGAAGGCATAAAGCATTAGGGGTATTTTGAGGTCTAAAATGGGCTTCCTAAGGAAATAATAAAATAATATCTAAACCTATAAAATAATATTTATGAATTTTCAATTCACTTTTTGCACCACAATCCATGTAACCATAGTTAAATTCAATTCAAAAGTTGTGCCAAAATAAAATTAATAAAAAAGTTGTATTGATGTGACTATAAATAAGAATGGGTTTTTCAAACCAAAAAAAATTATCATTGAACAACTAATGCATTTGCCCTTTGTACTTAAATAATTTAAAATAAAATATAATAAATTTATAAAATTTTAATTATATTATATGCTATTAATTAAAATTTATATTATTTAAATTGTATAATAACATGTAATTAATATACTATATAAATATACTATAATATAATATAATAAATTCATAGGGATATGCATTGTTTCTTTCAAGAAATATGAAATGACAATAATATATTTTTATTCAAAAAATAAATGAAATTTATTATGAGTATTTTACTTTGACTTTAATAGTACTTAGAGCACTACCATGGTTAACCATGAGTTTTTATCCACCATTGAGAATGTGACAAGTAAGTACCTTTAACTCAAGCAATGCCACCTCAACCATTAGGGATGATGTTATCCCATAAAATGTGATTGGTTCTCATAAAGTGGATTTTGATTGTACATTTTCCTTAGGAGGCTCATTTTAGACCTCAAAATTCCCCTAATGGTAACAGTGAAAACAGTTTACTGATTTGCAGTCAAAACATATTTTTATTATAGCAGTAAATATGTTTTATAAATGGTCAAAGAGTATCAAAGATTAAAGAGAATCAGTGAAAGAGTATCAGATAAAGTAGATTAGATTTCAAAACCAACTTAAAATATCTAAGCCAACAAGGAAGACACCAAGGCAGCCAACTGCACTTTATCCAAAATTAGTTTCTATTTTATTTGAATAAGTAGGACAACTTGTTGATTTGTTAAGCAACTGTCTCTATTTTTGTTGTAAAGATATTTTTATATCCCTTATATAATTCCTAGAAGCATTCTAGGATATTTTGTAACCAATTACGTATAAATACTTCATTTTTAGAAGTATTACTGTAGAATAAATTGCTAAAGATTTCTCTAGTCATTTTTGTGAACTTGAAGGCTTTTTGTGTTCAAATTTCGAGTAGCAGACTGGATCATATCGTCTAGCATCATATTTTAGGATTCATATGATGAATTATTTGGAGTGAAGTATTTCCAACTTGTCATTGTTATCTTTCTTTGTTACATGCAATCCATTATGTGTTTTAAATTTGAATGAATGAATAGGAGGATTACTTCAGGATTTGTTAAAAGCACCATGTCTTAACTATTTGTCATTTCTATGTTTTTTTTCTAATTTCCAGAGTATGGAACCCTTAATTGCTCCCTCTTTCGTTTGACCTCTGCCTACTACTTCCCTTTTCCGGATCAAAGAACCCTTCATTGCTCTTTATCCCGATCATATCATCTCACAAAACAACTGTCCACGATCTCCAAGGGTTATCTATCTTGCCCTTAAAAAAATTGACTTTTTGACCTTGATCCTAGCTCTGTTTGTTTGAATTTTGACTCCTTAGCCCAATGGACAAATAGATTTCCCACTATCCATCTCTTCAAGTGATTTTCCCACCAAACCAATCAAAACCAAAACCAATTGCACAATCATAACTAGTCTAATATTTTATAAATCAAAACAAAATTAAATTTTATAGAGAGAGCCCTCTCTGAACCCTAGGAAGACTAGATCCTAGAGTTTAAAAGTTGGTCTGTGGTTACCTCTAGTTTTCTTAACTAAAAAAATCAAAATCTCACAACTAAAGAATTACTAGAGTGATAACAGTTCTTATGCCCATGTCTAAAGGTAGTCCAAATGCAACCCATTTTCAACAAGCAACAGGTTGTCTACACAAGTTATAATTAATTAATAACTCATCAAGAAAAAAACAAACTACTTAGCACATGCATAACAACACATATTCATGCTTTTCTTTACATAAAAAAATTGTCATTCAAATGTGCTTTGAAATATACAATTTTTATTTTGTGTACAAAATCTTTCGGTAAAAATCATATCTAAGAGAATTTTTATTTTATAATGAACATGTAAAGTCATATGAATCTTGCAAAGTTGCCATGAGTGTGTAAATGACTATTAATATATACTAGGTTCTTTTTGTCATATTTTCCAACTCCATACAATTCATGCACATACTATACATGAAAATGTTATGTTTGTGATATTAGTGTTCAAATAATCATACCATTTGGAGGAACACATATATGTGAGAGCATAAACCATCTAAATTGTGTAGAATCTATTTTAGACTTAGAAATTATATAATTATTAGCTAAAATCAAAAAATGTTGTGCTAAAAAATGAAGAAAAACAATGAAGCACCATGCATGGTGCAATTATAATGAGTTTTGTTTTTACTTCATGAGGTAAGTCCTCATTTCCCTCTAACCATTGAAGCTACCTTATTTTATACTCATCACATTATTCCTTTTAACTCATATAACTTCAATTGAAGCTACCTTATTTTATACTCAGCACATTATTCCCCTTAGCTCATGTAACTTCAATTGAAGCTACCTTATTTTATACTTGCACATTATTCCTCTTAGCTCATATAACTTTTTGAACTTCATAGTAGAAATGTTTTGGATAGTATTTATGTCATTTAATAGTTAGCTTAAATTCTCCATTAACTTGAATATACATTTTTAAATAATGTAGTTAAATGCCATATAATAAACTATTAAATTTTTGATACAAAATTAAAATTGAAAATAAAGAAATCAATTTGAGAGATTTATAAATATATGATTGGATATTTTTACAAAAATGGTTACACTAAATCTATATTTATAACATATTTGTTATAATAAATTATTATTATTATTTAAATTAAATTTTGGAGTTCTTTACTTTTGTAACAAAATAGCTGGGAAGATAGATGGATTTAACACTATCAAAATTTCTAGGGTACCCAAAATCTTAAAATTTGATAGCTGTAATCGAGATTTTCAAAAAAAATTGCCAGAATTTTTCATCATCTCTCAAAATTTTCTGAATTATTTTGTGGGTTTTTTTGACTACCCAATAATATTTCTAACTAAAAAAATTGCTTATATGATTGAATGTTTTGTACACTAGGCATCATAAAATTCTCAACATTCAATATCAAAGTTATGGTAGGAAACATGTGTTATTATATAGGATTAAAGTGAGCTGATGAGTGAGTCGATATTCTCTTTTATGAATGAATGAATGAATGATATTTTAATGTCCACGAGACTAAAAATAGTCTATGAGACTACCAGCTTCCTTATTTTTTGCCTTTTGTAATTCAATCATTTTCTTACTCAAATTGATGATGAGCTGACCCAACCTTCTAACAATTCCATCACTGAAAAGACAATGCCACGAAATTGATGCTAACATATTGCGGTAACCATCCATGATGTCTCTGAAAGCGTCACATTCAAATGAAATTTTTTTCTGATTCCACTGCCCCAGAAGTGCAAAAAGTACATACCCTTTCTTCCCAAGCTCTTTAGGTCTCTTCCACTGTCTCGTTTCACATCGAAGTTGATGTGAGTTAGTTCTTAATTGAGCAATAAGAAACTTTGTTCTCCATGGAATGCTAGCTCCAATGTATTCTTTTTGTTGGAGATCACAAGTGGGGTTGAATTCCTGAACATAATACGTCTTGTTTCTACCCAACTCTTTTCCCTTATGGAAATTCTCCAACACAAAATTCTTTAACTCCTTTCTATTTGTGGGACATGCATTCAGGTAAATATTCCATTTTTGCATCCATTTGTTGTTTTGTCTCATCCATGATTTCTTTCTTTCACTCATGCCTTCATTGAAGATAACTTTTGGCCGTCTACCTCCTCCCATTTGCTCAATTCTTTTTAGATACCTTATAAGACGCACCATCGCAATTGCTTCGATGGGAGACGCCCCTATTTCACTCAACATTATCTCATAGGGAACCAAACTTTTTATTTTGATTCACTTGCTCATGATCAAGTGTTTTTGAATTTTTTCAATTTGTTTCCATTTTGAAACAAGGATGTTGCTAGCCCACAATTCACACCCATATAATATCATTGGAAAAAATAGGAGTCCAAAAAGTACTTTGATCGTGTTCCAATCCCATAACTCTGCCTCTCTACATCTATTTTGAAGTGCATTTAATGCTTTCCACCCTCCTAAAATTATTTTCTTTCTGCAATCCTCCCAATTAAGCTTGTTGTTGAAATCAATCCCGAGGTACTTGTATTCATTTACTTCTTCAAGAATGCTTCCTGCAAAGAAGAATGTATGTTGGCTTTGCTTCCTTTTATTAGAGAAAATCATTATTTTGGTCTTACTAGTATTGAATTGCATCCCCACCGCTTTACAAAATTGCTCAAGGGCATATAGGTGCGTCTGCAATCCATGGGCCGATTTAGCAACCAACACAAGATCATCGACATATAAAAGAAGCTTTATCACAAACTCCCCCAATCAAACACCATCCCCACCTTGAAAATTTAGCCACTCATCCAATTTGTCAATATATAAACCAAAAAGGGTAGGGGATAGAGAGCAACCTTGCTTGACTCCGATGTCACTTCTAAAACTTTCTGAAATGGCCGTTGAAGTTCTAATTTTGACTTTCACCTCTTCATAAAGCCTATGGACGACAACTCTATATTGCAAAGGAATCTCAAGTTCTTCCATTCTAAGCCACAACTTATCTCTAGAGACTGTGTCAAATGCCTTTTTGAAGTCAACAAAGCAGCAAAATACTTCTTCTTTGCTCCCCCAAGCCTTTTCAACAATGTGCCTCAGTGTGATCCCATGATCTAATGTAGAATGCTTCGGCCTAAAACATGTTTGCCCTTTTTCCCTCTTTTCTTTTTCTTCTACCCACTTACTGATTCTATTTTCTACCATGCCACTGAAAATCTCTGCAAACAAAGGATTGATCATAATGGTTCTATAGTTGGAAGGATTATTAATGTCTCATTTTTTAAAAAGGGGAATTGCTAGACTAGTCGTCTAATCCCTTGGGAATCCTTGCTGAATGACGTTGTTGAATATTTCCATGGTGTGGGGTGCCAAAATGTTCATTCCCCATTTTAGATATTCTGCTTGAAGCTCAACCAAGTCCTTTGTCTTCCCTGCTTTAAACTTTTTAATTCCTGCCTCCACCTCCTATACTGTGAAAAACTTTGTAGATATGTTGATCCTGAGAGGAGGCTCAACCTCTAATTCTTTTTCATAAAATTTCCTTTAGCATTTAGAAAAGCTAGACGGTATATGTGTTAAACTTGATACTTAACCCTACACGGAAGGCCTTAAAGTTCAAAGTTATTTGTTCTCCATGGCACTGTATTGAACACCATTTCTTGATCATGCAATCTTCTTTAATGTAAGAGTATGTGTCTTATCTCTGCGGAATCACTATTTATTTACAAATTTCGCTACCATTTCGTTGTAGATTTGAATGGAAAGGATGTCCAAAATAATTATTATAATAACAGTAATGGCAGAATATGAAAAATATAGAGCTGGGATTTTGTCGCTGATATGGAGCTGAATATCAAGAGGCATTTCATCAACAGTATTTGAGATCTACAGATCAGCCCTACAACTGTGAGATCCATTGTATGTTGTATTGTATTAAAATGATATGGTCACTCTCTATATGGTGCCCCATGACACTCATTTTGTTATTTGTTTGGTTGAATTTAGTTTTCAAGGGCACAAGAGGATTTTTTTAAGAGGTTAGGATTGAAATACAATTTAATATAGACTCAATGCATATCAAATTATAATGGAAGAAAGAGCTTAGAAATTCCAACGAAGGTTTGGAAATGTGTTTTAAGATTTGAAGTATTCAGATATCAAGAATTCAGAATTAGTGTGGAAGCATGAATTAATGAGTTATTGTGTGTCATCATCGTGATCATTCATCCAATTCATTGAATTCCTGATTGAATCCATCACGAAGAGCATTCAAGCATGAAGTCAATTCCCTTTATGAAGATAATGCATGTTCTGTATTCTGCTTGTATTTATTCCAATCTGAAGAATTCAGAGTGAGGTTCATTGGATGCTCAACCTCTTGATCACTGGCGTAGTCACCTTCATATGTTTGAAGGTAAGGAGTCACGTACATGAAGGCCTTTTTTTTGTATCAATATGTTCAAGCTACTCCACAATAATCTTGTACTGTTCCACAAATTTAAACTTGAAATCCAAGTCCAAAGCTGTCAAAATTCTCAACCAGAGAAGTGAGAGAAGGTGCATTTCACACATGAAGTGAATAAGCTCCAAACCAACACTTGGCCTGTGTATATTTTTGTGCGATATTTTTGAAATAGACACTATTTTTGGCGTTTGACAATGAATTTTTTTTTTTATGATAATTGAATAGTAAATTGAGTAAATAAAGGGTGGCAATGGAAAGAGGGAAGAAATGTAGGTTACCATGTTTTATTTTTGGTATGGTTTAAGTTGTCTAAAGGCCAATTTTAACATAAAGTGTTTGGTAGATGGAATCTGTTCACACTAACATTTAAGTAAAGATTCAAGAGGGTTATAGATTTATGCTTTTATGATTTAAAGATTGCTATAGGGAAGAAGGTTAAACATAATCATTTTAAGTTTTTAAGTTATTTGACAGGGTTATGTAAATTTAGTTTTTTTTAAGAGATTATTTATATTATGGAGAATTTATAATATGTTAAAAGTGTTGTAATGTGGTTTTAGGATTTATTGCACTTATAAAATATATATAATTTACGTTCCAACAAGCTACATGTTAAAAGTGATTTATGAAATGTTAAGATCTATATTTAAAATTGAAAATAAATTATAAATTTATTTTAAATTGTTAAAGTCATGAGTAAGTTCAAAGTCTTTTCCATATAAAGTGTTGAGCCATTAAAGTCAATGTCAAATCAAATTATTAATATTGTCAAATTCTGGTTAAGTTTTAGAATCTATCATGTCATAAAAATACATGTAAGTTTAGTTGAAAGAATCAAGTTGTCATTGTATTGACATTTAGTTTGGCCAATTTTATCACATGTTGAGTCTATGTTAGAATTGGTCATTCCAACAATAGATAATTTTATTTAGAATTGTTTGGAGGAATCATTTATCATGGGACAAATATTTTGAAGGCATTAAAATAACAAGATGGAGATCTAAAACAAGTAGAAGACAAAGTCTTCATGATGTACAACAATATGTATAATTTGCCGATGGAAATAGAAGAACTTAAGGGAAAAAGTGAAAGAAGATGATAGAAGACAAATGAGGATGATGAAAGAAAGTGAAAGAAGAAGAAAGACTATATACAAAAGCATGATCACAAACAAAAGATGTAGTGGAAAATGGCAATATGAACACATGAAGTGGCAAGAGAAGAAAAATAAGAATGAAGCAAGACAATTAAGTAGAGAAAATAACATCATGTGTCACTAATTTAGCATGTCTCATTTCTAAGTAGATAAGTTTCTTGATGTATTTGAGGACTTCAACATTCTTTTTGCAATTCTTAGGCCCATCTATCACCAGCTATTATATCCATCAATTATTTAGGATATTTTTCTCATGCATCATTTATCCTTTCTAAGTAGATAGTTGTGTTGATGAATCCAATTCTCTCTATTTCATTCCGATATAGATCAAGAATATCGAGCTACTGATCCGGCCAAGAAAGCCAAATATGGGGAAGTATGGTCAATTCCTTCATAGTTGTTTCGATAATTGAAGGTTCTAAATACAATCGGTTCCCATAACTTTCTGTACTCGACCAACCTACTGAAATGCAAATAGGGATTACAAATGTTTCCTAATGCCACATAAATTCCCCATTCTTATCAGTGTTGTTGTTAATTCTTTATTGTCATCTTCCACTTGTATCCTCTTCTATGGTTTCTTTCTTCTAGATGATGCTACTTCCATCTTTCTTCTTCCTCCTTGGGTCTTTCTCAAGGCTAGGCTCCTTAATTTGATTGTTGTGAGGTTGTAAACTCTTATTTTCTCATATGAATAAAATCTTCCCAAGACATTGATTTCTTGCCTCTCTAAGGACTCATAGACCAAGTTTGATGAGACCATGGTGGACCAATGCCTCCTACTTCCCTTTCTTTACTTTGGAGCTCATTTCTTTTAGGGATTGTAATAAAGGGTTGGGAATATTAAATGTGATAGAACATGTTCCTTTTCCAATGAAGAAACATGAAATGGTAAGCATAAACAATACTAAGTCTCCCATCACAAGTAATTATTTCAACAAGTGCTAGGTAAGGGAGAATTTCCCTTTTTATTCCATTGTTATTTTCCTCTTGCTCCTTAAAGCTTTAGAAGATTAACTTCTTTGCATATGTGGTCGGATGTTTCTCTTCCTTGTCCTAAGGTAGACCCATTGGGATGCCCAAAACCCTACTAATGATTAACTCACTTACTTGGAATTTATTTCCTTTTACAATGACAATGTAATCCAAACCTTTGATGTTTTGGAAGCTAAGTGAAAATTCCAAAGCCATTTTATCATCGTACCATTGAAATCTATTAAAATACACCAAGTAGTTTGATTGCTAGAAAACCTCTACCATCTCAAGGTTATTACACACTCTAGATGTATCTATGGGATCCCTTCTATTAAATCAACTCCCCATCTTGCAATTTGATATGTGGCTTATTTAAGTGCTAGTTTATAAGGTTGAAACATAGGGAAAGCAATTGGTTTTTGTTATTCCTCAATATTTTGCAACAGTAAATGATAGAGAAAAGCTACTTAACCTTTGGTAGTTTAGCTTGAGAAGAAAATTTGAATGAGACTAGAGGTACAAGACATTGAAAATTTTAGTCGATTATAACAATATTATTGAGGATAGATGGAGAGAAAACACAAACTATGTTATCATCTTAATTTCACTCATAAGAGATATTCAAATAATAGTTAGACATATTAGTGGAAAAGAAAACAACATAATAAGTCTATCTCATGGCTACTTTACATCACCTAAAAAGATTTTTGGAAAACATTATAAAGAAATTTACCATACACTCGCATGGTTTTTCCTTTGAAAGCTACATAGTTCTACTCACACATGTGAGCAAGACATATTCGACACAATAAATAAGGAAGTCCTAACTCAAGTACCTATAGGTTGATGTACATGTGAATTTTGAGCTCTCGTCCCATGTATGAGTACTTTAGCCTCCCAAGTTGAGTGGTGAAGCTCAATTGCATCCAACCATTCTTCCTAGATGTTGTTACTCATATTCATGCCTTCCCATTGGATCGAGACATGAGTAATGTTGCTTCATTCCATTTGAGGAAGAAGAATTGAAAGGTTTTGTTGTGAGAATGAGATTGAAGATCATCTGTATTTCACTCTCATCTCTATAATCTAGGACTCTCATACTTATTTGATTTATTTCATGAAAGAATAAAGACTTCTCCATTCACCATTGTTAGAAAGGGATTTCAAGAAGTTAAAATGCCCATTCTAAGGAGAGTGGTGGAGCTCATTTGCATCAAACCATTATTCCCATCTATTATTTCTCATATTCATGTATTTCCATTGGATCAAAATATGAGTAATGTTGCTCCCCTCCATCCTTTTCTTTTAATGTTATTCTTGTATTTTAGTTTGTAGTTTAATCTTATGTATGTTGTTTTGCTTCATTTTCATTATATATTTTGTCGTAGTAATATTTTTATGTTGGTCTCACTACTAACCATTGTCTTGTGCATAACTAACAACATAGCTTTACAAAGTTGATTTTTCTCACCAGTGGAACAAAATCTACCAAATACACTGGAATTTAAATGTATAGAAACAAGTAGTGCCCAAAATGGTATGCAAAAGATAACGATACCAAAAATTCAAGGTTTTGCAAGCTTTGGACATTCCAACATTCAAGCACTGGCTTTATGGAAGAGTAGTTTTCATACCTAGCCTTCAACTTTGAGACCAAGATATAACTCACACTTTCCACATGAAAATAATGTTTCACCATTTTTGTGATAGTCCCTGGGATTCAAAAGTTTATAGGGATATAATTTATTTGTGTGTCAAAATTTGGTTTATTTTGGGTGGCAAAGAGTGCTGCACTCAAATGAATGACAACCTTATGTGCATGAAAATTCCTTAAGTTTGATCTATTACAACAATTTCTAAAAGCAACGGGGGGTGAGGTCCGCTATGGCCTCAAAGGACAAATAGAGCTATATTATTTGTGGAAGTTTGACAAAGCCTCTAATAACTATGCTAAAATGTATGCCCTCCTTCTAAAAATCAATTTTCCTACATCCTTTCCCATCCTATCTCTCATCATTATGGGGAATGCTAACCATACAATTAGATAATATTTCTCTTTTAACTACTTCAAATTCCAAGCTAAACTTTCTACACAAGATAATCATGGTAAGTATAGCCTCCTTCCCAAGCATCCAAGCTAGACACGTACTTAAGGACCTAACTACCACTGCAGATAAACTGGCTATCATTAGTCCATGGTCCCTGGAACAATGAAAGTAAATGGAATTGTGAAGGAAGCACCGGATCCCCTAACTCATGGTCATAAAGTTCAAACTCAAGCTCAAAATAATGATAAGGTTCACATCTATGAAACTTGGCAATCATTTAGCATATGAGAAAATTGGAAGGGTGTATAAGTCATAGCAGAGAAGAATGTATGCTCAGCACAGTGGCAAATGCCCAATGCAATCGGAAACCAAAGCGAGGCAACAGATTTCATACACAAGAATAGGTTGGCAAACCAGGTGAATGACTGGGAATACATCATGTTAGGGGCGTGGGGTGGACATGGAAGGACAACAAGAAGACATCACCCCCTCATGCGAATGGTCTGTGGGCGATTTTTAGATCGAACTAGGATTGCGATGCAGGGTGTGTGGATGGATAGGCCCATTAAATTTGTAATCATTCAACCTTTGCACTGCTCGAGTAATGATGCTACTGAGACGTGGATGGCTTCCATATCTTGGGACTTGGTATCTGCAAAAATCGATCTCTGGAAGCCAAAATAGCTAATGAACACCCTGGAATTTGCAGAGCCACAGGCAAAAAAATCAATAAGCAACAGAGGGCTAGTTGGCAGCCAAATGTGAACCAGATGGCAATAGGGCAAGTAATTCTTATTGTAGGAATGGCAGGCAGAAGAGGACAGGAGATAAGTATAGGGAACAATGCATAAACGATGGGCCTAGATGAGTGAATGGAAATCACTCTTCTAAGCAGGAACGTTGATAGTTATCAGCATAGGTTAACTCATTCACAGGAATTTTATCTTCTCATCGTCAGCAGATACAGGAATTTAGAATGGAGATCCGGGGACTTCAGCAACAATTGCACATTATTCAACGGAGAGAACGCCAGGACATTTTGGCTCCGATGTCTTCCGCCAACTTAGCACACACCACACCACCTGGACTGGTAGTATCAATGGAGAATCTAATAATCATAGATGATTAGTGGTAATGTCTTTGGTTTTTAGTTTTATTTAATGCCAACAAAAAGTTGTCAAGACATTTTTGGAATCTGGTAGTATAATTAGCATCCTTACAGACATTTTTGGAATCTGGTAGTCCGGACAGTGGTACAGGAAGTATGTCAAACTTAGACTAGCCTCTAAAACGTTTGTCAAACACTGCTCCTTATTAGATTAGCCTCTAAAAAATTTGTCAAACACTGCGACTTAATTACGAACGTATCTTGAATGAACATTTGTATGGAGTTTATAAACATAAAATACTTTGTTATTGTTAAAAAAAATGGTAAAACGAGGTTTTGTAAAAAAAATGGCCAGGGAATTTTATCAACAATTTTAAGGTGAGTTAAAAAATGGTAAGACAAAGTTTTGTGAAAAAAAATGTCTAGGGAATTTATCAACAATTTTAGGGATTTAGGGTTGGAGTTTTGAAGGTAATATTAGTTTTAACTTTCTAATTGATTATTATAAATATATTCTTAATAAAAATAAAAAAAAGATGCAATGGCTAGTATGTCTACACACTTATTTAACATATAGAATTTATAGTGTATTATAGATTTATAATTTTACAATACAATATATATATTGCATAGCATCAATAAACCTTTAGTTTAGTAAAATTGGATTAGAATACAATTGTAATTTTTTAACTGGAATTACAAAACCATGTGCTAAACCACCATTTGTCACAAAACCATGAAAAGCAAAAATTATGTGTCGAATACCACAAAAAAATGACGTAAAAAACTGCCCAAAATTATTTTCCTAGGGTTCCAGCGCCACTGCACCACCATCCTACTGCATTCGATGAATATTAATCGTGAATGGGCCTAATCATGCAAAGAATATAACACATACACAACAATTAGTAGTTGATTCAAGAGAAGTTCTAAAAGTTTGTAGGCTAGACCCCTGCCCTTTTGACCTCTTGTCATAGTTCCAAGGAAAAAAAAGTATATGTTGGACAAACCTTCAAGAAGAATGGAAGAGAGACAAGACTTTTTTTGTTGTTGTGGTGTGTCTCTGAGATTGACTTTTCACAACATACTCCTATAGCTTTATTTGTCCTTGGTAACCTTGAGTTGATCTTAGGGGCTATGTCACCTCTTTGAACCTTGATTCTGCAATGTGTAATGGACTTTGTAGGGCATTATATATTCTTGCAAAGCTTGTGAGCAGTGTATGGTTGCATGTGGTAGCTCAAAGAATGTCTTTTGGATGTTTTAGTACGCATGCATTTCCTTGTGATGATCAATCTATATCTTTGAGTGTCTTCTCCTCCTAATCTCAAAACACTTTGAATTATCAATTTTGTTCTTTTGATACCAGTCTATCCACCATTGGTTATTCGTCCAACCCATTGCATATAACGACGCTTTTCCCTTACCAATCACCGATTATTTCAATCACACCATTAGATACTTTAGACACTTCCCTCCCCCCATCCCCACTACATAGAGGTGCAAGACTCACCTTGCAAGTTAATATGGAGGGTTTTGTTGTAGTTAACATTACTAAATTATGAGGATTGTGATTAGTTATTTAATGAAAATGAATTGAACTCTTAGTTAGTGACATACCTTCTATTTTGTTGTATCAACCTGCATCCATATAAGTTGTTTGGGAATTCTAATGAAGAATTGTGTAAGTTCTTTCTCCTAGCAACCCAATGTTTAACATAGCTTGAGATCCAACTAGGATTAAGGTTTTTGCATCCTTCAATCATCAATCAATTTTAGGGCTTTAGATACTCTAGAATCTTCTTGAAAGTCCACTTTTGACTATCCCCAAATGCATGAGTAATGGGCACTGACTGTTGATATTTCTGGTAGAAACAAACTATAACAATTTTCTTCAACGATAACTACTTCTAATGATCTATTAGCATCAATTACATATAACATTCAATATTATCAAGCAATTATACATAAGAAAATTTCAACCATTTAATTACAATAGAGCAATAGAAATAACAATGAGACAATGAGACAAGAGACACAGAAAATTAGTCCTAAGGTCAGGGCAAAACCCACAAAAGAAAACCTAGAAATCTTTCCTTATGAGAGAGAGTCAATGTTCATCAATCCATCCATAAACAAAACAACAAAATAACAACCAGTAACAAGAGTTTCCCGCAAGTGTCAAGCCTCTCCTCCTTCCCTCTAAAATTTGGCCTCCTCATGCTACTTTTTTGGTTGAATTGGAGATAAAATATAGATCCCTCAATGTGTCAAAGTGAGGAGGAGAGCTCTCATATTATTGGTCTCCAAATGGTGTCGAATAGATGCCTCAAAGGGGCCTAGGAAACTTTGGGCCGACTTGAAACTTGTGGAATAATAAATATAAATTCAACTTTTCCTTTTTCTTTGTTGATGAAAATATTAACTATGGCTACTAAAATTCCAACAATAACATGGCATCCCGTATGTATCTTTATGGTCAATAGGTAGGTCAAATTGCAAGAGGAATAACTTACACATATGAACTTCGATTAAGGTGATTTTCACGTCATTGTATATCTTTTGTTGTGTAAAAAACAACGTCAAGGAGTTGGAAGCTATGCTAAAAAAAAATTGAACCTAAAAACATTGTTTGATGCCTCAAACAAGCTCTAAAAGTTTCAAGACCCTACATCACCAAACTAGAACCTGCTACTAAAATGGACCTTGCAAACCAATTGCTCATTTTTTTCCACCAAAAAAGTACCAAGTTAGATGACAAATTATATAATGATCCATTTTTATCATAACAAGTGACGGGTTTTCTCACTACTAGTTGACAATTAAGTTATGATAGGTTTTGCCACTTTAAAAAAAAAACTTTCAATTATTTTTTAGAAATGCATTATGATAATTAAAATTTAAAACATAATCTTGAATATAACATTCTCAACTCTACAATGGCACAGTGTTCAATAGAACTTTTCCAACTCTACATGCTACTAAAAAAATTAATAATGAAAATCATCATTACACCTTGAATGACAAAATATAAGTCAATTTATGGACTCATACATCAAACATATCAACAAATAGTGAATAAACTTCAACACAATATTAACCAATGTTGCAAATTTTATGTATAATGAACAAATGGTTGCCCTTTAAAAAACTAAATCAGCAAACGAACAATAAATTTTGAAACAATATTAACTAATGTTATGAATTTTATGTGTAACTAAAAAATGGTTTCCCCCTTGAAAGAGTGAGTTTGAAAAAATACTATAAAATGCATAAATGTATATTTATGGTAACACAATATTTTTTGTTCATGAGAACAAATGTATACGTTCCAATTAAAATGTGACATTAATGGGAGCCTTGATCCTGTTAGACATGGTCAAAGGTGCATACTCATGGAATTCAAAAATAGTTTCCCATGGCATTTCAATTTCCTAACCGATTAAAAGATTAACTCACTTCAACTAATGTGTTATTCTATCTGTGACAAAAATGTATTGCTCTATGATCATGGCTGTTGTTGTGGCTAGATATTGTCAATTAAGCTAGAGATTTGATCAGTGACCAAAATGTATTATTCTATGATTGCCACTATTGTTGTGGCTAGATATTGTCAGTTTGTCGTTGTGGCTACATCTTATTGCTATGTTTCACTAGAGATGAGAAAAAACTTCAGACTTCCAAACAAAGAACAATTATCATGGTTCAAACAATCCTCACCATTGTGTGTTTTAACAATTACCATGGTTCATGCAATCCTCACCATTGTGTGTTTCTAATTATAATTGAGGTCAAGGACCATCACAATATATCAAGAATAACCCATTTACTCTACTAAGTCCTATGAAATTTTGTCTCTAAATACTTTTTGGGCACACATTTAAATGATGGAAAACAATTAATCTCTTTCACATTTTTCCTTAGTGTCTCAGTGTTTGAAAGAACGCAAAAGTAGAGATACTATTTTTTTAAAATAAAATAAAGAAATATAAAAGAATGATATTTAGTTAACATGTTAAAACTACTTTTCTCACCTCTAATTTGTCACACAAACTCAAGATAATGATACAAAAATAATCATTTTTACATTTTAACCACACAACACAACTCAACTTCAAAACTAAACACTCGTTCATTACAATGAAATATAAAATAATCTATTAGTGACACTTCTAATTTGTTACTCAAACTTGAGACAATAATGCGTGAATAACCATTTTGGTGTTTTAACCACATTAAAAAAAACACATAATATCATTGAACACTTGTAAAAAATATTTGTTACAATTGTTGAAAAATAAAGTAGCTATATCACTTATGACATATGACTATGCTCATGATCTTATTATTAATATCGTGGAAGGCTTTATAACTCTTTGTGGTTGGCACCTTATGCATCCTGAATTGAAGATGCAGTAGTAACCTTAACTTGCATGTGACCTTGTTGAAAATGATTCATTACCCTTAACCAAAGGCAGTAATGCAAATATTGATGCATATTATAACAATGACCATGTGGTATGACTTGATAGTGTTCTTTCTCTTATTATACATATGAATGTGACTTTAATTACAGTGACAATGATACATGATTCTTGACAATGAATTGATCCATTGCCCTGAACAATATCACTATAAATTTGAAAAGCATTGATTTATATAAGTATTCAAGGCAATAGAAGATGACATTATGACTTGGTAATGATTTGAGTGTCACATCCCTTATAGTTGGGTCTCACCTCAATTGATTATTCAATTATCAACTATAATAGATGAAGCTCTCGAATTAAGAAAGGATTTGTTAAAGCTATGTCAAAAGGTAAACACTACCTCTGCTATATAGAATTAACTTTGACAATAATCATGTGAAAATACTATGATACAAAAAGAGTCATGTATTCATCTAGATGTGCAAGTTCCCTGTAGTTGAATATCAAGTCATATTGGTGTGAAATTATCGCCGAAATTTTGTGTATATGAAAGAAGATGTTATAATATGGATCTGCAAAACCCTAGTAGGGGTTGATCATAAAATATCCCTAGGATTTGTGAATCCCTAAGATGATTGCAACCCTTGTTTGACCTGATAGGTCATTAGGGTTTTGAATCTTTTCTGGTCAATAAATTGACTACTATGTGCCTATAGATTGATTAAATAAAATAACCCTAGAAAGTTCTAGCATCTTGATGTTGGGGTTAATTTGAAGGTTGAAATCAAGAGGGCTAAAGATCAAGAGAGAGTTGTTTTGATGAGAAAAAGATAAGTACTACCTTGTGTTTCTTCTTATTATTACTAACAATGGATTGTTTGTAAACCCTAGGTAGGGTTTGGATAAAGGTTTATGAACCTTACCCTAATTCCTTGTTGATATCGTGCACTCCATAATGACATGGATAATATGAGCCTCATGATGATATATCCTTCTTAATGTAGTAGATTCTTTAATGATGATGATGAAGACATGGAATTGTTGATGACATGAACTCATTGATGATGAATTGGGCTAGATATAAACTTCATGATAATCCTTAATGATGAATTATGTGTATTTTATGATGTTGACGATGTGTACTCCTTGTTGATGATGATAAGTACTCGTTGCTGACAATGATGTATGAATAATTAATGACGTGAATGACGTGATTGGATTCCTTGATGGTGATCTAAACTCCTTGATAACATGAACTCCTTGATGATATGGACTCCCTGATAATGTGGACTCCTTAATGATGTGAACTCTCTAATAACAATGATGCCTGTAAAAATTTCACTACCAAAATCCTATTGCAGCAACTAGTATTATTTCTCCTAATTGTTAATTATTTAACAATTTTTTTGTCACGAAAAATATCGAATCAAACACGCTGCAACCTTCACAAATAAAATTATGTAGAAAATAAATAGTGCTGGAAGCTGGGAAATTACTAACACACGCATAATATTTGACACAATTATTTTTGGACAAATGTTCTCAGGAAAACCCAACTTGGGAAAAGAAGTGCAGCAGTGAGAAAATTTTGAGTACAATCTGGATGCCGAAATCTGGTTATCCTGTAGAGAAAAATATTGGCAAAAATACTAGAGGGAATTTTACCCTCAATCGGGCAATTTTGGCACTAGAATGCCTCTGAAAACAAGTCATCCAACTAGGCTTGCGCAGGCTCTACATCACTCTATAGTTGCTTGCTCTGCATGTTGCCTGAACTGTCTGCTAATCAACCTGTCTTTCCTGCTGGTGGCTGGGAAAATTAATCTTTGCCACACTAGGACTCCTTCTTGACCTCTGGAACTGAAGACGTCTTCCCCTCTTAGAAAATCAAACTTCCTTCTGAGGCTTATTCATTGCTTTTGCGCAGGCTCCTAGAAAGATCTCGACCTCTCTGCAAATGCACTCGCTGGATATGGAAATATTCCTTCAACCTCACTGTCTCTGCCCCTCACTCATTGCTTCGATCTTTGGCTCTCTCCAGCAACTGACTGTTGCTACTCTTGAAATCTATTTGTCGAGGAAATCTAACTGCTCAAGTGTATTCTCCATAACCACATTGATCTTCTCTTATAATCCAAATTTGGAGCACCAACGACCAAGATTAAAACATAATCGATGGCTAGGATCATCTCTGGATCGATTCGTGTGAGTTTCTAGACTATTCTCACCTTATATCAGTTAATAATGATTAATTAACCATATTCCCTAAGTTTATACTTAGGAAATACTTAAAAATTGTTAATAATCTAATTGAAACACTTCTAGGTGGAATTTCCATAAACTATTCTAGGTTTTGGAGATCTCATGTATTCTAGCCTCTCCACCAAATTTTGTGGCTAGAAAACCTCTGATACTACAAAAACTAACACTCCCTCTTAGCAAGGAATGTGTTCAAGTGCTGCACATCCTAGCACAACACCCTGTCTCTAAATCATCACATTGTTGATGTTTGGATGTTGCTGCCCACCAACTACTGCACAACTCTGATATATGTTGCATCTGTGCTATTGCTGATTGTGATGTATTGTGCTCAACACTACATCTGCACTACAACTCTATTGTTGTTGCTACTACAACATCTACAACTAAAAAAAATCCATTATACTGAATCATTTGTGATCAGTATGATGCATATGCCTCTCGAGTCTCTGACTGCTACTAGCCTCTACACTGTCTCTTAAGGTTTTGCGTTGATGTTGACTTTGCACTGCTTCCAACTCTACACTGCGATCCCTGACATCTGACTTCTACTGGTTTCTGCAACTGTCACTCTGGCAGCTGACTGCGTCTACTGCCACTGATGGATCTTGCTATTAAATACTTTGGGCCCCCATACCTAGGTATTGATCCATGAGGTGGACTCCTCAAGGACCCCAATTTGTAGCTCTCTAGGGCTAAAACTCCAAGTCACCCCAACTCACTTCTAGAGGTATACGGGCAATCATACCGAAGTCTTCCTCCAACCTAGAGGAAAGCCTGTCACTTTCTGTTGAAGCTTCCTGTCGGTCTTGATTCTTCTCCTTATCCTTCTTTCTGAGAGGACACTGGGTACTCTAGTGGCCAAACTTGCCACACCTGAAGCACTTGACCTTTGACAGGTCCTTCTTCTTCTTCTTCTTCTTCTTCTTCTTCCCTTGTCCCTAACTAGGACCCTTATATGTGAGGGCCACATTCTCCTCCTCCTTCACCATCTTCAACCTGTTGTTGTTGTTTTCACAGATGGAGCTCTTTAAAAGAGCTCGTCTCATCTCAACTCCTCTTGCTGCAACTCGGCCCACATCCTGTCCCACCTTGGCAATGTATCTTTGCCCAAGATACTTTGGACGAATACCTAGCACTCCTATAAGACATGGTTGAGTGCCAATCACACTAGCTCCGTGGGTTGAAGCGTTGCCCCAACAACTGGTCTTGGACCTCCTGAATCTTGGTAAGGAAGGGATCTATGCTTTCCCATTTCTGCATCTGGATGCATCTCAAATTCTCCTCTAGAAACATCTTTTGCTGCTCGGAAGTACCCTAGTATAACGTGGAGAGAGCATCCCACATCTCTTTGGTCATTCCCTTGGCTGCTATATGTGAGACAATATGGTCTCGAACTCCATCTATGATCAACTTCTTTTCCTGCGCCATGTCCTTCCTATATTCCTTCAACGGATCTTCATCCTGAGGAACTTCCACTACATAATCAATGTAGGATTTTAGGCCATATTCATCTAGAAGAAAGGACATCTTAGCCTTCCAGATGGTTGAGTTGGATGATCTGTCAAACCTATCCTAATCTCAGAGCCCTACAATGGCCATCTCAAAAACTGTCAAAAACTCCCTCTTTCCCTCTGCTTAATTACTACTCTGCTACTCACACTCCCTTCTAGAATGCATTGATCTACTAGTTGATACTGCCAATCTGCCTGGAAATTCAAACTTCTGAGAATCGAAGTTCCCTGAGGAAAATTTTCCCTCTAATGTGTGCTTTTCTCTCTTCCACCCAACGTTGGTTTTTCTCTAGCGAACTGCTTCAAAACCCTCTGAGTCCAACTAGAAATCTTCTAAGTGAAAAATCTGAGTTGCTCCCTCTGTGAGCTAGAATCACTCAAACTAGAAAATCGAATTTTTATGCCTCTACTCAGAAAAATCAAACTTCCTCAAGCAACTCGCTCTGATTGGCAATGGACTATGCTTCCCTTGGGAATTTTGACTCACTGCTCTTTACTGAACAACGAAATTCCTTCTTTCGCTTCTGAGCTCCCCAACTGATCAATCACGTTTCGATACCATGTGATAATTTCATTACTGAAATCCTATTGTAGAAACTGGTTTTATTTCTCCTAATTATTAATTATTTAACAATTTATTTGCTACGACAAATATCGAGATAAACACACTGTAACCTTCACAAATATAATTTTGCGGAAAATAAATAGCGTTGGAAGCTAAGAAATTACTAGCACACACATATAAAATTTGACACAATTATTTTTGGACAAATATCCCTGGAAAAACCAAACTTGGGAAAGTTGGTGTAGCAGTGAGAAAATTCTGAGTACAATATGGATGCCAAAATCTAACTATCTTGCAGAGAAAAATACAGGCAAAAATACTAGAAGGAATTTTTCCCTCACTCTGGGCAATTCCGACGCTAGACCTCCTCTAAAAAGCAAGTCGTCCAGTTGGGCCTGCACAGGCTCTGCGTCACTCTACAGTTGCCTGCTCTTTGTGTTGCTCGAACTGACCGTTAATCAAGTCGTCTTGCTTGTTGCTGGCTGGGAAAATTGTTCCCCAACACTCTGGGACTCCTTCTTGGCCTCTGGAACTGAAGACGCCTTCCCCTCTCAACAAATTGAACTGCCTTTTGAGGTTTCTGCGCTACTTCTGCACAGCCTCTCTGCAAATGCACTCCCTGGATCTAGAAATGTTCCTCCAACCTCATTGTCTTTGCCCCTCACTCACTGCTTCGATCTTTGGCTCTCTATGTCAACTGGCTATTGCTACTCTAGAAATCGATATGTCAAGGAAATTGAACTGCTCAAGTGTAATCTCCATTACCACATCGATCTCTTCTCATAATCCATTGTTGGAGCACCAACGACCAAGATTAAAACATAATTGATGGCTAAGATCATCTCTAGATCGATCTATGTGAGTTTCTAGACTATTCTCTCCTTATCTAGATCAATTCGTGTGAGTTTCTTGCGTGCTGCTAACTAGGAAAATTCTTCTTTGACATTCTAGGACTCCTTCCCGACCTCTAGAACTAAAGATGTCTTCCCCTCTCAACAAATTGAACTTCCTCTTGAGTCTTTTCTGTTGTTTCTGTGTAGCCTCCTCGAGAAATCTCGACTTCTTTGCAAATACACTCGCTGGATCTAGAAATCTTACTCCAGCCTCACTGTCTCTGCCCCTCACTCAGTGCTTCGATCTCTGGCTCTCTATGGCAACTAACTGTTGCTACTCTAGAATCGATCTACCAAGGAAATCGAATTGCTCAAGTGTATACTCCATCACCACATCGATCTCTTCTTATAATCCCTTGTTGGAGCATCGACAACCAAGATTAAAATATAATCGATGGCTAAGATCATCTCTGCATCGATTCGTGTGAGTTTCTAGACTATTCTCACCTTATCTGGATTGAATCATGTCAGTTTATAAACTATTTCTTAAGTTTAGACGTAGGAAATATTTAAAAAATGGTTAATAATATAATTAAGACACTTCTAGGTGGAATTTCCAAAAATGATTTCTGGGTTTTGGAGAATCTCATGTATTCTAGGCTCTCCACCAAATTTCATGGCTAGAACAAGTCTAATGCTACAAAAACTAACAATGTGATGAGATTGACTCGATCTGAGAAGGCTAAGATCAAAAGGGAGCTCACACACTCTCAAAAGATAAGTATTGTCTTGTTTATTTCATTATGAGTCTTGGTTGTTCTTGTTCTTCTATAGCCTCCTAGTGAGGATTGCTGGTACATGATGGAAATTTCTAAGGTGTGGCAATCACTGAAGAACAATGTGACAAGAAGACTCATGATAGGCTCTATACTCCGAGGGAGCAAACAAGATCGACCTTATTGAAGCATGTTTCCATGAAGTTGGCTAGAAGTTTTGAAGACTAAGGTTGATCTATATATCCTCTGCTATGTAGAGAATTTTTTGTTTAAGAAGGAGTTGCTTTTGGCATGAGCCTAGTGTTAGAAAATCAAAAGGCAAAAAATATTTTCGTATCCTGACAATTACTTGTGATTTCTTTGAATTCTTATTATCTTCTTTTATCTTCTTATCACCAAATCGCTTCTAAAAACATAAGTACATGAAGATCAACACAACAAAGACACGGGATGTAGGCTCTCAGTGAGGGTTAAAGCCCCTCTTCCAAGGGAAAACCAAAAAATTATCTTCTCTTCCTTTAGAACCAAATCAAACGAGGCAACCAAGACATTTTGACCAATCCACCAAGTCAACCTTCCCAGATGATAGCGAAACTGCAAAAGTCAACTCAAGTCAAACTACTTTAATCCTGCAACAAACTCATATTTTGGCCCACATACTTCATATTTTTTCCCTACTGCAAATCTGCAACGTCGGTCGTCGTTCCCACAACCCAAAAATTCGCACGTGTGGTAGAAAAGAGATAATTTTGGCTTCCTTTTGCTTGACAAGTATCTCCTCCTTCACTAGGGTTCCTCCTCCTTTTCTAGGTATTTCGCACTTCTTTCTTCACTAAATTGTAGATCGAATTTTTGACTGGATTATTGCTCAAATAGGTTGAATTGAACTGTGTTTATAGTCTTCCTATGAGGTCGAATTTCTTCAATGAGGCCAATGTGTCTTTTCTTGAGGCCGACTTGGTGGAGGCATAAAATACAATTTTGACTCAAAAAAAAATAAAAATTCTTGACATACAAAGCCTAAGAAGGGTCTAGAGATCATAATGACAAGGTCTATGGCTCATGACATAAACCCTAGAAGCACTCAATGGGCATTTTGACCTAGAAATAAAATAAATAAAGCATGAAACCCATGCTTATAAATTAATTTTCTTTTACAATAAATTTTATTTTCTTTCTTTTGACAAATATATTACATCATGACTCAAATACAATTATGAAGATTGATGCTAGTTACATTTCTCAACACCTAGTGATATCTTGGCACAATGGACTGCGGGGCCATCGATATCTCCCTGATGAATGATTTGAAGAAGCTAGAAGACTCTGATGTTGATTTGGTTGATTCACCGACTGGTTTGTTGATTTATCAACCTAATATTATTTGTTGGATTCAATTATGGTCTGCTTGATTATTATCCGTTAGATTTAGACATTCACCTCTATGAGAAGCCACCTATAGTCTATACTATGGTTTCCAGTGATTTCTTTTATGAGAAGCCACTACTAAGGTCTATTATTATCTGTTGATGTTTGCTTCCAAGAGAAGCCCTCATTAAAGAAATTTTGAGGTCTAAAATGGGCCTCCTAAGACAAATGTACAACCAAAATAAACTTTATAAGAACCAATAGGATTCAAGATGATGATGCCAACCATGGGGGATGATTCGCCTTTTTTGAAGTAAAAAAGTAAAAAGATTAAAAAATAATAAAACTATTTTTTAAACTCATATTTTCAACTTATCTCCTTAAAGTTTTACTCAAATTTCGAGTGAGAGTACTCGTTGGATGCAAAAATTAAATCATCATCCAAAGAATACACATGTTGCATACTTTCTATGGACCCTGCTACACGAAAAATGAGAAATACATGGAAAAACGTGATTGCAATCACGTTTTTCATGTATTTCTCATTTTTGGTGTAGCAGAGTCCATAAAAAATATGCAACATAGGTACTCCTTAGATGAGGAATCAAATTATGCATCCAACGAGTGTTGGCATTGGAAATTTGAGTAAACCCATAAGGAGACAAGTTGAAAAAATAGTTTTTTTTCCCCTCTAAAATTTGATGATGTAATCTAATCTTATTTTATTATTTTCACTATTATTTCATAATTTCCTTAGAAGGCCCATTTTAGACCTCAAATTTCCCTAATGGGTTGAATCTAAATAAGAAATTGAATGTTGTTGCGTTTGAGATCCATCATGGCTACATTTCTAATGTTGAACTGGTTGTTGATATTTATATGAAGAAACCAGAATGACTAAGAATCCTCTTAAAGAAGGAGCACTGATTACATAGCATCATGGTTAGACCATCTCTTGTTGGTTGTATACTGTGAAGCATTGTTGTCCGGGAGATGTATTAATGATTCCTCATGTAGGATGTATGTCGTGAGACATTGTTGTTCAGGAGATGTATTGATGATTCCTCCTATAGGTTGTGTTGCGAGACATTGTTGTCCAAGAGATGTATTGATGATTCCTCCTGTAAAATGTGTGTTGTGGGATCTTATGGTTTGGGAGATGCTCTGTTGGTTCCACTCTTAGGTTGTTCCATGAGAACTCATGGCCAGGGAGATGCTTTGAGATGGATGTTATGTATATTTCCTTATGATGAGTTTGAGAGAGAGAGAAACTTGGGTTTTTTTCTCTTCCTTAGGTTGTGGGACATGATACCTATGGATTGATCGAGAAGATTTATTTTGAAAAAGAATGAAAAACAACCTCCCTAGCTAAGAGTGAGTGTTGAAAAATAAAGTAGTGATTGTCAACATTTTTCATTCGAAACATGGAGGAAAATTAAATTTTTGACATTTACAAGTCCACTCCAAGAATGCTTCATGTCAGCCCCATTAGGGCTAACTAGCCCTCACATAACACATATTATAGCTTATTCATCCTCATTTGGACCCACAAATTAATCAAGAAAAATCAATTTGCAACTACAAGAAATATATTTCACACGTGTGAAAAGGAAGAACGGTTCACTTGATTTGTGTTGACCTATTTTTTATGGACTGAAGTTGACCAAATTTTTATCTTGGGCTTTTTGCTTATGTTTGGGCTACCATATTGTGTTAACTAGAAGGCCGAAAAATTTTAGAGACATGGATACTTTTGCTGACTACAACTTTGCACCTTTAAGGTGACATCGACCTAAAGCTGACCTTGGGTTTTAACTGCAATTATTGGGCTGAGTTTGTAAATTGTTCGTGGACACTTCTAGGGTTACGTCAGTTCCATTTTCGACCTCTCGTCACAGTGACTACAAGCCAAAGTTCCGGCCTCATTATGCAAACCTTATCTATTAGACCAAAGTGGTTTCTCTCGTTTTATGAGCATACTTTGATTGATGACTAATTTGGATTTGTTGGAACGTTTTGATGTACTATATGTTGAAAAGTGTAACAAGGTTTGGTCTTCATAATGACATGTGTAATCGTGATTTTATGTAATTGATGTAAAGAAGAAAAATAAAATTATTTTTGTAATGCTTGAGTCATGGGTTTCATGCTCAAGGAATTTTATTTCTAGTTAAGGCTCCCATTATAAGCTTTTAGGATTATTCACCATGTCATAAAGTCTATAACGTCCATGTCAAAGATGAAAGACCCATTTGGGCATGTAATCTATTATAAAAGAAAATTTGTGAACCCTCCTAGACCATGTCTCAAGTTCACCTTGAAGTCGGCTTTAAGGTAATTTTAGAAAGACATGTCAACCTTGTCACTGGGAGACGTCAGCTCATTTTGAAGAGAAAACCACTATTGTAGGAATTTAGAGGGTAAGTTCCTTAGATCAAACACTGACGGTCATTGCTCACAAACAAATCACAGATCTATACACTAGTATTTGACATTGTTAAAACTCTCAAAGAGGGGAACAGTCCACGGCCCAAGGGAACGTGGCCACTTCAGGCAATTTATTAATATAAAGAAAGAAAATTTACATAAGCTTCTCTCATAAACAGTTACCGGACAAATGACCCTCCATGCTCTTTAAATAGAGATTATGGACCAATCGAGTGTTAAGTCGCAGATCAAGTGTCGGTAATACCGAGGAGAGAATGAACCGTCAGATCACTACATATCCTGACCGTCAAATTATATGTTACAATTGTACATAATAAATTAACACACTTTACCTAACTCTACGCTAGACCAAGTTATACTTAACTATTTCCTATGTGTCGAAATATCCTAACATCCCCCCTTAAGAACAACTTGGGACAGGATTGAAGAATTTACAAAGGTGACACAATAGGAGACTATTTCCTATTTGTCAGAATATCCTAACATCCCCCCTTAAAAACAACTTGGGATAGGATTGAAGGATTTACAAAGGTGACACAATAGGAGAAGGAATGAAGTATTAGAGCTTATCCCCCCTTAATGATAACTTTCCTAAACTCCAAGAATAGATCGAAGTATGGTAAACTTCACTTCTGTGAGAGTCTTTGTAAAGATATCAGCAACTTGATCATTGGTTGAACAATATTGCACTTCAAGAACACGATCATGAATGAACTTTTTGATAAAGTGTATGTGTAGCTCAATGTGTTTCAGGCATTGATGTTGAACTGTATCTTTGCATAGTTGAATGGCACTTTGATTATCACACCAAAGTGTAGTTGGATGTTGCTGATAAAGGCCAAATTCGGACAGGATCTGACGAAGCCACAGGGCTTCCTTATTGGCTTCAACTGCACCATGATACTCTGCTTCTGCCAAAGAAATAGATATGGAACTTTGTTTCTTACAAGACCATGTAATAGGTCCTGAACCAAGAGTGAATATATAACTTGCAGTAAACTTTCGATCATCAGGGTCACCAACCCAATCAGAATCAGTGAAACCAATCAACAATGGAGATGCTCATGCACTGTAATGAATCTCGAACTGAACTGTACCTGGAATATATCGAAGTATTCTCTTAGCTTCTTTCCAGTGACTTTCATGAGGTTTGTGCATAAACCGAGCAACAAGACCAATGGAAAAGGAAAGGTCGGGACGGGTATGGGTTATATACAAAATTTTACCAACAAGTTGACGGTATAAGGTAGCATCAACTTCAGGGGTAGTGTTGACGAGGTAAACTTCGCTTACGTAGGCGATCCCTACTAGCCCAAATAGGGTCTAGCAACAAACAAACAATGTCATAACGCAGGTTCCTAATTACACGAATGAAAAGGCCGGAGATAAGAGCCTACCTGGATTCCAACGCTAGGATCTGAAGAAGAAGCGTCCCCGTTCCTCAAGCTAGGCAGATCACAATCCCTCCACGATCTCCGCGGATGAACACCTGCACATGGAAGAAACGAACAGATACAAGCATAGAAACCGGCATACGTAACTAAACATCAGTCAGAAAGGACATTACTCGCATTAACATGATGGAAAACGGAGTGGAACCATAATCATAATCATCTATTAAATAATGAACGAAGAAAGATTACAACCAAGTTCTGACGTCGCAGTCTCCTTCGGACGGGTCTCCGGTCGTCCACGTCTCGCAAAGCTCGCCAAGGAAAGGGAAAACCTCTCCAGAGTCTCGTGACAATGGTCTCCTTACTTGAGTCGGCCTTAAGGGAAAGAGAGGGTTCTTTACAACACAAAGGCTCTTGGGAATATGGAGATTCAGAGCTTAGGCACTTCAAGACTAGCTTGCCATTGATTTGAGCAAGCTTTTATAGATGAGGAAGGAGGAGTTGGGATCCCTATTATTATGGGATTGGCCCTATCAACAAGGAAGGTTCCATGGGAGGTGGCAAAACCACTTCCCTCCATAGAACTCCCGTAGCCAACCTCCCAACTCAAGATAGGTGATGGTTTATGGATTTGTTAGAACTCAACTTCCGCCATCCTTATTTAAAAAACAACTCCCAAATTGGGTGGCGCGACTACGGCTCTATGACAGAGCGCCAAGTGGCGCGACCCCTTTGCATTAATTTCTCCATTGGCGCGAGGACTGAACTGCTTGCCCGCGCCAATGCCAAAAGGGCTGTTTTTCCTGACTTCTGCAAGGAGATGTCTCAAGGGAAAATGAAGCTCATGTTCAGAGGGATACATTGATGATGATTTCAAGGCATGACAATGTCCACAGGTCACAGAATGGGTACTCCATTGTGCGGGATGGGGAATGGTAAGGATAGTGACAAATTACTGTGTAACAGATGCCCCCTAAAGTATGAGGCCCGAGAGGGAGAGGGGTGAAATGCTTTACGAGAACATGTCCAACTGAAAGCCCGCCGTCGGAAAACCTGCGCAGAAAGATACAACTGATATCTCAAGTACATGATATATAAGTGGTATGGACGCAGCCATCCGAAACAGAGTATGCTATAATCCGGATCCAGGGTATGGGCGCAGCCATCCAACTAAGATCAAACAAATAGACTCGGGTATGGTCGCAGCCATCCGATCAGTGAGTCATGTACATAATGATAATAATCCACAATCGCAGCCTGGGTTACAACAGACACAATCCAGGGTCTTGCGCTCCATCTCGACCCAAACAAGTACAAGTTCGAGCATGTGAGTATGTGAGCTGATGTCGAACATGCAAGAACCTCGTCTGATTACCAGCCAATGATGAAAGCTGTTAACAGACGCGAGAGAAACCACCAATAATGACAATGGTCCTCAAGGTACTACAGGTACAATCTACGGCGTATGAATAAATGAGTTGACGTCGAACACCCGCAGAATCATCCGATCGGAAGTCAATGATGTAAACTTCACGTCGAATGCGACGAACCTGCCATTGAGGCATGCAGGCTCCAAGGTACCATCAGGAGTCTCTAGACCAACTTCCTGGATAATGAGTTGAAGTCGACAGGAAGTGACCTTGATCAAAGGTGGGCCATAATGATTCCCACATCATCGACACGAGACAGAGGAACATGATGTTTTTTGTTGTGAATCAGGATCGTATGAGAAACAGAGGAAGGTTGATATTTGCAGAGGCCAACTTCTCTTGAACATATGAACGGCACGACAATGGACTTGGCAGTATTTGACATCAACGGATCAGAGGTCATGGCGACGAGGCAGTGAACAGATGAGAGGTCAAAAGAGATTACCCAAACCCATGGAGGCCAAGTGAAGCAACGAGATGAGATGTCCCCAACCCGACACGAATGCAGACAAGTGCCATGTTCAAGAGCGACATACTGCCGACGACAACGACGATGGTTCCACTTTTCCCCCACCATTTCTGGCGAGTACCCCAATTATTTTTGATAACAAGATTGAAGGGGATAGCATATGCTTGTGATATAAGTCCGCCCTTCGGGCGAATCCATCCTAGTGCATTTAACGAGTCCTAGGAAGGAGAAACTCGGAGAACGTCATTTCGACTAGATCCAATGTCATCAGGGTTTAACGAGTCTGACAAAGGAAGAACTCGGCGTCTTTTCATGTTTAGAGAGTTTGAAAAGACAGCGGAAAAGAAAACTCCACAGGTCCCTTTTCGTAAATAGTTCCCCGGATCCGAAAAGGTAGAAAACAATATCCGGGAAAACCTCCTAGTCGCGATAGGCTAGGGTATTCCTTTTTCGTAATCGATCCAGCCCAGCCCGAAAAAGGGTTAAACTTATCCTGGGTGAATGTCGATTCGTGTCCATTTTAACGAGATCGAAACGACAAGGGCCTCGGCGATCTTTTCATATTTAGAGAGTCAGAAAAGAGCTGAAAGATGACTCCAGAGTGACTTTTTCGTGTATTTACCGAGTCCGAAAAAGTATAAAATACAACTCGTCTCCATCTTTTAAGTCGCAAAAACCTGCTGCTGCACATACCAAACAAGCTTAAAATCCATTTCGACATAACATATGCAAATATTTGATAAAAATAACTTTTTAAAGCTCATTTAACGTCGAAAAGTTATAAATATGTCTAATTGGTAAAAAATGAAATTACTTTTTACTATTTACCTTGTGGAAAGCAACAGTGGTCCTTTTGGAGCAGAATCTTCTGACGGTGATTGCGACCAATCCAGGCAACCATTCAGCTTCTCGTCTGTCACAGGTAAGAGGCGCTCCTTTGCTCTTCATTTCCATACATTTTTTAATGATTTCCCCTTAGAAATTGACTTTGTGTGGCCACTTTTAAAATTTTAGGGCCGGGCCCATTGGCGCGGGTATAGGGCACGGACCCGCGCCACTGGGCCCTTTTTACTAAAGGGCTCGCGCCACTTGGCGCGACTGTTAGCAAAACAGTCACGCCAGCGGCTGAACCTAATTTTCGCCTAAAATTTCGGTATTTACACCAAATTACTAGCAATTTGAAGCTCACCAAAGATCTAATCAGGGGTTTTTGACCATGTGAATGCAGATAATCACTTAAAATGGCAATCGAATGGAAGGAAGGAGAGCACGGAGATGAGGATGAAGAGGCCATGCAAAGCCAAGCTTGCATGAACGCTCTAAGAGACTGTGGATTAAAAAAGTTCTTCCTCACGCCATGTTTACGAGCTCAGCCCGAGCTCCTCCAATATCTAATCAGCATCTGGGATGAAAATGAACAAGTGTTCAGGCTACGAGACCAGGTGTTAGAATTGGAGGTCACTGACATTTATTTCATTACTGGATTGTCCCGCAGAGGTCCAATCTCTGTACTGACTGGGAGCAGACCATCCGGGGAAAAGATGGAACAGGTAATGGCGCGGGTGTGCCGAGGGGCACAAACAGGATCAGGAAGCAAGAAGGTATACATCTCCACCATCCCTGATCTAGCACTGAGAGTAGTTCTCCACACCATTACACGGGCTGCTGGGTCGCAGGCTCCGCACGAGGCCACGAAGACTCAACTCCTGTTAGCCTCAGAATGCATGGGTCCCCTACTGTTCAACTGGGCAGAAGCGGTAACCATCAACATGAAAAGGCAGCTCACAAAGTGCAAACAGGGGAAACTGAAGCAGTTCGGGTATGGTTCCATCTTGGTATCGTTCATTCTGGAACGCATACCAATCTTCCAGGGCCAAGGGGCCGCAGTGGCGAGTCCGGTACCACGAGAGACGCGAATGGCTCGCTGGGCAGCACTGATGCCCAGATCTGGAGGTGGCCAACAGATGTCCTGGAGGCCAGAGTTCTTTAGGTGGCTACGACGCCAACTGATCGTCGTGGAAGATTGGCCCTATTCGGGAACTGACTTTACTGGGGACCCAGATCTCCCACTACCAGAAGGAGATGACTGGGACGAGGAGCTGGGTAAGACCTCATATTTTTGATTTTATGTTTATATGTTTTTTTTTTGTTAACACACATTCGTCTTAACACAATTATATATGCATGCAGATGTAGGACCTGAGCGACCGGCCGGGATGTCTCCTATCTCCCGGAGGACACAACTCGCCCCTGAGATCGAGGGGGAAGGTACCGGAGGAGAGGAACTGATCCAGAACCTCGAGGGGATTGCCCATGGGATCCCAGACTATGCCCGACTATCAGACGTACCAATGGCATACCAGCACCACACGGTGGGAGTTCCGAACCGGATCCACCGAATCCTGAGGCGCCTAGTGCGTGCAGTGACGTGCTATCATGAGCACCATGCGGATTAGTCTTTAGGGTTTATGCCAGATCTATTTTTTGAGAGACACAGTGTCTCAGGATGTACTAAGACGATTATGTATATTTTTTGAGTTTTATGTGACACACTCTATGTAAACATTTCGATATCTATATATATACATATCTATTTCTGGATGAGTCTTTCCTTACATGTGATGATGATTTATAAATTGCGCAAATGTCTGTCTAATACCAAATTTGCTACTGCATCTGTTAATGTATTCAAATGCCTGGGTATATGATGATATGTAATATAGTCAAAATTCCTTTCCAGTAATCGAATACGCAAATACAGACGTAAGATGGACGGGTTCCTTACCGAATAGTGTCCGTTCAGCTGTAACATTACAAGTTGTGAATCTAGGTACACGAGCAATTCACGGATGCCAAGGTTTACTGCCTTGGTTAATAATTCCAACACGGCACTATATTCCGCGATATTGTTCGTGGTACGTCCTAAACACACACCTTGCAGGTTAATCAACTCACCAGCAAGATCGTAGATTACCCAGGCTGCGGAAGACAGATTCCTGGTACTGCGGGAGGCACCATCCGCGAAACCAACAAATGGATGAATAGACATCTGCACAACCAGGAAGACCCGATCAGCAGAAAGATGTTTACAAAGCACACCACACCATGCACACAAATGACAATCACACACCTATGTACACACACCACACCAAGAAATCACTTCATGCGTAGTACTTTTTAAGGTACAACCCATTCCTGGGCTGCGCCAGTGGAACTCCTTCGTAATCTATAAGCTCGTAGGCCCCATTTTTCAAAACGTGTTTTACTATATAGGGACCGTGCCACATAGGCTAGAGTTTACCGGCTCCAAGCTTCTCATGTGCCTGATCGTACAAGAGAACGAGGTCTCCTTCTATGAAAGAACAAGGAGAAACAGCTTGATCAAAATGAGTTTTGACCCTCTTCTTTTGTGCTTCGATGATCAAAGCAGCCAGTCGACGAGTTTCATCCAATCGTTCGAGATACAGAAGACGCTCTTCCTCAGGGGAAGTATCCGGTAAGAGCTCCAAAGCTAATTTAAGCGAAGGAATTTCGCATTCAACCGGCAGAGTAGCTTCTAGGCCAAACACCAATTGAAAAGGTGTGAACCCGGTTGCACTCTTAGCAGATGTTCGGTATGCCCAGAGAGCTGAGAACAGTTGGAGATGCCAACTGGATTTATGAATCCCAACTGTTCGCTGAAGCATGGTGACCAAGGCCTTGTTCACCGCTTCAACCTGACCATTCGCTTGAGGGTAGTATGGTGTTGAGCTGTCGTGACGCAAGCCCAACGCAGCAGTCAGCTCCGTCATCATGTAATCACGGAAATGAGTACCATGATCAGTGACGATGGCTTGAGGGACCCCGAATCGTGCAATAACATGGTTGAATATAAATGAAGCAGCCGTTCTTCCGTCAGCAGCTAGTGTAGGCATCGCCTCGGCCCACTTAGTGAAGTAGTCGACGACGACAATGATATACGCATGCCCCCCGGCCGAGTGAGGGTTACACGTCATAAAATCCATGCCCCATTTCGCAAAAGGGCCGACGGTAATAACGGGATGCAAAGGCAATGGTGGCGCGCGCATCTTGCGCTGAAAAATCTGGCACGGATGGCATTTACGGACTGCAGTGATACAATCCTTGAATATGGAAGGCCAGAAATAACCTGCCCGCAGAATCTTCTGGGCAGTAGCATACCCGGACATGTGTCCGCCACAGGCGCCACTGTGGCAGTCATTCAAGACTTTTTCAGCCTCTTCCAAGGTAAGGCATCGTCGGAGCACCGAATCTACTCCAATACGATATAAGGTATCTCCCACGATACGGTAGGGTTGGGACTGGTGCCGAATCCGACGGCGGGCAGTTTTATCCAACTCAGACCGGAATGTTGCGGTCTGAAGATACACTATGATGTCACCATACCAAGGATCGCGAGTGTCGATAAGAAACAGAGTTTCGTCCGGTATATGATCTTCTGAATGTGAAGGAACAGAGTCTGTAGGGAGAGAGCATATTAAATCCGCGAAGACCAGTGATTTAGTTGACTTGGCAGTAGTGAACTCCAAGTCAAACTCCTGCAGGATGACGATCCATTTGGAGTACTTGCCCCCTAGTAATTGTCTAGAAAGAATATACGTCATAGGGTTGCAGTCTGAAACCACTGTTATCGTGCGCAAAAGGATGTAATGGCGAAAGCGTTGTACGGCGTGTACGGTTGCTAAGGCCAACTTCTCAACATGTGCATAACGCGTTTCCGGGTCGAGAAGGTTCCGAGATAGGTAATAAACGACATGTTCATCACCGTTCTCGTCATCCTGCACCAAGACCATGGCGATGGTGCTTAATGCGGCGGCTAGATACAAAGTAAAGTCGCGGTGGTAGTCCGGAGGACGAAGCAACGGAGCATCGACTAGCAATGTCTTCAGCTTCTCAAAGGATTCTTGAGCAATTTCGTCCCAATGAAAGGGAACATTCTGCTTTAACAAACGAGTGAATCCTTTGGCCACCTCGGCATAATTCGGGATAAAGCGCCTGAGAAAATTCGCTTTCCCTTGTAGACTCTGTAACTGATACAGGGAGGAGGGCGACGGGAGATTTACAATGGCCTCAACCTTGAGAGGGTCAAGGCGAATTCCGTCTTTCGAGACTATAAAGCCTAAAAGACGGCCAGAATCAACGCAGAAAACGCACTTATGAGGGTTGAGCCTGATATTGTAGCGTCTGCAACGAAGGAATATCTGGCGGAGATGCTCAGGATGGTCTTCTCGCTTACCCGAATGGGCTGGCAAGTCGTCCAGATAAGGCTGGACAATATGGCGAATATCGTGAAAAGCGTAGGACATCGCACGCTGAAATGTGGCACCAGCGTTTTTTAAGCCGAACGGGAGTTTTTTATACGCGAAAGTGCCCCACGGACAGATGAATGTGGTCTTATATTGATCCTCAGGTGCAATATTAATTTGGTTATAGCCTGAGAAACCGTCCATTAAGGAGTAGATCTCACTCCCAGCACATTCGTCGATGATCTGATCGATGAACGGAGTGGGATAATTATCCTTAGGACAGGCGCGATTGATATCGCGATAATCGACACAGACTCGAATGGTACCCTGCTTTTTATCAACAGGGACGATATTGGACACCCATTCTGTAAGGGGGATAGGATAGATAAAACCCGCGTTCAGAAGTTTTTCAACTTCTGCCTTGATAGCGGCGGCTTTCCGAGGATGCATGGGACGTAAGCGTTGGCGCACGGGTTTCGCACCTGGATAGGTTGGAATCTCGTGCACGACAATACTAGGATCAATCCCCGGCATTTCCTCGTAAGACCATGCGAAAACATCTCTGAATTCTTTGAAAAGCTCAGTATAGACTTGAATCTCCTCGGGAGAACAAGTCACACCCACATGAATGTTCTCAACAATCCCCGGTTTAACGGAGATGTGGATTGGAACCGTTTGAGTAATGTTACTCAGATTGCCTTCCGAGAAGACCTCGTGCACTAAGATCGGTGTTTGAAGAGGCGGGGAAGGAACCTGAGTAGCATATCGCTCCAGAAAATCAGTCATTGCCCCCAAGCTAGGCATGAATGAGGAGCGATGATGTCCATCGCCCCAAGGCAGCTCCTCCAGAGACATAGTCTCAATGATAGCCTCATCTGAAGGAAAAGTCTCTCTAAGAGGATCAGGCGAATCAGCCTGACCAAGCCAGGGGGATTGTGAGTAGATGTCAAGAGCCATGCTCATCGGAGCATGCTGAGGAGGTGGAGGGTCCGATGCGTCAACAATCTCACAGTAGCTGATCTCTACTGGCGTTAAAGGCATGGATTCTCCAAACTCATATACCTGCTCAGGTGAAGGAATAAGCCAGGGGTCATCAGTCCTGGACAACATGTTGACTTGAGCGGTATTCGGTGGCGGTGCGGGGAATATACCCATGAGAACAGGGTCTTTGAAAAGACCAGGTCCTATGCTGTCTGGGGGATTCAGAATTTGATCCACGTATGGTACGTTGTTCTCAGAGCTCGAGGTAAAAAACGACAACTGATCTACTGTGACAATCTTGCCCTCATGGGGGAACTTAATGAATCGAAAGACAGTAGACGGCACGCAGAGCATGGCATGGGTCCAGCTGCAGCCAAGAAGTATGTTGTAGTTGAGTTTCGCGTCAACCACTTCTACTTCCACGTTGACAGTTTTTCCCTGTAGTGTGATCGCAAGACTCTCAAGAACTCCCAGGGGTTTAGACTCCCGACCATCAAATGCCTCAAGGGCATTGGGAGATGACGACAAGGCTGGAGAGCCAATGGCCTTCCAGCAAGCGGAGGACATAACACAAGTAGATGCACCCTCATCTACGACGGCCCTATGAATGTTGAGACCGTTAATCCCGACTTGAATGACCAAAGCGATTTGATGTGGAAGCCGGGGAGTAAAATTCTCCAGATCAAAGGTGAGAAGGCTCGAGTCGGCGGGATCGATACCACCGATGGCGGATAGTAAAGCCTTCCGTTGTGAAGGACAACTTTGAAGAACCTCAAGTGCAGACATGGCACATGGCGCCTGTGCCAGATCCTCAACGATACTGTAATGTTGAGCAGCACGAGCATTTGGATTGTAAGAGGATCTCCGAAGAACACCCTTGGGAGGTGGTTTCACAACGGGTTCGAGGGTCGGCTTCTCGATTTCTAACGGACCAGAAACAGGTGGGGGAGGCGGTCCTTCCGCAACTGCCTTCCCGGGTGCCTGCTGCTGACTGTTGTAATCCTTCGATCTCGTAGCGATAGTGATAGGTGCATTAGTCTTCATCATGAAAACCTGAGACCCAAACGGTGTAGATGATGAGCCCTGTTCGACCATCTGGGTCTACTGAGATGGAAATGGCTCTTTTAAAACAGCCGGAGTTCCTTTTGAGCCTTTAAGAAGTTGACTAATTTCGGATCGTCGTGGACAATCCTTAGTGTAATGGTCACCTTCACAGATGAGGCAAGGGAATTTCGGCTTACGTTGGGAGCCATCCTCAGTTCGAGATTTAGATTCCGGTTTCGGGGCATCAGATTTTGATTTACCTTTGCCCTTCTTCTTCCCCTTGGAGGATTTGTCCGTAGGATTGGCCTGGACGGCATTCACCTCCGCGGTTTTACCAGAATCAGATGAGGGGGAATTAGCAGAGGTATTGTTGGAAGAATTAGCCTTCTGCTTCCCATTCGAAGACTTCTTCGAATTTTGAGAAACGGAACCAATGACACCATCCACCGAAGGGGTAGGCGGGGCCTTTGTGGCTCCGGGCCATGGAGCATCAGGCAAGATGTCATAAAGCGTGCCAGATTGCGAATAAACAAGATCCAGGTACTGGGCACGCGCGATAGCTTGTTCCTCCGTCACACACGCTCCCATCGCGATATCCTGAGCGATTTTATTAACAAAGGAGGTGGTGAACCAGTGAGTCAAAATCTGATCAGGTATGTGAAACTTGATCAGTCGACGACGGCGCCGCCACTCATGGATGTGATCCGAGATGTGAGTGGCCGAGTCCTGCTTCAGGGAAGACAGGAGGTGCGTCCCGGTCTCATACCGGACTGGTAACTGGAAATGCGTGAGGAAAGCCATAGCTAACGAGTTGAAATCCCGAAAAATACCACGGGATAGCTCTATGTACCACTTAGCAGCAGCTCCTGTTAACGTACGCTGGAAAAGACGCAAACGAACCGAATCGTCAGTCCAAGAGTTAGACGAGTACCAGAGGTGATACGTCATCACATGCGCCTGGGGGTCTTCTCCAGATTTTCCCTCAAACTTGGGACAGTCTCCTGGTATCTTGGTCGGAACCGGGGGCCAATATGGATTATGAGCAATCGGATCATTGGTCAACTTCGAAACGTCCGGTAGATCCAAGGTAGCCAGGAACGGAAATGGGGGGTTAACTACCATGCCAGTCCCAGGATAAGGTCCGGTACCTGCGTTCCACGATGGTTGTGAATATCCCTGCCCCCACGGGTTCTGTCCCGTAGGATTCTGACCGTAGGGGGCATGGTTCGTATAACCAGACTGATTTGGTTGCTGGTAACCATTGTGTGGGGCTTGATAACCAAGATTCGGGCCCTAATTAGGCATCTACCCTGTATAAGCAGCATTTGGATTTGGCTGCTGAGCGTAGGTAGAACCGGGTGGAGGAGGAGGATACTGAGAGCCTCCAGAGTGGTTATAGTCCGGTTGAGACTGACCATGAGGATAATAACCACTCTGAGGATGAGTAGACTGCTGATAAGTGGAACCCTGCGGAGCCTGGTACGTAGGGCGCAGCTGTTGATTTGGCTGCGGCATTGAATGAACAGGCTGCTGAGCAGAGTGAACGGAATGAGAGGGCTGCCCTGAATGAACAGGTTGACCCGAGTGAGGGGGCTAGCCTGAATAACCAGGCTGGCCCGGGTGACCAGGCGGAGTTGGTTGCGCAGGCTGACCTGGTTGTAAGTGAGCCCCAGGTTGTGCCGGATGAGTCGGCTGGCCCGGAGGCGGAACACCGGGCTGTACCGGATGAGCCGGTTGCCCTGGTGGAGGAACAGGACCAGGTGCTTGCTGGAAACTAATTTGACCTGAAGCAGAACCATAAGGTGGTCCTGGCTGATACGCAACGTTAGAAACAACAGGATACTGCGGTTCCATTGGTAAAGACGGTTGGATTTGCCCCCCAGGACCATAGGCCTGTCCCGGTTGATACCCTAGCTGAGGTTGAGCAGGTTGACCAGCAGGGTTATAATATGGTCCTTGCGGATTGTATAATGGCCCTTGCTGGCCCGCAGAGTAGCCTTGGATGGGCCGTCCCTGTGGGTCATACAAATAGCCAGGTTGGCCCGCGGGCTGGCCCTGAAAGGGTTGTCCCTGCGGGTTGTAAGCCTGGTTGTATGGCAAACCTTGAGCATACAGATAAGCCTCAGGAGCAGGAAGGCGCAAAACCTCCCCATGCTCATCAAACTGACCTGGGAACATATACACGGGAGTGCCATCCTGTGCATAGTGCGAAAAAAAGGATCGATAAGGATCTTCGGGAACTTGTCCAGCTTCGGCGTTCGGCTGCTGCAAAAACAACCGATACTCCTCTGGAGAGATATTCTACGGTATAGCAGTAGCTAGGTAAATGTCTTCAAGAGTTGGCCCAGCCCTAGTAGCAGATGCTGAGACAACAGCAGAAGAAGCAGCCACACAAACAGTGGGCCGAACAGGAACAGAAGTGACGGGCGTCGAAGGGGACACCCCGGGTGTAGTGGCAGCTGGTCTCGACGCGGGAGATGATATCCCCATAGAGGCAGCAGCTGAAATGATCTGACCCAGAGATCTGTATCCCTGTGGTAAAGATGGACTGGCTGACGATGTGGTAGCCAGCTCGGAACCGTCTCCCTCAAACAATCTACGAGGGATGCGCTGATAGTCATCAGATCCCGGAATTTCCTCACCAGAATCACTCATGGTTGATCCTGCCGTTAAATCACGCAGAAGACGGCGAGGACTAGGAGGAAAGACATCAGCAACAAACGTTGAACCCGATGTAAGAGAAAGGAAATCAGCTCCTAATCTCAATTCAGACACAGGGTCCGAAAAGGGCCAATTGAACTCAACTGGTCCTCCAAAGGGTTGCTCGGCGAGAACCGGTCCCCCGTCAGGAAACTCGGAAACAACAGGCTGTTGTGGTTCAACAGAAGGCTCAGAAGCTTCTGAAGAATCGTCCGTGTAAGGACTACCAGTAGACGAAACCGAAGGTTCCGCCACCGTGGCAAAAGACTAAAAGAAAAGGGCACACACACACACGGGCTGAAAATGAGTTAAGACACACGATCAAACAGTCAACAAGCAATGTCTAAATAGGTGTGAAATCGTGGGCGATTAATTTTACCACATTGGAAAGTAAGAAATTCTACCGTTTCATGTTTCAAGAGTCGAGAAACGATAAAAAGATGACTCTATCTCTTTCGGAGTTGACACAAGCGTGAAAGGACAAGCGCTTGACGGTCTTTTCAAGTTTAGGGAGTCAGAAAAGACCAAATGACTGCTCAGGAAAAACTAGGCACAAAGGGTGTACCAAATATCCGTGAACTGCAATATACACCTTGGTTTCAAAAATGAAACAGAAATTGACCAAGGACTTTCCGTACGTGCAGGTAGTCTCCCCGAATGCTGTGTTCGGTGTATCACGGGTATAGGGCGGCAGACTCGGCTTCCTGTGGATAAAGGATTGAAAACCTATAGGGGTCTCCTTTTATATACGCGACGGTACGGGGAGCGCAAGTCCGTACTAGCGCTGTCTAAAGCCAACAGGCGAACGACAGCTGCTAGGTTTAACGACGCCGGAACACGTCTCTAGCCTAGACCTTCTAAATGTGTTTCGTTAAGTTCCAATGCTGCCTTAGGTTAATTGAATAAATTTTACAATTGATCTTCAATTAAGTTTCAATTTCCAGGCCCTATCGTATGTAGTGTCTCCTAAATGCAAAGCTATATGCCACAATGCAACATTTCGTTCGATGAAAACTAATTAGAGAAGGGTTGAGAGCTTTTATACAAACGAAATGAACGGAAACCAAACAATGAGCTCTATAATGCAACTAATGCAATTGACAACTTTTCGTTCAAAACACTAATCACTAGTGATATGGAAAAGATTACAATTTGCACTAATTAACAAAAGCAAAAGAGAATTTTTTTTTTTGATTTTCAATGTTTAATGGCTAATATGCACTAATCAAACTTGAAAATGAATGGAACAACTTGAGAAATGATATCCAAGAGAGCGAAACAAACGCACTTCACTCAACAACACAAGCAATCAGATCCCCAAATCGACCGAAGTCTCTCAAAGTAAGAAAAAGACTCAAAAGCTTCCAATGGACCGTGTGATCCAAGCCCAAAGCAAGACCAAACGAGTTTCGAATGAAGCAATGAACAATCACCCAAAAATCGCAATGAAACAATGAACAACTACTCAGAGAACGTGGAGAATCAATCAGATAGTTGACGGGACAATCCAAACACCAAAACTCCCAAGGAGGGCTCGATACACCAAGCCACTAGATGACCTAGGGCTTGAAACGTGAAATCGGTAGATAGAAGCAAACAACCAAAGGACAGAGGTGAATTCCCAGCCAAACAAGACTCCAACACACTCAGGCAGTCGGAAAGTCAAGAAGAAAAACACTGGTCAACTTCAGAGAGCTCAGAAATGAGAAATCTCAAAAAACTTACAGGGGTGGCGCGACTGTAAGAGTGAAACTGGCGCCAGAAGGCAAGTGGTGCGGGTTGTACAAAGGCAACAAGCGCCAAGTGGCGCGACTGTCGGGTTAAAAACCGCGCCAGTCGAGTTTCTCAGCAAAAATTAAAAATAAGCCACTCCAGAAACAGACCAATGCAAGCTAAGCAATCCAAGAAGCAAAAACACCCAAAAAATCCAACCCAGAAGGTTCATCAAGCAAGGAAAAACAAGATACAAACGGCAAGGCAAGACAAAGACTCCAAGTCGTTCAGTCTGCAAACCAAACCGGAGGTCGACTGAAGTAGCGTTGATCTACTCCGCTAATGCAAATCAGAAGCATTTCGAAGGCTATCTGGCTGTACTTCAGGCTCCGTCTAAAGTTTACAAATCAAACAACAAGCCGGATCCCCAGCGGAGTCGCCAATTTGTTGAGGAGGTAAATCCCCTCTGTGGACAGAGGCGATCCCTACTAGCCCAGCAGGGGTCTAGCAACAAACAAACAATGTCATGACGCAGGTTCCTAATTACGAATGAAAAGGCTGGAGATAAGAGCCTACCTGGATTCCAACGCTAGGATCTGAAGAAGAAGCGTCCCCGTTCCTCAAGCTAGGCAGATCACAATCCCTCCACGATCTCCGCGGATGAACACCTGCACATGGAAGAAACGAACAGATACAAGCATAGAAACCAACATACGTAACTAAACATCAGTCAGAAAGGACATTACTCGCATTAACATGATGGAAAGCGGAGTGGAACCATAATCATAATCATCTATTAAATAACCAGCGAAGAAAGATTACAACCAAGTTCTGACGTCGCGGTCTCCTTCGGACGGGTTTCCAGTCGTCCACATCTCGCAAAGCTTGCCAAGGAAAGGGAAAACCTCTCCAGAGTCTCGTGACAATAGTCTCCTTACTTGAGTCAGCCTTAAGGGAAAGAGAGGGTGCTTTACAACACAAAGGCTCTTGGGAATATGGAGATTCAGAGCTTAGGCACTTCAAGACTAGCTTGCCATTGATTTGAGCAAGCTTTTATAGATGGGGAAGGAGGAGTTGGGATCCCTATTATTATGGGATTGGCCCTATCAACAAGGAAGGTTCCATGGGAGGTGGCAAAACCACTTTCCTCCATAGAACTCCCGCAGCCAACCTCCCAACTCAAGATAGGTGATGGTTTATGAATTTGTTAGAACTCAACTTCCGCCATCCTTATTTAAAAAAAAACTCCCAAATTGGGTGGCGCGACTACGGCTCTATGACAGAGCGCCAAGTGGCGCGACCCCTTTGCAGTAATTTCTCCATTGGCGCGAGGACTGAACTGCTTGCCCGCGCCAATGCCAAAAGGGTTGTTTTTCATGACTTTTGCAAGGAGATGTCTCAAGGGCAAATGAAGCTCATGTTCAGAGGGATACATTGATGATGATTTCAAGGCATGACAATGTCCACAGGTCACAGAATGGGTCCTCCATTGTGCGGGATGGGGAATGGTAAGGACAGTGACAAATTACTGTGTAACAGTAGGCACACATGACTAAAAGCTTAACTCCAGACTAAAAGGGAGAAGGGGTTGGCTTACAGTCTTCCATGTGAAAGTGGCGTAGAAGATCACAAGCATACTTGGACTGAGAAAGGGTAATACCTTCTTTGGATTGCAAGACTTCAAGACCAAGGAAATAATGCAAGTGTCCTAAGTCTGTCATTTCAAACTTCTTTTTGAGGCTAGACTTCACATGGTTTATATGGTTGGGATCACTACCAGTAAGGATAAGATCATCAACATAAAGAACAAGGATGATTAAGGACTTACCCACTTTCTTGTTGTAGACAGTTTTGTCAGAATGACATCTAGAAAAGCCATTATCTAAGAGAAAACTATCCATTTTGGTATACCAAGCCCAAGGGCCTTATTTGAGACCATAAAGAGACTTCCTTAGGCGACAAACAAGGCTAGAGTCGTTTTGGATAAAGCCAAGGGGTTTTCCATGTAGATTTCTTCATGAAAATCCCCATGTAAGAAGGCAGATTTAACATCCATTTGATGTACTTCCCATTTAAAGGAGGCAGCAAGGGAAAGAACAAGGCAGATGATATTCATTTTGGCAACAAGGGAGAACGTTTCAATATAGTCAATGCCTTCAACTTGTGAAAATCCTTTAGCAACAAGACAAGCTTTTATGTTTATCCACTTTTCCATCTGGTCCAAACTTTGTTCTGTAAACCTGTTTGCATCTGACAAGTTTTCTTCCCTTTGGAAGAGGAACAAGGTCCCAAGTATTGCTTGCCAATAAGGAACGATATTATTCATTCATAGTTGCATCCCAATATGGATGACTTGAAGCTTCTTCAAAGGTGTATGGATCAACATTTTCTGGAACTTGAGCCAATAAGGAAGAGGCTCTGTCGAATTGAGAACATGTAAGTCATTGATCTGTAGGGTCACTTGTAAGAGAACCTATTGCATCTTGAATAGAACAGACCCATTTTGGAAGCTGTGGAGCTAAAGGAGGATCTTGAGGAGGTGGAGGAGGATTTTCATCCTCGTTGTCATCATCCGAACTAGAAGGAATGTTGTCAAAAGTAGAAGAGATAGAGAGAGGTGTCACATATGTCGAATCAGGCTCGCACGCCAAAGGTGGGACACCCGCCGAACTAGGCTCGCAGGTCGATATATTTTCATCAAATTTTACATCTCTTCTAATCATTACATTTTTGAATTTGGGTTGAAGTCTATATCCTTTGACATCTTCAGAATATCTAACAAAAATGATTTTTTCACTCTTAGGTTCTAAGGCTTTATGTTTCTCATCTGGAATATGGACCTAAGTTTCACTTCCAAAAACATGAAAGTGACTTACATCTGGTTTGAATGAACTCCAGGTTTCTTTTGGAGTGATATTCCTTAAAAACTTAGTAGGAGTGAGGTTTACTATGTAATTTGCACAATTAATTGCTTCTGCCCAAAATTTAAGACTAAGTCCTTTAGATTGAAGCATACAATTATCCATTTCTTTTAGAGTGTGATTCTTCCTTTCAGCTACACCATTTTTTTGTGGAGTATACGGAACAATATGTTGCAATTGAATGCCATGCTTAGTGCAAAAGTGGATAAATTTGTTGTTAACATATTCTGCTCCATTGTTGAATCTTAACTTAAGAATGTGATGTCCAGATTGTTTCTCAACAAAGGCCTTAAAGGCCAAGAACATGTTAAAAACTTCATTCTTGAGTTTTAAGATGTATACCCAAGTGCATCTAGAAAAATAATCAATGAAAGTTAAGAAGTATTTGTAGCCAGAGAAAGAAACAATTGGAAGTGGACCACATAAATCACTGTGCACAAGCTGCAAAGGGGTTAAAGTGTGCCAAGAGGCACGTTTATCAAAACTATCCCGATGATGTTTTCCGAGTACACATCCAGAACAAACACCATTTCGATAAGATACCATAGGAAGATCTGTCACCATATTTTCTTTACATAGACTTTGAAGAGAGAGATAGTTTAAGTGACCAAATCGCTCATGCCAACATTTGCTCACCTCATCATTATGAGCAACAAAAATGGAGGGAAGATATGATGGCCCAAAGTTGTCAAACTTATACAACCTTGTGGAATCATCAACAATTCCAGTAGCTAAAATATGTCTAGGATCTCCTAGGTCCTTAATTACAACATCACGAGGTGAGAATTCCACTATTTTCCCTTCACCTAAATGAGTTATCTCATAAACAGATAGAAGGTTGCAGGACAAGGTAGATACACATAATACATCATCAAACTGACCATTATCTAGATGAATGGTTCCAGACCCCACAACACTAAGAGATCTATCATCACCAATATAAATATTTTTGGTGTTACAATCATTTAAAAAATAAAACATGGCTTTATTTTTTGCCATGTGGTAAGAGGCTCCGGAATCAATGAGCCACTCATGAGAATGAGATAAAGAATATATATTTAATGCATAACCAGATCTTGATGCTTGACAACCACAAGTAGAAAGTGCCATTCTCGAAGATGAAGTTGAAGAGTTATCCAAATTGATGTTGTGCTTCTTCATTGTTGCTTCCAAGTCTTCCATCTTCTTAAAACATTTTGACTCTACGTGGCCATCACGATTACAAAATTTGCAATGTATATCTATCTTCTTCCCATTGCTTTTAGTTGCCTTATTAGTTTGTTGAGTTTCTTTTTTAGTTTGCGGCTGAAATTTCTTAAGACCCTTGTTTGGTTTAGGACCATTCTTTTTAGGATACTACTTCTTAGTATTCTTTGGATATGGTTGTTGTTGGGTTGCCAAGGCTTTCTTAGAAGAGTTTACAGTGTTAATAACACCAGAGCAGAAAGTGTCATTCTTGAAGATGAAGTTGAAGAGTTCTCCAAATTGATGTTGTGCTTCTTCATTGTTGCTTCCAAGTCTTCCATCTTCTTAAACATTTTAACTCTACGTCATCATCACGATTGCAAAAGTTGCAATGTCTATCTGTCTTCTTCCCATTGTTTTCAGTTGCCTTATCAATTTGTTGAGTTGCTTTTTCAGTTTGCAGTTGAAATTGCTTAAGACCATTGTTTTGTTTAGGACAATTCTTTTTAGGATACTACTTCTTAGTATTATTTGGATATGGTTGTTGTTGGGTTGCTAAGGCTTTCTTAGAAGAGTTTCCAGTGTAAAAGTTTCTCTTATTTTCTTATCAAATAATCGCGAAAGACATCAAAAAAGGGGGACTTGTAGGCTATTCCTTGAGAAATGAGGGCTTCTCTAGTAGAATGGAAGGTGGAAACAAATATAGAGTATGTAGGGCCAAGCTTAGCAAGAATGGAATAGATAAGACTATCATCTTCCTTTTTGACTTTACAACCTTCTAAAAGAAGTCTAAGAGTCTTGAATTTGGACAAAAATTCTTCAATATAGGAGAAATTATTGGGGTCCAAAGTAAGCAACTCATTTTCAAGTTGGTGGGCTCTAATTTCATTTTGAATGTCAAAAACAATATTTATCTTTTTTCATGTCTTCATGAGGGGAGTCAATTTCTTGGATATGAAATCTAAGATCTTGAGCAATGGACATTCCTAGCAGCCCTCGTGCTTGATATTGTTTATTTTCTTATTTATCCTTTTTACCTCCATCGACAGGTTTAGATTCTTGTCCTGAGGCTATTCTATAAAGCGCTTTACTTCTAAGTAAGTCTATCATGAATGATAGTCATTGGAGATAATTGGTGTTGTTAAGAATAACTGAGCATTCATTTCCCATTTTTAAAAAATCTGAAGCTGAAAAAGGCTAAAATCAACTGCTCCATTGGAAAGATCTCGAAAAATTAGGCCGGTTGAAAAAAAATTGTTCTGAAAACAACTTCCGGATGAAGAAGTTATGCATTTTTGAAGAAAAGTTGGAGTAGATGTCGAGTAATTATGTGATAGGTTGAAAGTTGATGATGAAGTTGTACTGAAAAAAAAAATCACCACCCCCTTCCCCCCTCCCGCCCTTCCAAACTTAATATAATAAGCTCACTTAAAAAAAGAAATACTACTTTATATGACCCACTTTTATAAATAAGTGCGAGTCACTTTACAATGTTACTTTTACATATGTTTTTTTTAAATAAAACCCCTTTAAAAAAAAAAAAAACAATTTGTCAAAAAGTTCTTTTAGAAAAATAATCTTGACAAAGATACTTGAACCCAAGACCTCTATTCTCATAAAGTAACTTTACACCAAGTGAGCTAATAAAAAGATTCTATAAATGTTTGAAAAGAAGGGTTTTTTTGTTTTTGTTTTTGGGTGTGCATGTTTTTTCCTGCAAAAAAAACACAACCCGTTCACACAAAAACAACAAAAAATACAAGCCTTACAACAACTTTAGATTTCCGATTAGTCTGTCCGGCAACTATATATTTTTCTCGCTATTTCTGATTTCCCAAGATCACACAAAGTGTGGAGAAAGAGCATACATAACAAAAAAAAATTGTCTTCCTATTTCGGATTTGCCGAGATCGCACACAGCACAGAGCAAAGAGCATATAATTTGAAGACGGTATAGATCTGACAATAAAAAAAAGACTATAAACCAAAATAAACAGAGAGATTAATAAATATAATTGCAAAAAAAATGCTTTGTACCTCCAGATCTAAAATGAGCAACAGAAAACCTTTTCGCATGAAATGAAAGGAGTTTCTCATTGTAACAGAGGCTCCGGACACAATAGAGCAGTTCTCTCGGCTCGAAAGTGGTCAGAAACAGTAGATCTGGAAAACGACAATTGCATGCAGTCAAACTGGCTTCAGAATTGGATCAACGGATGTGGCCGTCAAAACAGCTCTGATACCATGTAAGAATTTATAGGGTAAGTTCCTTAGATCAAACACCAAAGGTCACCGCTCACAAACAGATCATAGATCAGTACACCAGTATTTGATGTGGTTAAAACCCTCGAAGAGAGAAACAGTCCACGGCCTGAGCCAACGCGGCCACTTCAGTGAATTTATTAATATAAATAAAGAAAATTTACATAAGCTTCTCTCATAAACGATTTCCAGACAAATGACCCTCCATGCTCTTTAAATAGAGATCATTGACCAATCGAGTGTTAAGCCATGGATCAAGTGTCGGTAATACCGAGGAGAGAATGAATCGTCAGATCACTACATATCGTGATCGTCGGATTATATGTTACAAATGTACATACTAAAGAAACACACTTTACCTAACTCTATGCTAGACCAAGTTATACTTAACTATCTCCTATGTGTCGAAATATCCTAACACTATATATAGATAGCTCGGCGTTCATTTGAAGACATAATTTTCGGAGAAGGAAACCTAAACAATAAAAGGTGCGAAGATCACAAGAAAGAAGTCTCGTCACAAAGCGAAGAAAGGAGGAAGAAAATCGAGTTCATTTTGATCTGTTTTTGGGCTTATACCTCCACACGTGCAAGAATACAATGTTATCTATTGCAATAAGGGCCAAGATATTACAGTCATCTTGAGAAGACAAATTTAGGAAGAAATCAAGTGGATCCTCAAGCCAAGTTTAGGAAGAACAATCTCCATCTCAAGCGAAGGAAGTTGAGAGACAATATCTCTCTCAAGCACTGCAACTAGGGTTTCTGACTTAGGGTCGAGAATTGCATATTTGTTCCAAGGGACCGAAATTATGAAGGATAGCTAAGAAGGAGGAAGAAGAAGCAAGGAGTTTGACTATTGTTCAATTAGGGAAGAAGAAACTCATCAAGGAAGCCTTGTGATTTGGTCTTGGAGATGTTAATAGGTCAAGGGTATTCGTCTTGGTATTTGTCAATTGAAGTCTCTATAAGAAGAAATTGGAGAGGTTTTGGCCCTGGTTTATTTCCTATATTATGTATTTCTTGTCTCCCTATTGTTTATGCTTTGTTGTTGTTTGATGAAGAACACTATAATAATCTAACTAGAAAAAGATCTTAAACTAAAGAAGTGAAAAAGACAATCACAAGCAGTTATCATCAAACTGAAATCTTCTAATCCTAATGCCCTAGATCTCTCAACACTATTGATGAACAAAATCTCTCATAAGGAAAGAATTTTGGGTTTTTTCCTTGTGGGTTTTTCCCTGGTTGTGAGCCTAATCTTGGTGTCTCTTGTCTCTTCCTTTTTGTCTATTGTTCATTGTCTACTATTTACTGCTCTTGTTGAAGAATTAATGGTTGAAGTTTTTCAAGTATAGCTACTTGTTTACTAAAGTATAAAGAAGGAACAATCTATATTAACATAAGTAGTTATCAATTGTTGAAAAACTAATTTAGCCATTGCAACACTAGAATTTCAACCAGTTAACATAATTTATTGATAAAAAAAGATTCAAATCTCACATATCTTACAAATATTTGTCAACTGTGTTTAATTTAATAGTAAAAAAAATTCAAATTCCACATGGCTCATCGAATTATTTCTGTTTACTATTGATTATACAAAGCTAACCTCATATCCCACATATAACTCATGAAATTCATATAGTTACAACATTCTTTCCTCACAACCCTTTCAATCAAATCCACATTTGTAAACATTGAACTTTGTGTGCAAACTTATTACACATAATTTCCCTACTTTAGAATAATGGTGGAGGAAAGGCCTGCTATATCTTTTTCTAACTATTCTAAATGTTGATCACCCACACTCTGCCTCTTGAAAAAAATGGTTTAAAGGTTTCTTTCAAACACGCTATGATTCCATCTTGCATAATGCTTTCTAAGTGCAAGGCATGTTGACCTTTTAACAATTGCCTGACAAAATTTGTAGATATTTGCATTACTTTTCAAGTATTTATCAAACATTGAGCTTTGCATGCACACATATTACACGATTCCCATAATTTCGCATAATGTTGGAAGAAATTTACCACTATATCTTTCTTCAACTATTCTAAACATTGACCACACACTATCTGCATCTTAAAAAAAATGGTTTAGAAGTTTCTTTCAAACAAGTTGGAATTCTACCTTGCATACTGCTTTCTTAGCCCAAGGAATCTTGAGTTTTTATCAATTGCATGGTGTTTTTTGTAGACATTACACTTCAGTTGTTGAGAGAAACAACTGAATCTCCTGCCCAATCTTTGACAAACAAGTCAAATGGGCTGCATCCTCATCACTGAAGCTCCATAGGCTACAGATCTATGCTCGTATCTAAATAACGATGCACAACTACAGCTCTGCCTGCATAATCAGACTCCCTCTGCCCTACTGAAGTCACCTTAGTTCCTTGTGCTGAAATCTATCACGTTGTTGCTGCACTGCGTTGTTCCTCTAAAGCTCTCTACGCTGTTGCAACTCTGCACTGCGTAAGCAATACTGCACTGTGCTGCTGAAGTCACATTAGCCACTGCGCTGCTACTGCTTCTACGCTATTGCTGCTATGCTCTGCGCTGCTCCTCCCAGCCTCCAGATCTGCCTCTGCTTACGCCTCATCTGTGATCTATGCACCCACAGCTCCACTTGTCCCGCTGTTGTCTTAAGGTTGTCGTAGCTCGCTTGTGATCCAAGAGATGAGTTGCTCAAGGATCCCGCCTTACTTCCTTGTAGCTCCTCTACATGTCCACGTCACCCCACCTCTGTGGTTCATGAGCGCTCATGGCCACATCATGTCCTAATCCATCATCTGCCACTGCTGCTTTGGAAGAAGATGCTTCCTTGTCCTTCTTCTTTTCTGGACAATGGCTGGAAAAATGTCTCGTTTCGCCACACTAGAAGCACTTGATCTTTGAAAAATCCTTCTTCTTCTTCGGCTGCTTCTTTGATGCCAAGGCCGCATCTTCCTCCTCTTCCTTCTTAACCTTGCTCAACGCAAGGTTGTGCTGCTTCTTGGTGAACCTTCGTAGTTCTTCTTGCCGCAGGATCGACCATAAGCTGTCACAATCTGGGAGGTCCGCTCTACCCAAGATACTTTGGATAAAGGTTTCCCACTCATCCGTGACTGCATTGAGGGCAGTCATGACTATCACTGCATCATCTACAGTTGCACCCCTTGCAGTCAGTTGATCCCTGATTGACTGCAATCTGAAGAGGAAATGTTCGATGTCTTCTCCCTTGGTCATCATGAATGACCTGATTTGGGCCTCCAAAAACATCTTTCTTTGCACCGATTTTCCCTCATATAGGGAAGTCAAGGCCTTCCACATTTCATTAGTTGTCCTCTTCTCAGCTATGTGTGGTACAATATGGTCCTTGATACTGTCCATTATCAACCGCTTGGCATGCCCAATAGCTTCTCTATGCTTCTGTAGGAGATCTACATCTGTCGATGTGGCCAGGGTTTGCTCTGCATGGTCTCTTAGATCATATGCCTCAAGGACAATTAGGATCCTTGCTTTCCACACCGAAAAGTTTGAGAGGCCCTCTAGCCTATCCTGATCACGCAGTCTGTGAGGAGCCATCTGCTTAGAATGTGTCGGAGCTCCTCTTCTCTACGCTAGAGATCTTGGATCTAGGGTCCTTTACGAACTGGGCACCCTCTGCTCCCTCTGACACTTGATTTCCCTCCTTGGAAATCTACCAAATCAACTATAATTCAACTTCTTCTTTGATCCTCTGACCAAACTGCAAGTTTCCTTTGGCAAGAAACTCTCTGAGAAGCTAATCTCTTCCCAACTTTGTCACTTGTGCTAAGGTTAAAAATCTGAAAACTTCAGAAGTTTAACCCCACCAGCTCTTCTAAATTTTCTGCAACTTTTCTGCAGACTTTTCTGGATCTGATAGATTCAGATCTGAATCACACTGGTCGGCTTCAGACCTAACCAGTTGTTTCTGAGCTGCCTATGCGCAGTAATTGCGTGGGCTTGCTAGGACACAACGCTGGACAGTGTCACCCTTCAATATTTCTTGTCTCCCTATTGTTTATGCTTTGTTGCTATTTGACGAAGAACACTATAATAATCTAACTAAAAAAAAATCATAAACTAAAGGAGTGAAAAAGAAATTCACAAGCAGTTATCATCAAACTGAAATCTTCGAATCCTAATGCCCTAGATCTCTCAACACTATTGATGAACAAAATCTCTCATAAAGAAAGAATTTTGGGTTTTTTCCTTGTGGGTTTTTCCCTGGTTGTGAGCCTAATCTTGGTGTCTCTTGTCTCTTCCTTTTTGTCTATTGTTCATTGTCTACTATTTACTGCTCTTGTTGAAGAATTAATGGTTGAAGTTTTTCAAGTATAGCTACTTGTTTACTAAAGTATAAAGAAGGAACAATCTATATCAACATAGATAGTTATCAACTGTTGAAAAACTACTTTAGTCATTGCAACACTAGAATTTCAACGAGTTAACATAATTTATTGATAAAAAAAGATTCAAATCTCACATATCTTACAAATATTTGTCAACTGTGTTTAATTTAATAGTAAAAGAAAATTCAAATTCCACATGGCTCATCGAATTATTTCTGTTTACTATTGATTATACAAAGCTAACCTCAAATCCCACATATAACTCATGAAACTCATATAGTTACAACATTCTTTCCTCACAACCCTTTCAATCAAATCCACATTTGTAAACATTGAACTTTGTGTGCAAACTTATTACACATAATTTCCCTACTTTAGAATAATGGTGGAGGAAAGGCCTGCTATATCTTTTTCTAACTATTCTAAATGTTGATCACCCACACTCTGCCTCTTGAAAAAAATGGTTTAAAGGTTTCTTTCAAACACGCTACAATTCCATCTTGCATAATGCTTTCTAAGCGCAAGGCATGTTGACCTTTTAACAATTGCATGACAAAATTTGTAGATATTACACCCAAAAGATAAATGGACATCTATTTGCATACTTTTCAGGTATTTATCAAACATTGAGCTTTGCATGCACACATATTACACGATTCCCATAATTTCGCATAATGTTGGAAGAAATTTCCCACTATATCTTTCAACTATTCTAAACATTGACCACACACTATCTGCATCGTAAAAAAAAATGGTTTAGAAATTTCTTTCAAACAAGTTGGAATTCTACCTTGCATACTGGTTTCTTAGCCCAAGGAATCTTGAGTTTTTATCAATTGCATGGTGTTTTTTGTAGACATTACACCCAAAAGAGAAATGGACATCCATTTGCAGTTGCTTTTCAGGTATTTGACTGATTAGTGATTCGTTCATAAGTAATATGCCACCAAAGATGGACCTGAAACTGAAACTATTTGTGTGTGGATCAACACACAATTTTGGAATGTGTATCATTTTTCTTGGGAAGAAATCATGCGTATAAAAACTTGAAGTTGTCACTTTCGCTAATAATATCAAAATCATCCAGACTTGCACTTGGGTCCATCAGTACCTTAAAGGGGTTTTGAACCTGGATTTCTGTGTTAATACAAGCCTGATCACCTCACTACTTGCTGCTAGACCACATTATTGAGTGATATAGTTAATCTTTGTGGGTTGTGCATTCAATATTAATGAAGAATTGAAATAGCGTAGATCAGCCGCGCTGCTTTTTATAAATCAAGACACTGAAAATTGCAAATGCCACAACACCAAGAATATGTAGATCAGATCTTAACTAACAACAAAGCGAAAAAATCAATTCTTTGTATGGTGTGTACTGCTAGCCAATATAAAGGATCACTTGTATAAATAAATAGCATACCAGCCAGGAGTCAGCCCTTCATGAGAAATGCCAGAGAGAGGAAGTATTAATGTGGAATGAAATGCCATCAAAGGGGCGTGCCACATAATAGCTAATAAGAGGTCAAGAAATATTTGTTTCAATAAATGTCACTTGGCACTGGGCTATCACATCCTATGTAATTGGGTGCCATAGTAACCCTTTTGCAAAGTAGATCTAGCCTTTTGGTGGGATATATATTGTGAATGATTGGGACAACACATCACAATCAGAATTAATAAATCCACACAAGTAATATGCATCACACTAATAGCCTATTATTAATGCATTAATCCTCGAATAGCCACTGTAAGGGAAATTATTAAATACAAATTTCTTATTCTAAGGAAATTTTAAACAAACCAATAAAACACAGTTCTCTAGACAGTTTCAGATGAAAATTCCTCTCTACAACATATTTTTAGAAAATGAAGCATCTCTACAAAGTGTTGTACGTGTATCTTACTGAAGGCATTCAATCACAAAGAATAGTGATGCCTCCATTGTCCTATTCATCAGGTCAGGAAATGAAAACAAGCTGAATTGCTTATTGCCATGAAAAACCCTGCTCTCAAAACTCATTGGAAACATGGTGGAACTTTTATACAAAACATATTTCATCTTTGGAGATATACATGGCAGAACTTCTACATAACATATTTCATCTTAGAAGATATAGATCCAATATAAATCTCCCAGCATGTGCACTTCATCCTTCAATTGTCGCAGCAACAATTATAAGTTACACTGGATTGGGAATTCTAATTTTCTTTGGCTTAGACTTGTAAGCCATAAAACTGTACATAATATTGCAGGCCGTCATTTTCAACCCCCTTTAAGGAATTATTTTTGTTGGGCTGTTAATACCCCATGAATGTGTACATGTTTATAGTGAAATATTGATAATAAAGTAGTGAATAGAAGTATGTGAGATGCTTCAAATGAGTTGATGAACAGGAGAATTAGCTGAGAAGTTTGAAAAGAGTGAAGATATTGATACTTCACAGCACTGAGCAAGACTGTAAAAGATGTTTTTGATGGCTTTTGATTCGAGACAGTTTTGCAGCACAAAATAGACGGCACCGTTAACTCCAAACTTTCAATGGCTCCAAAAAAATCAAATTTTCCTCAGCACACATTGCTTGGACCTCTCCTTCTGTGTTGATCCTTAATTCCAGCCACATGTAAAATAAATGTAAGCTCCAAATCCATCTATACGCATTTCTCTTAGCCCTTTGAGGTATGCATACCAGGTTATTTTTCTAAATATTTGTTTAGATAACTTTTTCTACTGGGAGCTTCATCCCCTTCATCTTTCTCAGGTTTTTGATCTGCCAAAAGTGCAGAACGTGTGACAGCATTCACAACCTTCCGCAATTGAGCATTATCTATGAAAATGTCTGTCAACATCTTGCGCACCATGGCCTCACTGGCCCCAACTTCCCTGTCAGCCATATTACTTGCTTCCACTAAACTTGATTTACTCCCATTTCCATGAAGTCCACTATTCATTTGCATCAAAGTAACTTGCTCAGTTGAATCAATGGCATCTTCATCTTGCTGCGCAAGCAGTTGTGCCTGCGGACATTTAAATATAAAACAAATAGTGTTAAAACTTAAAAGTTATATTCTTATTAATTATCCATTTGATTTCAGTCTTCCACCCCGTATATTTTGTATCCTTTCTTTTAAATGATTTTTCAGTTCACACATGCCTTTAGTTTAGTCTCCAGCATTATTAAGTATAGAAACTTTTAATTTCATGTATATTAGCATTTGTACAAGCATAAACAATAGGAAGTTAGTGCCACTAGTCATTTTCCTTTTACACACATGCCCCTTATGCGTCACTTTAGAGCAACTGGTTACCGACTTAAAAGATCTCCACCAAAAACAGGAGAAAATACAACCCAATTTACCAGAACCTTAAATAGTTCCCAGAGAAACATAAAACAGAGGTATAGACCATAAACATCCATAAGACAAATAGCATATGCCCAAAAATCTTTCACAGTCAAATGATAAACAAAATAGTAGGTATCCAATTCCACAATACTCAAAAGCTTCAGAAGCAAAAAGAAGAAATGCAGCCAGGACTTAACGAGGGAAGACAAACAATAATTACTCAAGTATAATGGTGGAAAAGACTTGATTGAAACAGACTCAAGGACAAGATGACAAGAGAGAGATTCCAAAACAAGCCATTGACATAAGAACTAGATAGAGAACTAGTCAGTCGTAAACAGAATCCAAAAAACACAAAACAGAGAATCAAACAGCAGGAAAAGTACAGCTACTCCAATTAATCGTGGAATTAGAGAAAAGGATCATCAATAAAATTTCAGGAATGCTCCAAGAGAACAAACAAGAAGCACCGTTTCAGTTTAATGTGGGACGCATAATCTCAATTTTTTAAGCATACTTTGCTATACTGTTGAAACATGAATCTTTTTTATCTCCTATAAATTGTGGTTGCACGCTTTTGTAGGACATTTCTACATACAATAAATTATCAACACCAAAAATTGGTTATTTTATAGGATTTCATAGATTTCTGCTCCTGAAAGCTAATTCAGGAATTAGATCCATTGACATAAGAATTAGATACAGAACTAGTCAGTCGTAAACAGCATCCAAAAAACACAAAACAGAGAATCAAACAGCAGGAAAAGTACAGCTACTACAAAAAATTGTGGAATTAGAGAAAAGGATCATCAATAAAATTTCAGGAATGCTCCAAGAGAACAAACAAGAAGCACCGTTTCAGCTTAATGTGGGACGCATAATCTCAATTGTTTAAGCATACTTTGCTATACTGTTGAAACATGAATCTCTTTTATCTCCTATAAATTGTGGTTGCACACTTTTGTAGGACATTTGTACATACAATAAATTATCAACACAAAAAATTGGTTCTTTTATAGGATTTAGTAGATTTCTGCTCCTGAAAGCTATTCAGGATGAAGAGGATCAGAAATCAGATCCATTGGTGAATACATTTTTGTTCTAATTCTATGGATCCCTAAAGAAAGACGTCTTTTCCATTTTATAAATTAGAAAAATTTTAAGTGACATCATCACGTTATATTAGATGTTTACTTGTCAGATCCCCATACCACCAAAGCCAGAAATAAAGGTAAATTTCAGTTAGTTTTCATCCAGATGAAATCACCCCTACCTCTGCAAGTAATAGGCCAATTCGATTATCAGATGTTGCCAGGAGATCTTCTGCCTCCGAAATTGAAGAAGCATTAACAGTGTGCTTATCTCCAACTTTTGCAAGAATATCTACACTACACTCTTGAAGCCGTTGGCGAAGAACTGCAGCTTCATGCAGCAGCTTAGCTCTTGCAGCACTTGCTTGCTCTTGCTTTTGTCTTTCTTTTTGAAGAATGGCCTGGAAAACATCAGACAATTGGATGCATTGATATTTATGTAAGTCCAAGAAGTAGTACAGTTAATCTTCAGCTAGAACAGAAAAATTATAGCAGTTATACAAGTACTAACCATGTTCTGGAACTTTAACAAAAAATGGCATGGAACTATGAGATTAACAGTGATTATCCCAGGCATATAGAGAAAATGTTTAAATAGGTTGTGGCATGAAGAAGCACACAGAACTGCTTAAGCCTTGAACCCAAGATCACCAATAAAGGAACCAAATTCCAGGGGTTCCTCCCATTGTTTTGTTTTATAGAGCTGTTACAGCTTACAAGTAAAGATGAGGAGAAGAGAAGTTTCATAGAGAAGTGTCCAATTCAGCCAATCTGTTCAACTCATCCACAACTACTCGAACAACACAATGGGGACACAAGAGTGGTCTTTGAACACAAGGGAAAATGTTAAGAAAATATGTCAAATCAGCTGACATCAGAAGAGAACAGATCAAAAGTAGATACTGTGTAAAAGTAGATCTGGAAAAATCACTTTAAGATAGATTAATCCTTCAATTTCTTGATCTGGAAGAGAGAACTTGCACGCCGATGAAGCTGATTGATAGGTGGTTATAAAGTGGTAAAACACCAAAGAATTAAAAGTCAATCCAGAGATAATAGCAGTTTGAATGTAGAGTGGTCTTTGAACACAAGGGAAAATGTTAAGAAAATATGTCAGATCAGCTGACATCAGAAGAGAACAGATCAAAAGTAGATACTGTGTAAAAGTAAATCTGGAAAAATCACTTTAAGATAGATTAATCCTTCAATTTCTTGATCTGGAATGGGAAAAAGCAGTAGGCTATGAAAATATTACTTTTAAATGCAGATTATATTACGAATACAAGCATTTGATGACTGTTTGTCAAAAAGCCAAGTTAGTGACTGCATAAATGATAAATAAGCAAAACGAGAGACAAAACAGGAGGCGCAAAGTTTTAAAAAAAACGAGAAACAGAACGTCATCTTAGGAGAAGAGGGAAGGGAAAACATCTAAGGTGAACAAATTTGAATTCAATTAAGGAGGCTATGGAGATTGACTAGGGAAACACAAATAGTCCCCAGGAAGAAGAGGGGAAAAAATAAAGAGACACCAGGAAAGCAAAAATCATAGAAAACTCCCACAAAAGCAGCTCATGACTTCCAGCAAGTTCACATGCATAAAATCATGGACAGTATAGAAGCAAATAAAACAATGGTTCAGGAAGGCCAGGATGTCACACAGGGATGAAGCAAAGGGAGGAAAAATAGGCAGATTAAGCCATGAGGGAAGCTCAAGTAGAGGAAAAGAATGCAGGAAACAATCTCCAAAGAAAGGGGAAATGAGGGTCACCAAGGTATTCTCAAATCCAAAAAAACAACAATTGAATATATGAAGTCCCCAACAAAGAGGAACCAAATCAAATAATGAGACAATGACAAAGGAAAAGAACTTCAGCAAAGCCCATCTCAGACTATGTCAGGAAGTTAGAGTACCTCCCCAACAGTGACAGAATGATCATAACCTTTTTGAATGTTTGATGTCTGAACTTGGAAACAAGAAAAAGAGCAATCCAAAGGCTGACAAAAGCTCTCAAACTGGATATATGTCTATTATAGCAAACAAAAATACCAGACTAAAATGTATAGGAATTGTAAGAAAATATGGAATGGAAGCAACAGCTGTTAGCAGCACTGGCCCTCATCTGGAATCCAGACAGATCGGTAGTTGAATCCTCTACAGAACAGTAGTCATGCATATCAGCTGGAACATTTGGTAATACTTTCAGAAAAAGACTCCTTGTTACCAACATTTATGAACTGATCAACTCTCAAGATTAAAAAAAACTTGTTGCGAATCCCTAGGATATCAACAAACTGGATCTCACCATCCCGTGGATCATATGAATGTGAAAATTCTACTGCAGTATCTTGGTTTATTTCTCCTACTTGATTTAATACAAATTATTTTCAGAAATTAGATTCAGAAAATTACGAAATAAACACAACTACAGCCTACACATGCAGATCATTTACTGAATAATACACTCATCCAACAAAGTGACACATGGATTTTTAGAGATAAGTCCCTGGAAAAACCCAAAGCGGGAAAACTGGTGCAGCAGATATGAGGGTTTATTTTATTAAGTAGATTCTAAGTACAATAAATCTGGGTTCCAAATCTAGAAATCCCGACAGAGAATAAAAGAAATGAAATCTGCAGCTAACCTATAGATCTAGTACAAAATATCTTACTGAACCACACCCTCAAACGGGATTTACAAGACTCAGCTCGGATCTGGCCCTAGAAACCCCATCCCTGCCCTTGAAGCCCTAGCGTCAACCCTGCTAGCCTCAAAATGCCATTGCGTGTAAAAATTTCTGAATCTTAATTCTTATGCAGAAATTATTTATGTTAATCCAGTTAAGCTTCTCCTACTTATACAAGTTATCAACTGCATAAATTCAAGTTAACATCAAAACAAAACACATAACATATCTCTACCAATTCAGACCTAGAATAAGCACATGCACACATAGACAAAGTGACACAATTATTTCTGGAAAAACTATCCCTGGAAAAACCCGATGTGAGAAAACTAGTCTCTGGCTGCTGGAGGGCTCTATTATTAAGAATATTTTTGAATACACAACTCTGGGTTCCAGATCTGGAAAACCCTACAAAGAAAACTCTAGATCTGCAGCACCTGGCTGATCTAAGACCACAATACTGACAGATCCACACCCTCAAACGGGATTTACAGAACTCAGCCAGATCTAGGCCTAGAAACCCCATATATGCCCCTGAAAGACACTGCGTCAGCCTCTAAAGGCCTCCAAATGCTCAGCGCTGTCACTGGAAGGGACTGCGTTACCCCAGATTGGGTGATGCAGTCACTACACCCTAAGGGTCTCTGCGTAACCCCTGAAGGGTTTCCTGAAAATCACGCTGTCCTTGCTGCTGGTGCTGCTGCCTTCCTCTGCGTTGTCTTTCCTGATCTCT